>JAQAHW010000048.1:0-600000 GCA_027580185.1 Tuta absoluta
GTGGTCAACACAGACCCGATCCTTTTATCACAGCTCAAGGAACACTCCGACCTATTATTGGAAAATAATAGGAAAATGGACGAGCTCAGGGAAACCCTTGATAAACAAAAGGAAACGTTAGAGAGGGCCGCGACTTACGCGAGTGTAACTGCCAGCAACAACAGTGGGAAAATCGAACAAAGACGAAGCGCACTGCATTCCGTAGTTGTCACCTCAAAGGATGAGACCGAGACAGGGGACGAAGTACTGGACAGAGTACGAAAGGCAGTCGACGCAAAGACAGGTTGGGTAACTATTGATAGAGTTCGAAAAGCAAAGGATAGAAAAATCATAATGGGTTTCAGTAATAAGGTAGAAAGAAACAAAGTAAAGGAAAGACTACAGCAAGAGGGTGTCCACTTGAACGTAGAGGAAGTGAAAAATAAGGATCCGCTTATTGTCATCAGAAATGTGCTCTCATACTACTCTGATGAGGACATTCTCAACGCCCTTCGGAACCAAAATCGAGCCATTTTTCACGACCTCGGCACTGAGGAGGACAGAATTGAACTGAAGTACAAAAGAAAAACAAGAAACCCGCATGCTTTCAATGTCATTCTCAGCGTGTCACCCAAAATATGGCAACGAGCTACTGAGAAAGGTTTTGTGCACATCGAACTACAGCGTGTAACAGTGGAAGACCAGTCTCCCCTAGTACAGTGCACTCGCTGCTTGGGCTTTGGACACGGCAAACGCTTTTGTAAGGAACCCGCAGATCTCTGCAGCCACTGTGGTGGTCCTCACCTAAGATCAGAGTGTGAAGAGCGTTTGGCGGAAGAGCCACCAAAGTGCAAAAACTGTGTTAGGGCCGGATTGGAACACGTAGATCATAACGCCTTTAGCATTCACTGTCCCACAAGACGCAAATGGGATAACTTGGCACGCTCAACCGTTGCCTATTGCTAAGGGCACACAAGGTGCAAAAACCATATACAAGCTCATACAGGCAAACCTCCAACGTAAAAAACTAGCGACAAATGAACTATTAATTGAAGCAGACAAGAGAGGTGTTTCAGTCGCACTCCTGCAGGAACCCTACGTTGGAGGCTCAAAGGTTATGAAAGGTTGTAAGGGCGTGCGGGTCTTCCAAAGTGCAGAAATAGGTGAAGGGACAGTAAAAGCGACTATAGCCGTATTCAACCAAGACCTCAATGTTAAGCAGTACCCAAAACTCACCACTAATAACATTACGGTGGTGGGAATTCATACCAGTACTTGGGAGATTACGCTCGTTTCGTTTTACTTTGAACCCGATCAACCAATACAGCCATATTTGGAACACTTAAAAATTATTGTGGAGACCATCAATTCGAAAATGTGGATCATTGGAGGTGACGCCAACGCAAAAAGCTCTTGGTGGGGAAGCTTGGAGCTCGACCACAGAGGTGATGAAATGGCTGGAACTATTGAGGAGCTCAATTTTAATGTCCTAAATCGCGGATCTGTTCCAACTTTCGATACTTATAGAGGCGGTAAACATTTTAAAAGCTTTGTCGACATCACAGCATGCTCGACAGACATCTTAGGCCTAGTAGAGGATTGGACTGTAGACCAAGGACTCACCAGCTCGGACCACAACGGTATCACGTTCAATATGCGCCTCCAAAGATCCAAAGGGATGAAAGTAAGCCGTACTACAAGGAAATATAACACAAAAAAATCAAACTGGGAGAACTTCAGGCAAAAATTCAAACAATTAAACTCAGAAGAGCAAATAACCAAATCAGACATAAAAAAGATAAACACCATAGAAGTACTAGAGACAACAACAAACAAGGTGATTAATTCAATAAAAGAAACATGCGAAGAAACGATCCCTAAGAAAAAGGCCAGTGAAGAACTGAAACTGCCGTGGTGGTCCAAAAAGCTCGAAGATATGAAAAAAGCAGTGGCCACCAAGAAGCGAAGAATAAGATGCGCCGCACCTGTCCGAAAACAAAAGGTCATAGATGAGTATGTTGCACAAAAAGAAGCCTATGAACTGGAAGCCTCTAAAGCACAGATCGACAGTTGGAAAGAGTTCTGCGAAAAACAGGATAAGGAGGGGGTCTGGGAGGGCATTTACAGGGTGATCGGCAGAACCATGCGCAGAGAAGAAGACCTGCCACTAATAATCGATGGGAATGTGCTTGATGCAAAAGGCTCAGTAAGGCTGCTGGCAGACACCTTTTATCCGGCGGACCTTGACAATGGCGATAACGCCAAACACCGCCAAGTAAGGATTGAAGCAGACAAAGTGAACGCTGGTGAACAACATGAATATTGCGATCCACCGTTTACAATGACAGAACTGAACATAGCAGCAACATCCTTTAACCCTAAAAAGGCCCCCGGTGCGGATGGCTTTACCGCAGACATCTGTTGCCATGCTATAAACAGCGACCCCGAGTTATTCCTGGAGCTCTTCAATAAATGTTTGGAACTTGGCCATATCCCTAAGGCGTGGAAAGAAGCAACCATAGTAATATTGAGGAAGCCTGGGAAGGAGAGCTACACCACTCCTAAGGCATACAGACCGATAGGACTCCTGCCGATCCTGGGTAAAATATTGGAGAAGATGCTGGTGGCTCGACTTAAATACCACTTGTTGCCAAGGATGAGTACTCGCCAATTCGGATTCATGCCACAAAGAAGCACTGAAGACTCCCTCTATACACTCATGCAGCACATCCGCAGTAAGCTGAACAAAAAGAAAGTCACAACGCTGATCTCTCTAGACATAGAGGGAGCCTTCGATAGTGCATGGTGGCCGGCTATAAGAGTCCGTCTAGCTGAGGAAAAGTGTCCAATAAATCTGAGGCGGATCATGGATAGTTACCTTGGGGATAGGACAGTTACGGTGAGATACGCCGGTGAAGAGTGCAGCAAAGGTACCAACAAAGGCTGCGTTCAAGGCTCCATAGGTGGTCCTATACTCTGGAACCTCCTACTTGACCCACTGCTCAAGGACCTAGAAAAGATGGGCTGCTACTGTCAGGCGTTCGCGGATGATGTTGTCCTGCTTTTCGACGGAGATACTAGTCATGACGTCCAACAACATGCAAATGCTGTTCTCGAACATGTTCGGGCGTGGGGTGTCAATAACAAACTGAAATTTGCTCCCCAAAAAACCAATGCAATGGTGATAACCAGGAAATTAAAATACGACATACCACGCCTGACTATGGGCGGGACTGACATAGCTTTGTCTAAAGAAATGAAAATACTTGGCGTTACACTCGATGAAAAGCTAACCTTTAACACACACGTTGCGGACGTCTGCAGAAAAGCGATAGGTATCCACAAACAGCTAACAAGGGCTGCAAAGGTGAGCTGGGGTCTTCACCCAGAAGTCATAAGGTCAATTTATGTGGCGGCTGTGGAACCAATCATCCTGTACGCAGCCAGCGTATGGGCACCAGCTGCCAATAAGATAGGCGTCATTAAACAACTGGCTACCGTCCAGCGTGGCATTGCCCAAAAACTCTGTCGTGCTTACCGCACGGTCTCCCTGAATTCGGCTCTAGTACTCGCCGGGTTGCTCCCTCTTGACCTACGAGTTAGGGAAGCGGCCTCACTATACGAAGCCAGGAGGGGGGTGCCTTACCTGGCATTGGGAGGAAGGGAAGTTGAGCAAATGACATCGGCGATACATGGCCCACACCCGGCAATGATTACAACCACCAAAATCATAAGCCTGCAAAACGAAGAGCAAGTTAACGCACACAACCAATTCGAAGTCAGAATCTTCACCGATGGCAGTAAGATTGGCGGCAAGGTTGGGGCAGCGCTTTCCTGGTGGGAAGATGGAGCCGAAACCAAGTCTGTCAAACTTACACTCCCACAGTACTGCACGGTGTATCAAGCGGAGCTCCTGGCTATCAACAGAGCTCTCAAGGAGATAAATAAAAGCAAATATACCAACTTTGGTGTGTATAGTGACTCAATGGCAGCCCTTCTAACAATAATAAATCCCAGTTGCCTCCATCCCCTTGCTGTGGAAGTAAGAGATATTATTAGAGCTCTATCTCTCCAGAGCAAAAATGTGACCCTGTTCTGGATTAAAGCCCACGCAGGGCTGGTAGGAAATGAGAGAGCGGATCAACTAGCTAAGGAAGCTGCCACCAAATCAAAGAAAAAACCAGACTATGACCTCTGCCCTGTTTCGTTTGTCAGGCGAAGTATCCGAATGGCTACGCTGGACGAATGGGAAAAAAGATACACTGCAGGTGAAACAGCATCAGTCACAAAGCTCTTTTTTCCCAGCGCAACGATGGCCTATAAGATTGTGCGAAAATTTGAGGCCACAAGTACAAAAACTCAAATTTTGACAGGACACGGTGGGTTCTCAGAATACTTAAATAGATTCAAGTGTAAGGAGAACTCATCGTGCATCTGCGACCCTGGCGTAGAAGAAACTGTGCCGCACATCCTGCTAGATTGCCCAGTTAATACTATTGACCGATATAACTTGGAACATGACTTGGATATAAAATTAGATAAGAACAGTCTAAGCGAACTTATGGCTGGAAAAAATAGACAGACATTTTTAAGGTATTGCGTTAAGGTCTCAGAAGCTGTAATAAAAAGAAATAAAACTGCATAAGCAAATTATGTTTACATAATATTTGAATATATTAGTGTGAAGCATATAATAAATGTAAGTAAAATAAATAAAAAATAAGGCCATGAAAGTAGAATATTATGCACACTACCAACAAAGCATAAGAAAGTAGAGAAATTGATATATAGGTAATGATAATGAAGCTAAGATAGGATAAGTATACAACTAAAACCCTTCCAAAAATTTGAAAATAAAGTAAATATAAGTAAGCCGTAAACTTAGATGTAAGTCCATAAAAAATGTAAAATTGCCGCCGGAAAGGTTTTAGCCGGTACGAGTCCGGCACTGCCTGGGCCCTCCCTTCCCAGGCGAGGCGGCCATGAGGATTGTTTCCTTCTCGGTGTCATTATTGGGTTGGGAGAGTGGTAGGGGTGGGTGTATATTTTATTTTATTATTTTTTTTTTTATATATAAGTAAGTACAGTAAGTACGTAAGCTAACCTAACCTAACCTAACCTAACCTAACCTAACCTAACCTAACCTAACCTAACCTAACCTAACCTAACCTAACCTAACCTAACCTAACCTAACCTAACCTAACCTAACCTAACCTAACCTAACCTAACCTAACCTAACCTAACCTAACCTAACCTAACCTAACCTAACCTAACCTAACCTAACCTAACCTAACCTAACCTAACCTAACCTAACCTAACCTAACCTAACCTAACCTAACCTAACCTAACCTAACCTAACCTAACCTAACCTAACCTAACCTAACCTAACCTAACCTAACCTAACCTAACCTAACCTAACCTAACCTAACCTAACCTAACCTAACCTAACCTAACCTAACCTAACCTAACCTAACCTAACCTAACCTAACCTAACCTAACCTAACCTAACCTAACCTAACCTAACCTAACCTAACCTAACCTAACCTAACCTAACCTAACCTAACCTAACCTAACCTAACCTAACCTAACCTAACCTAACCTAACCTAACCTAACCTAACCTAACCTAACCTAACCTAACCTAACCTAACCTAACCTAACCTAACCTAACCTAACCTAACCTAACCTAACCTAACCTAACCTAACCTAACCTAACCTAACCTAACCTAACCTAACCTAACCTAACCTAACCTAACCTAACCTAACCTAACCTAACCTAACCTAACCTAACCTAACCTAACCTAACCTAACCTAACCTAACCTAACCTAACCTAACCTAACCTAACCTAACCTAACCTAACCTAACCTAACCTAACCTAACCTAACCTAACCTAACCTAACCTAACCTAACCTAACCTAACCTAACCTAACCTAACCTAACCTAACCTAACCTAACCTAACCTAACCTAACCTAACCTAACCTAACCTAACCTAACCTAACCTAACCTAACCTAACCTAACCTAACCTAACCTAACCTAACCTAACCTAACCTAACCTAACCTAACCTAACCTAACCTAACCTAACCTAACCTAACCTAACCTAACCTAACCTAACCTAACCTAACCTAACCTAACCTAACCTAACCTAACCTAACCTAACCTAACCTAACCTAACCTAACCTAACCTAACCTAACCTAACCTAACCTAACCTAACCTAACCTAACCTAACCTAACCTAACCTAACCTAACCTAACCTAACCTAACCTAACCTAACCTAACCTAACCTAACCTAACCTAACCTAACCTAACCTAACCTAACCTAACCTAACCTAACCTAACCTAACCTAACCTAACCTAACCTAACCTAACCTAACCTAACCTAACCTAACCTAACCTAACCTAACCTAACCTAACCTAACCTAACCTAACCTAACCTAACCTAACCTAACCTAACCTAACCTAACCTAACCTAACCTAACCTAACCTAACCTAACCTAACCTAACCTAACCTAACCTAACCTAACCTAACCTAACCTAACCTAACCTAACCTAACCTAACCTAACCTAACCTAACCTAACCTAACCTAACCTAACCTAACCTAACCTAACCTAACCTAACCTAACCTAACCTAACCTAACCTAACCTAACCTAACCTAACCTAACCTAACCTAACCTAACCTAACCTAACCTAACCTAACCTAACCTAACCTAACCTAACCTAACCTAACCTAACCTAACCTAACCTAACCTAACCTAACCTAACCTAACCTAACCTAACCTAACCTAACCTAACCTAACCTAACCTAACCTAACCTAACCTAACCTAACCTAACCTAACCTAACCTAACCTAACCTAACCTAACCTAACCTAACCTAACCTAACCTAACCTAACCTAACCTAACCTAACCTAACCTAACCTAACCTAACCTAACCTAACCTAACCTAACCTAACCTAACCTAACCTAACCTAACCTAACCTAACCTAACCTAACCTAACCTAACCTAACCTAACCTAACCTAACCTAACCTAACCTAACCTAACCTAACCTAACCTAACCTAACCTAACCTAACCTAACCTAACCTAACCTAACCTAACCTAACCTAACCTAACCTAACCTAACCTAACCTAACCTAACCTAACCTAACCTAACCTAACCTAACCTAACCTAACCTAACCTAACCTAACCTAACCTAACCTAACCTAACCTAACCTAACCTAACCTAACCTAACCTAACCTAACCTAACCTAACCTAACCTAACCTAACCTAACCTAACCTAACCTAACCTAACCTAACCTAACCTAACCTAACCTAACCTAACCTAACCTAACCTAACCTAACCTAACCTAACCTAACCTAACCTAACCTAACCTAACCTAACCTAACCTAACCTAACCTAACCTAACCTAACCTAACCTAACCTAACCTAACCTAACCTAACCTAACCTAACCTAACCTAACCTAACCTAACCTAACCTAACCTAACCTAACCTAACCTAACCTAACCTAACCTAACCTAACCTAACCTAACCTAACCTAACCTAACCTAACCTAACCTAACCTAACCTAACCTAACCTAACCTAACCTAACCTAACCTAACCTAACCTAACCTAACCTAACCTAACCTAACCTAACCTAACCTAACCTAACCTAACCTAACCTAACCTAACCTAACCTAACCTAACCTAACCTAACCTAACCTAACCTAACCTAACCTAACCTAACCTAACCTAACCTAACCTAACCTAACCTAACCTAACCTAACCTAACCTAACCTAACCTAACCTAACCTAACCTAACCTAACCTAACCTAACCTAACCTAACCTAACCTAACCTAACCTAACCTAACCTAACCTAACCTAACCTAACCTAACCTAACCTAACCTAACCTAACCTAACCTAACCTAACCTAACCTAACCTAACCTAACCTAACCTAACCTAACCTAACCTAACCTAACCTAACCTAACCTAACCTAACCTAACCTAACCTAACCTAACCTAACCTAACCTAACCTAACCTAACCTAACCTAACCTAACCTAACCTAACCTAACCTAACCTAACCTAACCTAACCTAACCTAACCTAACCTAACCTAACCTAACCTAACCTAACCTAACCTAACCTAACCTAACCTAACCTAACCTAACCTAACCTAACCTAACCTAACCTAACCTAACCTAACCTAACCTAACCTAACCTAACCTAACCTAACCTAACCTAACCTAACCTAACCTAACCTAACCTAACCTAACCTAACCTAACCTAACCTAACCTAACCTAACCTAACCTAACCTAACCTAACCTAACCTAACCTAACCTAACCTAACCTAACCTAACCTAACCTAACCTAACCTAACCTAACCTAACCTAACCTAACCTAACCTAACCTAACCTAACCTAACCTAACCTAACCTAACCTAACCTAACCTAACCTAACCTAACCTAACCTAACCTAACCTAACCTAACCTAACCTAACCTAACCTAACCTAACCTAACCTAACCTAACCTAACCTAACCTAACCTAACCTAACCTAACCTAACCTAACCTAACCTAACCTAACCTAACCTAACCTAACCTAACCTAACCTAACCTAACCTAACCTAACCTAACCTAACCTAACCTAACCTAACCTAACCTAACCTAACCTAACCTAACCTAACCTAACCTAACCTAACCTAACCTAACCTAACCTAACCTAACCTAACCTAACCTAACCTAACCTAACCTAACCTAACCTAACCTAACCTAACCTAACCTAACCTAACCTAACCTAACCTAACCTAACCTAACCTAACCTAACCTAACCTAACCTAACCTAACCTAACCTAACCTAACCTAACCTAACCTAACCTAACCTAACCTAACCTAACCTAACCTAACCTAACCTAACCTAACCTAACCTAACCTAACCTAACCTAACCTAACCTAACCTAACCTAACCTAACCTAACCTTTTTTTTTTTTTTTTTTTTTACGTGGAGGAAACCTGCGATCCAGGTACCTAGCCCTTCGGGGGAAGAACTAGGTTATGTGGGATTTCTACCCACTAAAAACTCCACGGTGGCCATCCTCCGTGCTTGTCGGGAGACTCTGGGATCTCCTACGGAACACAACCAGTGTCTCCCTAGCGCAGCGCCCGAAGGCTCATCCCGGGGCAGATCATTAGTCCACCCCCGCACCATCCTGGTGCACAGTGACATGGTGAACCATTGACTTCACACCTTTGATGAAGGGTGCGGTAGACTTTCGCATCCATCTCTGCCAGAATGTCGAAAGGTGGTAGCCGAGCAAGAATAGTTGCCGCCTCAAACGATATAGTTCGGTATCCACGGGCCACCCTTATTGCGAGACGCCGCTGCATAGCATTTAATTTGATCACACGTCGACGGACAGACAGTAATTTGTCTGACCATACAGGTGCCCCGTATAATGCTATTGATCGTATCACACCTGCATAGAGGCGTCGAATTTCCTCTCTTGGTCCACCGAGATTGGGTAACAGTCTGTGCATTGCACCGGCTACTTTTTCAACGCGAGGGACAAGACGTTCCAAGTGCTGCTCGAAGGACCAACCACCATCTAGGTACAGACCCAGATACTTCAGACATTGTCTCACCTGGACTTGCGTGTCTCCCACTTGTACCAATGATACAGGTGGTGCCTGACTTCGAGGGAGCCCGTGAAACCATAGCGCCTCGGTTTTATGAGGCGCAATAGCAAGACCGAGTCCACGGATCCTTCCAACTACGCATGCAATGCCGAGCTCAGCAAGTCTCGTCGCTCTCTCAAACGATCTTTCTTCAGCTAGAATCAAGGTGTCGTCGGCGTAACAGATGACATTAACTCCATGCGGTAATGCCACTCGTAGTACAGTGTCGTAGGCCAGATTCCACAGAAGAGGGCCCAAAACCGACCCCTGGGGAACTCCGCACACGACTGCTCTCTTGGCTATGCCTCCATCGGGAATCCCATAGCAAATACTTCTATCAGAGAGATAGCTTGCTATAACCCTGCGAAGATATATGGGAATCTCGTGATAAACGAGGGCCTCATGAATTGCGTTCCAGGGGAGAGAGTTAAAAGCGTTGACTATGTCTAGGCTTACGGCCAGAACAACTTTTCCCTGAGATACCGCCTGCTCAGACACTTCTCTAACACGAAGAATCGCGTCTACGGTGGACCGGCCTTGACGGAAGCCAAACTGGTTCCCTGATAAGTCCGGACCAACTTGCACCAAATGTTTATTTATTCTTAGGGCTATGATACGCTCAAAGAGCTTTTCTGCTTCATCCAACAAACAAATGGGCCGATATGCCGAGGGTGAATTGACGGGCCTTCCTTCCTTTCTAAGAAGCACCAGTTTGGCTTCCTTCCATATATCTGGGAATGAGCCGTAACGCAGGCAGCTCGTAAAATGGCGCTTTAGTCTATAGCCTAAAACCTCGACAGCTATAACTAGAGCCCGACCCGGTATCATATCGGGTCCGGGTGCTGTGTTTCTAGCGGATAGTCGCCTCACAGCATATTTCATCTCCCCATCTGTCACCTCCAGATCACACGACCACGAATCATCCATCAACCTTGGAGAAGTGGATACAACCCTAGGAAAGAGAGTATCAACTACATTTAAGGTGAATTCCGGTTCAAGAGTTTCTGTCAAAGGGGGAACCCAAGGTCGCAATTTCCCCAAAACCATTTTATATGGGCGGCCCCACGGATCCCTGTTTAAGCCCTCCAATAACTCATTCCAGGACTGGCTTTTAGCTTCTGTTATAGCTGTCTGCAATGAAACTGTAGCGTCTCGATACTTTTTATAAGCTCTCGCCTTTTCCACCTCAGTAGCTGTTCTTCTTCTTCTTGTTCTCGTAAAGAGTCGACGAGAAGCAAGGCATACCTCGCGAAGTCGTGCTATATATTCAGACCACCAATACACAGGGAGTTTTATATTTAGTTTTACCCTAGGCATCGCTGCATCACAGACCGAGGTCATTGTCTCCCTGAACCATAGTGATTCGTTTTTTGGGATGGATGGATCATCCCACTCAGGGCAAGAAACCCAGTCGGCAGTGTGTGCTGCGGCCACTAACAGGTCCTTATCTAAGCGTTTCAGTGCCCAGCCTGGAGATACATTTACTCGATGACGAATCGAACCATCCGGGCGACTGTGGACTACGTTGAAGGTAATGTGTCGGTGATCAGATAAGGTGACCACTTCTTCAGCGACCCTCCAATCAAAGACCATTCTCTCAGCTAACTGGTTTGCCCAGGAGAGATCCACGATGGATTCGCCTTGCCACCGGACACAAGTGCTAACTGAACCCTGGTTCAGAAGTCGCATATCTAACCCTGCTGCCCATTCAAGTAGCACCTCACCTCTGATATTGTCTTGTATATCTCCCCAAACCATTGAACGAGCATTGAAATCTCCTGAGACAATAACTGGGCGAGGAAGGTATTTGCGTACCAATCTCTCCAGTCTACTCAAATATGTTTCGTATTCAGCGAGGCTGCAATTTGGAGAAACATAACAGCCAACCACAATGAGTGATCCCCACTCCGCAACAATGATTCCTGAGTCGGAGTCAGTTTTGCGGCATGGCAGGTCTCCACGAGAGCCTCCCCAATAAAGGGCAACTTGCCCTGTATCGTCTCCGAACCAACGAGGGTGGTCAGGAACATTGTACGGCTCACAAATTATCCCAAGAGTAACCGATTTCTCTGAAAAGGTCTGAAAAAACAAGTCTTGGGATCTCCAGCAGTGGTTAAGATTACCTTGTAATACTTTATGAGGCCGTGTGTTCATGCTGGGTCTCCATTGGCTCCTGGGCCGGGTTGGTGGTCCCCGCATTTTGTGATGCAGCTCCACCTTCCCGATTTGATGCTGCCGACTCGCGTATGGCAGTAGCCTTCCCTTTTTTGCCTTTTTTGGGCGGTTTGCAATTTTTGCTGCCAACTCGATGGTCGGCAGGTTGACCCAGATCAGCGCACAGTGCACATTTTGGTGCTGTTGCAGCGCATTTGCTGGCAATGTGACCTGGCTGTCCACATTTGTAGCACAGTAGACTGCGGTCTACTGTGCTTGTGCACTGGTGTCGGGCATGCCCTTGCTCCATACATCTGAAACACTGCAATGGTCTTGCTGGCAGGATTTGAACTCTAGCCGAGACCCAACCTACGCGCACTCGTTTCAATGTCATAATTTTATGGACAACTGCGAGTGGACATCGAACCCAGGCTGAACCGAGAGACCCAGCACGTATTCCACGAATTTCTCCCACCTGGACATCTGCCTCAGTACAGCCACCAGCTTCAGCAACGGCAAGCGCAACTTCCTTGGGAGTGACAGACTCATCTAAATCCATTACTCTCATCTCTCTCTTTTTAGTGGGCCGTGAGATACGTACGCCTATGTCACCAAGAGCTTCTTGCATTTTGTTGGCCAACATATTTGCTCTCGTTGCCCCATCCTCGCCAGATACCTCAAGTATGATTCCACCATTAAGTGCCCGTTTTTGACGAATCTCATTAATTCCAAAATCAGTTGGTCGTACTCTGGCTTTGGCAGCCGCCATCACCTGTGCATATGTGGCTTCAGATCCCTCTGGGATTGAGACCGCAATAGCCACTGTCCGAGGAACCTTCGACAGTTTCACAAAATTAGCCTTCTTTTTAGGCTCCTTACTTTTGGGACTTGGTCCCTTCCTTGCGTCACCATCAGTTTGAGTTTTGGTTTTCTTTTTCTGCTTTGTCCTTACAACAGTAGTCCAGGTAGGTTCTGAATTTTGTTCCAAATTTCTGGCTTCTGGTTGTTTTTGAGAAAAAGCAGGTGTAACCATTTCTTCATTTGAATGGTTCGCCGTTTCCGTCCCTTTCTTTACCTTCTTCTTCTTTTTTCTGTTTTTCTCCTCAGGTACTTCCTTTGCGAGAGTAGGCTCAGGTTGAGTCTTTTTCCCCAGTGGAGGACGAATAATTTCCTGTGGCAGGAGTTTAGACTCTAGATACGCCAACTTGCCATCTATTATTATCTTGATTTGAGCCAAGAGCTCATCATCAGTACTACGCAATGGTAAATTTGCGTTCTCCATCACGTCTTGCGGCCGTTTTTGAGCCATTTGTAATTCTGAAAGAGCTTTGGAAAGCTCCCTCACCTCCTTATTTAAGGTCTCAATTTTAGAGCGTAATTCGGCGTTTTCTTGCTCTAGGCGTGCATTTGAGTTTCTCTGGGATAATTCAGTAACAGCTGCCTTAGCCACACGTGCTGACATCCTAAGAGCTCGAACAAAATCACCCTTGAGGTTTTTTGATTTTGTTGCCACTTCCTCTACCTTTTCGAGACTTTCGAATACTCTACTAGCAAGGTCTGCAGTCGGTTGGCTACCCATTTCGAACGCAAGGTTTTCTGGCGTTGGCAGAGTCGTCCTTATCTTCTTTGTTGTAGGTGGGGGTGTAAAAGGTAATGCACTACCATCCACTTCCTTCGTTCTTCTCTTTCTTGACTGAGAAGCCGTTGAAATAGTTGATGCGACCGACATAACAGAGCTATCAGACTCGTTACCGTCGTCATATCCCCTTCCAAAAACGAAAGGCGAGGAAGGGCGCAAGCACCCAGTTCTCTGCCCTTGTCTTTCTTTGAACTTTATAGCTCCATCAATATTATCCAATCGTTTCATATCGGAGTCCATTTTGGGATTCGCAAGGTTGTCAGTTTTATCATCGGCATTGTTGGTCACTTCTCCTTCTTTATTTCCATTTTCATTGTTAACTATAAGCATAGGTTGGCCCTCTGCAGAATACGATGGGCCGCCTGGGCCTGGGGGTTTCGTCATTTGTCTGACCAAATCCACAGTCCCAGGGTCGGATTCTCCGCCATCGGCGGTACCGACCTGCAGTAATTTATTGTTTTTTACATATGCCATAATGAACAACCACCACTACGTCGAGTTTGCAGTACGCCCGTTGCGAATTCCCGACGAAACCGAACGCTACCTGGAACTGAACCTTTTCGAGCGTAGGACATTCTACTCAGCTTCAGCCCAGTAAACTAAGAGCGCTGCGCACATACCACTCCCAGGTACTGGTTTTGGTCCGCGCCGGGCAAGCCCGGTACCCTCCATATCTTGGAGGGCATTCCCCTATCCGCCGCCCGGGGACGCGCCCGATGGGAGATCCAGCAACTCCACACGGGAACCTAACCTAACCTAACCTAACCTAACCTAACCTAACCTAACCTAACCTAACCTAACCTAACCTAACCTAACCTAACCTAACCTAACCTAACCTAACCTAACCTAACCTAACCTAACCTAACCTAACCTAACCTAACCTAACCTAACCTAACCTAACCTAACCTAACCTAACCTAACCTAACCTAACCTAACCTAACCTAACCTAACCTAACCTAACCTAACCTAACCTAACCTAACCTAACCTAACCTAACCTAACCTAACCTAACCTAACCTAACCTAACCTAACCTAACCTAACCTAACCTAACCTAACCTAACCTAACCTAACCTAACCTAACCTAACCTAACCTAACCTAACCTAACCTAACCTAACCTAACCTAACCTAACCTAACCTAACCTAACCTAACCTAACCTAACCTAACCTAACCTAACCTAACCTAACCTAACCTAACCTAACCTAACCTAACCTAACCTAACCTAACCTAACCTAACCTAACCTAACCTAACCTAACCTTCTACCCGACCGATACAGAGGAAGGAGAAAACGCAGATCACGAGATAACAAGAAGGAAAGCCCAGCAAGTAAACGTAGAGGGCGGTGTAGAACTTTTTGACCCTCCGTTTACGGACATGGAGCTAAAAATTTCGTACGAAAGTTTTAATCCCAAGAAAGCACCTGGAAAGGATGGTTTCACAGCCGACATATGCGGACGTGTCATTTCTCGGGATCCGAACTTGTTCCTGTCACTGGCAAACAAATGCCTGGAACTTGGCCATTTTCCGACTATCTGGAAAGAAGCTACAGTTGTAGCACTTAGGAAACCAGGCAAAGACAACTACATGAACCCAAAATCTTATAGGCCAATTGGTTTACTGCCAGTGATGGGGAAGATTCTGGAAAAAATGATAGTGGAACGGCTAAAATGGCACTTAATCCCCAAAATGAGCAGCCGGCAATACGGATTCATGCCCCAAAAAGGCACTGAGGACTCTCTCTATGACCTGGTCACATACATACGCATTAAGCTTAAAGCAAAGAAAATTGTGACCCTCGTGTCATTGGACATAGAGGGAGCCTTTGACAATGCTTGGTGGCCGGCAATACGAGTCCGACTGGCTGAAGAGAACCGCCCCATAAATATTCGTCGAATTCTAGACAGCTATCTAAGTGACAGGAAGGTCAGTGTACGGTATGGAGGCGAAGAATGCACTCGCTCTACAAATAAAGGCTGCGTACAAGGCTCTATTGGTGGTCCCATTCTCTGGAACTTGCTATTGGACCCATTGCTCAAAGGCTTGGAACAACTAAATTACTACTGTCAAGCCTTTGCCGACGACGTTGTTCTTATTCTAGATGGCGATACAGGATTAGAAGTACAGAGACAGGCCAATGCCGCTCTCGCCTATGTGCGGGAGTGGGGCATCAAAAACAAATTAAACTTTGGACCTCAAAAGACCAAAGCCATGGTACTAACCAGAAAGCTCAAATATGATGCCCCGCTTTTAAGCATGGGTGGGATCGACATTGAACTGTCCAAAGATATAAAAATCTTGGGTCTTATCCTCGACAATAAACTGACCTTCAATGCTCATGTAGCGGCCGTATGCAGGAAAGCCTCGGGAATATATAAACAACTCTCCAAAACCGCAAAGATTGGCTGGGGACTTCACTCTGAGGTCATCAGGCAAATTTATACAGCAGCGGTAGAACCCGTAATCTTGTATGCGGCTAGCGCATGGGCAACAGCATCAGACAAAATTAGCATTCAGAAGCACCTGGGCGCAGTTCAGAGAAGTTTTGTGCAAAAGTTAACAAAGTCTTATCGCACGGTCTCTCTGAACTCCGCCTTGCTCCTTGCTGGAATATTGCCACTCGATATCCGTGTTCGGGAAGCAGCAGCACTGCACCAAGCCAGAAGAGGATTGCCGCAATCTAAGTTGGTGGACAGGGAGACGGAGCGAGTCGTTGCATATGCCAAGACAAATCATCCTGCCCAACATATGAGTCTGGAGTTCTTGAGCCTGACGGACGGCCAGATGGTGGAAGACCAAAACACTCAAGCAGTGAGAATCTTCACCGACGGAAGCAAGCTTGAAGGTAAGGTTGGGGCAGCGTTATCTTTGTGGGATAGCACTGGTGAAACCAAATCCTACAAGCTAAAGCTGAGCCCCTATTGCACCGTCTATCAGGCGGAACTGTTAGCCATATGTAAAGCTACAAGGGTAATTTTGGATCACACCGAAACATCTTTTGGCATATACAGCGACTCGCGATCGTCTCTTGAGACGATCGTAAGACCAAGCACCCGCCACCCTCTAGCCATTGAAATACAATCGAATATCAAAGCCTGCAAACTCCAAGGAAAGGAAATATCACTTTTCTGGATTAAAGCACATGAAGGACTTGAGGGAAATGAACGTGCTGACCATCTCGCTAAGGAAGCAGCCCTGAAATTAAAAAAGTCACCAGACTACAGTGGTTGTCCGGTATCATTTCTCAAGAGACAAATCCGATTGGAATCACTTGAGGAATGGAACCGTAGATACCAATCTGGTGAAACGGCTGCCATCACGAAAATTTTTTTCCCGGACGCGATCCAGGCTTATAAAATCGTCAGAAAAACAGTCCCCACCGGGGTGCTTACACAGGTGTTGACGGGGCATGGTGGGTTCTCTGAATACTTATGCAGATTTAGGTGTAAGGAGAACGCATCATGCATATGCGAACCAGGCATCGAGGAATCAGTGCCACACATAATATTTGACTGCCCCGTGAACGGTGTTGCAAGATTTAATGTAGAGAATCTTTTAGACATGCACATAACAAGAGATAACATTCACAAAATTATCAGTGACAAAAACAAAAGAGAAATCATATTGAATTATTGCACAAAAATTGCCAATCTTTCTATCAAAAGAAACAAATAGGGTAAGTTATGTTTATTTTTATATTGATGTATGAAATATAAGCATAATAATAACAATTGAAATAGATTTAGAGTAAAAACTCAAAGATAGTTGTAAATAAAAAACTTGAATAGTTATTATGGATTGTACACATAATATTTAGATTATGTACTACAAACATTAAAATAAGCAGTAAATAAGTATCAGTTATAAGTCTAGTTTCTAACGTAGATAAGATATAAGATAAATAAGTTATTGTATCAAAATCATTTAAACAAAGCAAAAAAAAAAAAAAAAAAAAAAAATGAAATACATGTATTACAGTAAAAAAAAAAAAAAAATAACCAGCACATGAAAGTTTAAACTTGCGCCATAGATTAAGGACCTAAGATTAATTTCGACGTACACTAGGTACGACATATAGTTATGTATATAGAAATTTGTTAAAATTATAAGTTGTCGTAAGATCTCTGAGAAATGTTGTCAGAGGGACGAATTCGAAAATGCCATGTCAAGGTTTTAGTTGGTAAGAGTCCAACACTGTCTGGGTCTCCCTTCCCAGTCGTCCATGATGGATTTTTCCTTGACATGGGATCATTGTAAAAAAAAAAAAAAAAAAAAAAAAAAACCTAACCTAACCTAACCTAACCTAACCTAACCTAACCTAACCTAACCTAACCTAACCTAACCTAACCTCCCCGCTCGTCAAAGCACACATGTGTACATTAATGGCCGCCTACCGTTCGCTCGTCGAAGCACACATGTGTGCTTTAAGTATGGTGTCAAGTTTTTCGCGCGTTTTCGGTCCGTCAAAAATGATTCATAGACGAAACTTAACTTTTTTGGTGAATGAAACGTGCATAGAACTGTTCAGAATAAAATTTTCATTATACTAGCAACACAAAGTGTAAAGCGTTAGAAAAAAAAAGTAAAATAACAAACTGTCAAAGTTGATCAACCGCTTTCGCCCGTCGGAAATTTTTGGTGGATGATGTTTTTGGTGCTTT
This sequence comes from Tuta absoluta, assembly GCA_027580185.1. Lineage (NCBI taxonomy): Eukaryota > Metazoa > Arthropoda > Insecta > Lepidoptera > Gelechiidae > Tuta > Tuta absoluta. The sequence goes on from JAQAHW010000048.1 coordinate 18,088, forward strand.
TCATATGAAAAAAATATGTATGTATAGACTAATGGAGAAATGTATAATTGCATCACATATTTATTACAGATTGTGCTAAAATAATTGAACTTTATCGGTACATCATATATTTTTCGTAATTATATTATATATTGCGACGTCAGCAAAATTTCTAGACATGCAACTTCCAGGCCCAGAAAATAAAAAACAAAACAACATAAACATGCCGAAAATGTGTAAATAAACCGGTAATATATTTCCGCACTAGTATTTAGTAGTGGCTTGAATGTAAACCGTAAAAATTTTAAAGGAGTTAAACAGGCCACATATGGAGAACCTGAGGGGTGTACAGGGGATAGATATGAGGTTCATCTACCCCCAGCAGCAACTGTCAGAAAGCAGTGACGAAGAGTAGTAACAGTATTAAAATAGGCTGTAAGTAAATGAAAATACATAAAAAAAAAAAAAAAAAAAACATATAAGGCTGTAAATAATCATAAAAAAAAAGAAGATAAAAACAAACAAAAAAAAAAGAAATGAGATAAAAAAAAACTGAGATATAAGGCTGTGATGATGATTTCATCATAAAAAAAAAGATTACACATTTAACTTCTATTACAGTAACTGTACATATAATGAATAAGGTTAAGTACACTAGAGTACGAGTATAGGCTATTATTTTTGTACATATAGAAAAAACTAATCTAATAGCAACATAATCATTGTATAGCATTTCTGAAAATTATTCAACTACAATCATATTTTATTAAGAACATCATAAATTGTGTGCATAGAGATATAAGGCTGTAAATAATTATTGTATGAAAAAAATTATAAATACATATAATTTTAACTTGTCTTATAGCAACATAACCATTGTAAAGCATTTATGCAACAGCAGGTAACAACTAACCTTTCAACATTAAATTGACAATGACAGACATTAAGAGAAACAAAGCTCTCCTTAACAATCAATAATTAAACTTCAGGGGAAATTGCCTTCTAAATAAATTGTTTCTTCTATTAAATTACTATCCGAATAGATAATATATATATAACAAATAAATATTATATGTAATTACATTATATCATAACATTTTATATATAAACACTAACAAAACTTTCAATGAAACGACACCATAAAATACAAAAAGACTATACACCAAATATCTATCCAAAGTGTATCCCAATCGCGCAACGGATAGATATTTTTCTAAATTGCTATAAAACATAGGTACCATATCTATGTTCCATAAAAAAAAAACCTAACCTAACCTAAAGTTTTCATAATTTTGTCTGACATTTTGCCACCGTGCCTTTAGTGGCGTTTCACAACTTCGAGATTAAAACACAGTAGTTCTGTGTATTATAATTTCAAATGAGCTGATGACCTTAATCGCAATAGCTCTAACTCTTTTTACGCCTAACTCTCTTTATGTCCACTTCGCCATTTGACTTCTCGTAACGCGACTTAGACCCATTGCGCTTTAGTCATACCCTACTAAAAGAATAATTTTTACATTTAATTCAGGAAGTGTTTTAAAATTTGGTATTTTATTGAACTGTAAGCCCTTGAAGCAACACGGTCTTCCGACCCGATCTGATAAAGCGTTCACATCGCATAGGTTGCACATACCATAATTATTAATTATTGAACTTTTGATTTTATTGACATTTGTAAAATTTGCGCGCCTGCATGCAGGTTGAATACACGGTCTTTATTTAATTTAAAGAACTATTGTACTTGTGTTTGTGTGATATTATTATTATTATCATTATTACTACAGGCTCTTGAACTATCTTAGTGAATTAGTTTTTGTCAAGAAATATGACAAGCCGTTTGCGGCCGTTTACGCTCTGCCTACCCCGCAAGGAATTATAGGCGTGATATGTGTATGTAATATGACAAGCTCCACCAAACGGCTTGGAGCGGCACGAAGATGCGCTGCGCAGCGCCGCTGCTCGACGTCGCCTAAACTGACATTGCAGCATCGCGACTATTCTCGTAACGTTTTGTTTCAGTGGGGACTAACCCTTAGCTGAAAAACTTCATCTCATTTGAAATACAAATTAACTTTTTTAGACTGCATGTGAACCGAAGTGTAACACTTATTACATCGCACGGCCATCTTTATCCTTTTGTATGAGACACGGAGTTATTCAAAGACCCGAGGAAACCTGGTGTCAGTTTTTTAACCGCCCACTACTAGTAGTAGGCCTCTGACATGGTTGTGTATCGCCCACTGTCTAAGTAATCATAAACAGCAACCGGGACTGACGTCTTAACGTGCCCTCAGATGCCCATTCAGATGGTTCAGCCTGTAATGTCCTAACCAGACTAGGAACAAATTAACATACATACATATATCACGCCTTTATCCCTTGCGGGGTAGGCAGAGCGCAAACGGCCGCAAAAAACGGACATTTACGCCACGTCTGACAAACATTTGAGGGTCATTCGGAAAATTGTGTATCGCCATAGTGACAGGTTGTCAGCATGTCGCCTAAAATTGCAATACACACCCTCGAGTCCCTTTGTCGCCTTTTACGACACCCACGGGAAAGAAATGGGGTGATGTTATTCTAAGCCGGCATCACACGGCACTCTAAGCCGGCTCACTTAACTTGACAAATTAACATAGTGATAAATATCAACTTTGTGGGTGCTCCTCCGAGAATGGAACCCGGAACCTTTGCGTCGCAGGCAGTCGCATTACCACTGCGCCATATCGCACAGCAAATGACGAAGATATTTTGAAACAAACTTTAAATCTGCCCTAAGCCTACAACTTTTGGAAAGTACTTCCTTGAGACGAGTTTAAAGAATATTTTTTTTTTCTTTTATTAATGATGGGTTTGCTCTTGACTCTAGTCTAGGTCATAGGACAGAGACAGAGTCTAAGATGGAGCGAGCTCACCCAGAAGAAGCCTGTTAAGGCACTGACACTCCTACACACTGACGGAAGCTACTTGGCGCCAGACTTCGGTGGGATGGTGGTCGCGAGCCAGGCGGCCCCTTACGGAGCCTTCCACCGCTTAGTGGGATCGTTCAGCCGGACTTATCCACAGGCAAGCATGTGTTGATGGAATGAATGGGCTGTAAGTTTTTATCGTATAACAAGTTGTAAAAAATAAAAATAATAAATTGTAAAAAATAAAAACACGACTGCTTTCTCAGATAAAGCCTAGCCTATGGCACTCGGGATAAAGTAAGGATTCTTCCGATACAATTCCCATTGGAATCCGTTCAGTGGTTAACGAGTTTCAGTCCTTTAAAGAATCGCACATATATATATACATAGGTACATACATGAACTCTAAAAACATTAACCTTTCTTGGTTGGGCAAATTGTGTAAAAACACAACATTGATAAAATTCAACGAAATCTGCCCCGAGCTTCAACGTATTTCTTTTCCTTTAAAAGTACTTGGGTGATATTCAATAAAATATTTCATATTGACCGTCTGAGTGACACCTAACTACTTGCCCCAATATGAATAAAGGCTTTTGTAGTTAAAAAATAAAATTAAACCTTATTCCAATGCTATAAATACAATAACCGATGTGGCTCAGTGGTAGTGCAACTGCCTGCGACGCAAAGGTTCCGGATTTGACACTCAAAAATTTGGTTTTTATTACTTTGTTTGGGACATTGCTGGCTGTATCACCTGATTGTACAAAAAGAAAGATTGTTCCGTGCTTCGGAAAGCACGTTAAGCCGTCAGTCCTGATTGAATTGATCGCAAAACAAAATAACCACCCGAGAAAGCCGACCAGTAGTGTTCCTATTTCAAAACATGTACAGGTACCAAAGTTAGCCTACAGTAATAAAACAGTAGTTAGGAAATAAATTCACAAAGATAATTTCGTTAATATTTTATTTGGTTTTCAAATAAAATGAATCCTTTCTTCTCGTTGTTCTGTAATTGTGGTCTCTCCAGCCAGCTCTGGTGCCTTGGACATGACTGCTGAGTTTCTGACTCTGCACAAACATTCCCACTTCTTAGCCTTGGAAAACTGGAACAATACAATTTAAAAGTAATTTTAGTAGTAAGTAGGTATTAGAATTGTAGAAAACATAAAAGTTCATAGAAAAAAAAGATTATTCGTGTCTCAGACAGTTTGCTTGTATATCTAATGATTTTAGGAAATATGATTAGAAACCCGTAAGTTAGATAATTTTTTGGGCAAAAAAGGGGATAATCATGTATGCCTTTAAACAACGAAAGCAGAGCCTTTTGAGAAAAAACTGCTAGTCCAAAATATTTTAATCAATAATTTCGGAATGGACAAGCAAAGTGAAGAAAATGAACCAGTGGATAAATTTTTGTCAACAGGTTTTTATTTGAATTAAGGTTGGGTTTGCTCTTGACTCTAGTCTAGGTCATAGGACAGAGACAGAGTCTAAGATGGAGCGAGCTCACCCAGAAGAAGCCTGTTCACTCTTACTTTGAAGAGATTGTATGCGTTTGGAAACACAGACGCAGGTAGTAAGGCAGGTTTCTTCTCGATTAAGATGCAATCGTCACTCACAAGTCTGTCCGATGTCAGCGAGTTCCTGCATGGAGGCGAGCGAGTGTTGCGCGTGGTTGAAGAAAAACTGCTCCAGCAGAGAAGTACCGTTCTCGATGCCGCCGCTGAAACAATACAAGTTGGCGTTCTTGAAACTAAAGGATACTTATCTTATACATCAATCTAACAGCTTTTCTTAGTAAGTTACCTTATTTGAAATAGGTTTTTTCATACAAGGAGTAACAAAAAGGTTAAAAAAGCCGAAAATGAGCACCTTACTTATAAACTAAAAAACTTTCCTCATGGAACATAGGTCGAAATATGAAAAAAAAATAAGATCTCCCATACTAAGTTCTTTTTTTTAAATATTTCGATCCATGTTCCATGGATATAGTTAGTTTTAAGAGTAACTTGACCTCCTTTTGCCTTGTTATACAACAACACAGACGTGTGAGGCCAATGATGATGATCCTTTTTGTTACCCTTTCTATATTTCATGTGAATTTTCATAAAGAACGACACAAAATGGAGCAGCATGAACTGACCTGGGATCGAAGACACTGAGCAGCTGGTTGAACTGGTCGATGGGGAAGAAAGCGCGCGCCTCACTGCTGACCACACACTGGAATGCAAAAGAGAAATTACTCGACACAATATTTCCAACTATTACACATACACTACTAGAGGAGGCCTTGTTTCGCCTGCCTGCTACTATCCGTTTGTCCGTGGTAAAAGGAAGCTCTACTAACTTCCATAGTAAAATATATGGTATTTTCCTACAATTCCTGCAACAACAGTATTTCCATGAATGTAAGCCCATTTACACCACTAGAAAATGCATTATTACTATGGGAAAAATGGAAGCAGTGACTAAAACTTACTGAGCGTAGTTTATACAAATTCCAGCACATATTAACTTAGATTCAATATCTAATGCATTCAGTTTTCCATTAAACAAGTATTTGAATACTTTCAACACAGATACGATAATAACGCTAAATATTGATAACAACCCTGCTTCCTGGGTACATCATCATTCATCTTGTTACACATGTGGACTTTACTGCAGAGGCTTTCCAATACAAACACACACACACACACATGTATATATTACGTCTTTATTCCTAGCGGGGTAGGCAGAGCGTTAACGGGCGTAAAATATGGTCGCTATCACCACATGTGACCAATATTAGAGGGCTGTTTCAAAAGAACCATACAACCGAACCAACAACCGGAATAGGTTGTCAGCCTGTGGCCTAAAATTAATTAGACTTTCGAGTCTTTTAGTCGCCTTTAACGATACCTGTCGGAAAGAAATGGGGTGATGCTATTCTAAGCCTGCATCTCGTGGCCGGCTGTCCAAACAGTAATTGTAAATGTTTATGTGAACTAACCGCAGCCACAAGAAGAGGCACCAACACGAGAGCGCGACGCACCGCACTGGACGCCATGTCGAAGGGAAAAGCACAAACTTCAGCACACACTGACTATGACGCTCCTAACCGACAACTGGTGCATCTGACAACAGTCTCCACTTAAATACCAGAAAATTAATTAACATTTAAAAGGATCTGCGTGGTTCCGACGCGGCCTAGAGACGTGCATTTGAATCAGAGCATTTGATACGCACCTTACAAATAGCATTTCCATTCACGGCTTTATCTTCAAAGTGACATTAACCTTGTTTTGATGACTGAGAAGAAATTCAAATTAGAGAATACATTAGGAGTTAGCTTATGAATGAAAGTAACTCAGTGAAGACTACTGTTATTGAGAGCGTTTCAAATGTAGAGGTCACTGAAACAACGGTAATAACTCGTAATAAAATGCGTGAAGGCTTGTTTGTTCAACAACACGCATCGCACGATTTATGTTAAATGCAACTTTTCATAGTATTATAGAGAACTAATTGTACATATATGTAAATAAGTTTACTAATAAAGAATTATCTTATTTTAATTAGTCAAGCATGGATAGAGGCAAGATTTTTAAACATTAAACATATTTAAAACCTACTAAATAAACAAGTACTTCTTTATTTAGAACACCATCAACATCATTTTATGTTGATTACTTCTAGCTTTCAAATTTACCAATAAGTTATGATGGGTATTCATTTACTTGCAAGTGTGCCCACATGCAGCAGTAGATTGTTGTGGCTGTTAATATAATGTAATACATTCACTTGACGGCCGATGTGGCGCAGTGGTAGTGCGACTGCCTGCGACGCAAAGGTTCCGGTTTCGATTCTCGGTGGGACACTCACAAAGTTGATATTTATCACTTTGTGAATTGGTCCCCGGTCTGATTAGGACATTGCAGGGTGAACCACCTGATTGTCCGAAAAGAAATGGTTCCGTGCTTCGGAGGGCACGTTAAGGGCACGTCCCGGTTGCTGTCTATGATTACTTAGACGGCGGTCGTTACACAACCATGTTAGTGGCCTACTACTAGTAGTAGGCGGTTGAAAAACTCTGACTCCAGGGATCATCGGGTCGTTGGACGACTCGGTGTCCTACACGAGAAGAGAGGGAGATTCACTTGAACATGCGATTAGCAAAGAAACATCACCGTCATCATTCCAACAAGTATTTGAAGATATGTATTCATACAACCCTGTTAATATGCATAACATCTAAATTGTATTTCAATGTGTGACCGGCAGTCTTCTATAACGCAAGCTAATAACATTCGTCTCCCTGCCGCTACCCGCATGAAAGTCAATGCTGCAAATTAAAACGTCCTTTCCGCATCCCGAAGAAGGAGGACAACTCAATCACTCGCTTCCTAAATGCAACGTGAGGGTGCCGCGGGGGAGGGGGAAGCTCCCGGCGGTGCGGGGGAGGGGCGGGGCGGCGCTACCCTCAGCCAGCAGTCTCCACTCAGCCGCCGCGCCGGGCGGACGTGTCGCGAGTTCGTTAACATCCCCCCACGCACCGCGTACCTTTACCGGTGAGTGTATTTAACAACAAATTACGTAGTTCAGTGTTTGTTTTTTGTATTAAATAGCATAGCTTAAGTCAAAAGTGTAGCGATAAGTTATGTTAAGTGTGCAAATTGTCGCGATTTTCTCTCAGCGGGAGATCGTCTTCCGTTTTTATAAATCAGCAGGTTGTGAGGCGGCGGGTCGTAAAGGCTGATAGCGGGTTGGACGCAGCCTCGTTATATATCGCGACTCGGGAGCAGAGGGATCGACGAGGAAACGTCTCGGATAGTGCTTGAGTTACGGGATTAATCTCTTGGAGAGATAATGCGTGTAACTTATGTCTTGAGTAGACTTCGAGGAGTGTTTTGCATTTGTTTTGGTAACGTTTAAACATAATCGAGCCGTTTGTTGACTCGGTGTCCTACACAAAAAGGAGAAGAAATAAGCATAATTGCAGGCCGTATTAACCAGTTTCTCCACAGATTTATCATTTTCTTATTTTTTATGATAAGCTGAACTGGCAAGTTATTGTTGTGTAACGTAATTATGCAAATGATTACGAGAAACGATGTGTGTCCTGCCAGATCACTGATCCTGCCACATTCATCGTTTCTAGGAAAACTTTGAGTAAGTTGAGTGGAATATAATGTATTTTTTCTAATAAAATATTAGTAAAGTTTGGAAGTCTTTTTCTTTTTTTTGTGCGTGGGACACCGAATAGATTATTTTGAAGTACAATACCATTACGTTTAGATGAATTAAGCCTCGCTCTTAGCTTAAGACAATCATCACAATCATAATCATAATTCTTTATTTCGTAGTTTTAAACCCAAGGTAGGTACTCATCATCTATAAATCACTTTGTAAAATCCAGTTGTAGTAAACCTTCATAGTTTATCGAAAGCAAAACTTTTACAAAACTGCAAACAAATTATTATTAAGAGATGAACGGCGCCTGGAAAAAACTAAACAGAGAACTAGACGTCAACTTGGATGGCTATTTAGGCTATATTTACGTTGAAAACAAAAACACTGATCGTAAACGAGCTCCATAACATATAAAAAAAGTCGGAGAGCTATGTGCAATTGTGAATTCATTTCGGAAGACTCCTACCGGGACACAGACAGAGGTATTAACAAACGCTATTGTTTGATACAAACATACATACACATTTCACGCCTATGATCCCTTACGGGGTATGCAGAGCGTAAACAGCCGCAAAACGGAAATTTATGTCACGTCTGACAAATATTTGATGACCTTTCGGAATATTGTGTACACCATAGTGACAGGTTGTCCACTCATCGCCTAAAATTGCAATACACACCCTCGAGTCCCTTAGTCGCCTCTTACGAATCCCATGGGATAGAAATGGGGTGATGCTATTCTTAGTCGGCATCACATGGCGTATTGTTTTATAACAGAATAAGAAGAGGTTCACACATGCACCCCATGACTTTCCGGTGTTTTGCCGGATTGAGTGACAAAATTAGTTTAAAATTCCACACAAAATCGGATAGCATTCAAATTATATTGTATGGTGGCTGTCACGGAGTACAATATCATCCGTTGTGTATGCGATTCGCAATAGCGTTGTTGATTTTACTCCTCTGCGCCCAAATCTCAAATCTTTGACAAACAGTTGGTTTTGATTACACTTTATTAATTGTTTTAAACTTTTTACTAAATTACACTACCAATGTAGTGTATCTTTCTACGAGTAAGTAGTATCAGTATTTGTGCTAGTTAACATTATTGATGGTATCAAAGTTATACTGTTAGCAATCATAATGCTTCGCAGCGCTTTAATAGAAAAACAAGTGAAGCAAAATTAGAAGCACGTTAAATAATTACCATAGTTCTATACAACTTGTCAACTATAGTAATTAAAGTGAGTGTGAGGTGGATGAGGACATAACAGCAATATCGGCGGTATGTGCCGGGAACCGTACAAGTTGGGAACCACTTAGCGTACCACCGAACGAGACCCGCCCCCGCCTACCTCTATACGCGCACACCAACTAAATTAATTGAAGTTTACAATTACTTACGGCAACTAAGCGAGTAAACTGTTTAAAAAGGACTTTGCTTCAAACTGTCTCCTCAGGAATAGACGCCTACTTGTTTTCTGACCTTAGTTTAAGGTGATGGCTTTAGTAATAACTACCTAATAAGAATTTGAACGTCACAGGTAATCTGTACCTGTGCAGCCACTTTAAAATAGTCTTGCCAGATCAGCCCTTCTCTTGAAAACAAAGTCAACGATGCACGTCTTGTAGATGATTCCAAAAGTGGATCAAAGTATTCTCCAGTAGTGAACACAGCCTTGTCTCTCAAAGGTTATAGATAACTCCTCGACATGCCGGTCGCTACTGGCGCCAGCGACTTGAACAAACTAACTGGATCTGCTATCTTCTATAAAGAATGTGAAACGCAAAAGTTTAAGAGTGCTTCGGGCGAGTAGCAAGTGGCGAGTGTACTCTAAGTTTCCAGCGCTGTCTACTCTTAGAGAATTTTAGATCGCGTATTCGGGTCAGCTATTCATTCGACTCTAAGAATAATACAAATTTCAACTTCTTTGGCTCAACTTCAATGAACTTCTTGATTACTTTCTGTGGCGAGTTTCGATATCTCACCCGTATTTTTAAACCAAGGTGCGGGGATGTTTTAAATTAAAAGTTTGATATTTTCCTTGAATCTTCCAACAAATCTTTGAGAGGTTTTATCAGTTTCTTTATGCAATATTCTTCAAAGCTGCGCCACCGACAGACTCAGTAACAATTAGTTAGTTTAGTTTTTTGGAGGACAAAGTCCTCTTTCTTTGTACTTAAATGTTCAGTGACTATCTTTTTAAACTTGCCAATACCCGGAAATAAACTTTCACCAACAGGAATCTCCAACACTAAAACGGTTTTAGAAACCTTTTACTCCTTTGATACTAAAACGGCTATAAAGAGCGTTGGATCGGACGCTTGGCTCGAAAGTCAGACGCAGTGAAGCAGACGCGAGACCGATAGCACACCAGTGTTACCATGTGCAAAAATTTAATTCTACTCTTATCTAAAATTAAATCGGAAATAAATATTAAAGATAACTTAAAATAAAGGAGGATAATATAAACTAGAGGTACGCATTTACCTTTGACGGACCTTTTGAAAATGTTTAAAATATTACCATAAACCTGTTTAAAAATATATTTCTCTTTAGGTTCTTAGATATTTATTTCCTCATTAAGAACACAAAATTACTAACATGAGAATATGCAATGATATAAAAGTATAAAAAAACGCCATCCGATTTGTCCCAGTTATCAATTCTGAAAAAAAACTTACTTAGTAATAAGAAGGTGTTTAAACCAAACGTCCGGAACCAGCAGTTCGTTACCTTTCCTAAAGAACAGCTAAAGTTAATCAGGCAGATGATAAAATATGCAGCAAATTGTTCGAAATTCCTAAAATGGGCGAAGCCTGTACAATAATAATAATTTGGTCACACAAACAGCAAGTACCCTCATAAAACACATGCCACTGATTCGATCACTATGTCCTACAACAGGGACGTGGCCTCTCTGGATTCGTACAAATAGATAAATAGTTTGGAATCCGCGCAGAAACACCGCTCAAGGAATGCTTGTCGGATATCGTTCAATCAGTGGAATGTTTGAAAGACGTCGGTCAGAAAATGCGGTTGTTCAGAGCTTGAGTGCACGGTTCAATGAGAAACATGCTTTGAGAAGTTAATTCAAGAGTATTTTTGAAGAAATAGTTTCAAAAATTGGTACACAGAATATAAGATGGATGTATTTGCGAAATGTTCTGCAGCTGTTCGTTCAATATTTGATTCTCATGACCCCCAACTTTGCATAGATCCATCATCTAGCAGGCATGTTTAATTCGGCACAAATGTTCGCGACGTTTGATTGATATCCCCTCATCTGCGCGAGGACGTGCGCCTATTGGCTCGTATGAGCAACGGTTGAGACTCTCATCGTCCTTTCGACGAACCATTACAAGATATGGCAATACTATTTTGTGATCATTGCTTGTTCTGCATGTGTGGCTGTCTTGTTTGTCGCTTTTTGACGAGCGTTGGAAGCCGAAATATTTCTCGCTATCGTCGTGATGAAAGTGAGGCTAGAGCCTGATATTTCCGTTGGATCTTCGGATCAGGATTATTGCTCCTCCGTCTCGGAAGCGGGAAACAGTTTCCCGGATTAAAGTCTCTGCAGATTGGCTCGATCCGAGCTTAAATTCTGAAAGCTTCACATCGATCTCGCGCTTACAGAGACATTATGTTACGACCTTTTAGAGACGTGTCATTGTAACGAAATCTGCCTAGATAATGTTCCATTTCAAAATATCAGTAGTTTATAAATACATGTAAGTACATAGAAAGTAAACTAAATTATATAGTGTTGAATATATTTCTATCAAAAAATTTAAAATGTACAAAAGACTTGATGAAATTATCATTTATCGTTATCCATTTGTCTACCACCGACAATAATTTGAAAATTTGAAGTCCTAACTTCATTTGCTGAAGACTTAATTTATGACAGAAAGGCAATAAAACTGTAACAAAACGTAAGCCAAAGATCTCAAAACACTCGGATCAACTCTAAGTCTGGAATGAGACGGTGTATTTTAAGCGACAAATTGCGGGGTAATAAATTCGCAAAGCCGCTCGTCTCGGGCGGAGAGGAATCTTCATACTGCGCTGCGCTGCTGTGATATGTGAGAAGTACCTACACTACTGCGGATTTATGTGTGCGCCCACAAGCAGTCCTCCTGCCTTCTGTAGCAATACTGTGGTGTAGATATCAGCGCCATGCAATCCACAGCTGTATGCTTCATGAACCTGCCTCATTTGGATTTATTTATTAGATATGAATAACGTCGCTTCGCGAGAAATTGCTGATGCTGCATTTACAAGGAAACCTATTATACTCTCTGGATGTATTTATCCTATGCTTTTATCACTAGGCGTTTTTTGCGACACCAATGGTATCAGCGCAGTCCAACTGAAGCTGAGCTGTGCGTCCGTGAGCTCACTTGATCCTTTAACCCGCTCGCGTCGCGGAACATGAGAGCTGCAGCTACGCGGCTGATGTATGTGGATTGTGGACGCACACCGATTTATGTCTCTGCTACCTTGTTACTTATGGGTCGCTTTTCAGCCATAAATATCTTACTTAGTTTTCTTATTTGACCAACATTGACCAGCGTTGTTTCGTATTTGTTGATGGTGAGTCTAACAAGAATTTATTTAAGACAATCCATAAAACGGGCAAAATTCAAAAAATCTCAGAATTATCTTGCTTATTCTGAAAACTATTGAAATCTTGAGTAAGTAGAACAAATCTTCATAATATTCAAAGCGAATTATTCTGCTTAGAACGCTATCGTACCGTATGCATTTGAAACGACGAACGGAACTTTCCATATTTCTAGTAACGTACGGAAAGTCTAGATATCTTCCTTGAAGAAACAAATGGAAACAAAACTGCAACTAGGACATCAGAGATCAATGGCTGCAGCTCCGAGCCGGAATCTTGGCCATGTGTCCTAGTGGGACAAGTTACTGGGCCATAAATCCGTAAGCGGGTGTTTCGTGGTCCTTGACCGTGCGCGGTGTAAAACATGGTTGGCAGTCGCACGGCTGATGTACGGTGGTGCAGCACGATTTATACTTCTGCAGTCCTGGTATCTCTCCAGAATGCGACTGTTGTTATGCTGCAGTATAGGCCAAATTTTATAAAAAATATATTTTTCTATCGAAATTATTTTTATAACTTTTATCTACACTCGTCTCATAATGTTCGAATTATGAATTCGAAAACAGATGCATAATGACCTACTTTATGCATTCTGCCTATAAAAACTAGGGTTTACTATAAATTACAGAAGCGTAATGACTTAATGAGAAAACTCTTAATACGATAAAGTTGAGAAATGAAACGAAGTTTTTTTTTCCAATACTCAAATCGCTATCTTCCGCCGCACCTGACAGTTGTTGTTGTGCGGTAATTTTTCGGATGTTGTTCAGTTGTTTTAATAGGTTTTTGTTCTGTTGTTGTTGAGATGTTGTTCAGATGTTGTTCAGTTGTTGTTCAGATGTTGATTAGTTGTTGTTCAGATGTTATTCCGATGTTGTTCAGTTGTTGTTCAGTTGTTTAGTTATTTATTGTTGAGACTCGACATCTAAACAACTGTTAGTAAAGAATCTTCAAAAACTCATATTATCAAGCCATATTACGTTCTCGTATTGAATTTTACCATGTATCGGGCCTTGCAATCGCCGGTGCGGACGTTAGGAAAAGTGTTCAATTGAGTTAATTTTTTAGAGTGAAGATAAAATAGTGTATGCAACTGCATTATTATTATTTATTAAAACATTTACAAAAAAGATAAACAACAATTACAAGAGAACTCTACGCTACGCCTCGTGTGATAAACAGACACTCGCATTCTAATGACCCCCATTATATGAAAGTTGCATAAACTACTATTGTAGACCGTTTAATATGCCGCAGAGTTGTCGGCAATGCTATTAAGAATTGAGATTATTTGTTTATTTTGTATCCATATCCAATTTATAAATAAGTAGTCAATACAATCGACTTTATAACATTTAGTATTTTACGTTAAAATGCTCAACAATCGTTCGGGTCGCTGACGGCGCCAATATTTCCAATAAAGTTAAGCCGATTCCGCGAAAACATTCCCAACCGCAGCAATTTATTATTCTCAGCAGCTTACCGGAATATTTCAACGCTAAAATGTCAACAGTAATGGTAAAAGTTGCAAAAGATAACTAAATAACAGCGAATAGTCTGAAATTGTAAGATATAACTTAAGTACTGTTCAAAAGAAACGTACCTACTTACTAGCAATGTTCATTCCATGAGAGTAATATAAGAACCAGATTATATTCAAGTTTTTAAATGTCAAGTCATAATAATATGTGAGGTGAGGACACCGACATTGTACCTACTCCGCAAGAGAATGCTGTCATGTTTAAGAGCGAAGCTGTCTTGAATATTACCGAAAATTTGAGATTGAATTACCGGAATTTCCCTAATTTAGAATGTATTTGAGCTCGAACAGCAGCCGAGCGAGACAGCAGTAGGTGAATGCATTCAGAGGAACATTCTATTGCATTAGCTGAAGCTCGCTACCAATTACCGAAAATTACCGACAACTCGACGAGGCTTCCGGAGATGATGATAAACGTACCTTATTCACTGAACACAGAACTCAAATTAGAATGCACGTGCGAGGAGTAGTAATGGTAGGAACTAATGATATCTTAGCTGCTCGGCTTACGAACTTATCTAATCGAGGTTTACCTCAGTATTAGTTGGAAATTGGAATTAATTTACCAGAAACTTGGTATATATTCATAAAAAATATTGTTTTATTGATATGAATTGAATATTTTTAAGAGGAAAATCTTAATTTTTATAAATAACAATTTTATAAGATTCTGTACTGTGTACCGTTTATGACGATAATAATGTTATGGCGCTACGAACAGACTTAGATCATTGGTTCTAGGAAAACATTTTACATCAAAGAGATCAATACCAGCAGTTGCCACAATCACGTGCGATCGACAATCCGCCTGTAGACCGTGGGAAGCTCCCTCTAATTAGTTGCAGAATTTGTTCAGCAGTGGGACTTGCAGAAGCTTTTGATACTACAGAACTAAGTAATTGCAACCCTAGTACCTGCGTAACCTAGGACATGCTTGTACAAACCTTGTAGCCAGTATAAGCCGACACATGGGCCAACATGTCTGCGCTGTCGACTTGTTTGCAGACTCGCAGCCCCTCGACTAACCCACGGGACGCATTACAGCAGGCGTTTAAAACAAGTGTACACTCGTGTGCCGCTGTGAAGGGCTCCTCAACAAACAATCAAACAACTTCATCTGCGCCAAACAATCACGGAGTAGTTTTGTCATTTGAATAAATGTCGTTTTGAGCAAAGGGGCGTAGACAGAAATTATTGCGCCGCGTTTTAATTTATTACTTACTTTATTTATTTTTAGAGTCAGGGTGCGTCATTGCAACATCGTTGTGTAGCTATAATTTCATGTCGTGGTTTGTAAGGCTGACAGCCATATTCATGGTTTTTTTTACAGCGTGATAATACCTTAAGCACAAAGTCTACATTTTTAACGGGTCGCTAATTCATTGACAAACACAAAATATATATATTAAGTAGTAGTAGTTACTTTATTTGCATAAAAACCAAATTTTCAGCTCTATATTTGCGTAATGTGTAAAAAACCAACCTCCAACTGAGTTTTCATCAAAATATTTTTCATATAGAGTGGAGTATCAGAAATTATCGGTCGTAAAGGAAATGAGCCCGGGAGACCTCGCATCTGTTTATTGAACCCTCGAATTTCGGGAGAGGGACCGATATTCAAATACCGAGGGAGTGATATTTAAATGTCCCGAAATCCGGGATATTGGAGTCCCGCGTGAATTGACGCACGTCCAGGCAGATACACGCGTGGCGTGTCGGGGGTGCGGGGGTGCAGAGCCAAGTCCGGATTCAGGAGAGTGCCAAGCTGAATACTTGACGCGAATATTTTAATTTCTGCGGTACGTAACATGGTATAGTCAAATAAACAAAATATCATACTTTTCATAAAGTTTAGTAAAAAACTAATTCAGTCCACTTCAATATATTTATTATAGTTTTTGTTATACTTGCTAAAGTGTGACCATCAGAAATGTTTACAAACGCGGTGTAAATGACAGTTTTTTTGGCGGCTGGTTACGCTCCACCTACCCTGCAGCGGATATAGACGTGATGCATGTCTATGTGTGTATGCATTTGCTTGTATTTCAGTACAATTCGGATCTCACCGCTCAATACTCTGTATAATATAACACAGAACTTGTCCCGATGTGCACGCAACATGGATATTTGTGGTATTCCAATAACACGGTCGCGTCGCGTGTGCCTGACACCTGCTGATGTATGGTAATCACTTCATAACATGTTGTTGAAAAGGGGTTTTCTATGAATATTTTTTTGTTCAAGTTGAATTTGACGGGATATTTACATATTTAATAAAACTTTTCTCCGAGTATTATCATTTCTTGTAAATACTTAACCCTCTGTTTGTAAACGTGCAATTCTCACGATAACTTCTTATCTCACCGCGTTGTTAGCTTTCCTATTTTGTTTTTTTGTAGGTGAGTCAATAAATTTTCGGTTGCAGAACCATCATCATCACCAGTCATCCAACTGCTGGACAAAGACTTCCTCTTTTTTATATGTATTTGAAGAAAATAGAATTATACAGAATGTCCCGCTTTACGTGGGCCAAAGGAAAAACTACTCGTATATTCTGGATATCCTAAGCTACTAATCTATCAAACAGTTGTTTAGTATTTGAAGAAAAAAATTGGACCTCCCATGCTTATTGTGCGAACTGATTTTGTACGGGAGTTCCCATTTTTTTCTTCATATACCTACTAAACGATTGTTTTTTGCTGGATTGGTGACAGGATGTATAAACCTTGTTTTTTTCTTTGGACTAAAAACGCGTACGTTGTATATTGTATCATAAAATTATTTCTTCTCCCGTTCCTCAAAATTTATTCCTTTTGACTTTTTTTTAGGTCATTATTTCGGAGAATTTAAAACAACTTTATTATTGCAGTAGCAAGCAACACTATTGAATTAGATTCGTGTGTGATGTGTAGTATGTATCTGTGATGTGTGGTGTGTGGTGTATGATGGTGTGTGGTTGAATCGCGTAGAGCAGCATGAATGCGGTCAGTGCACAACGCTCAATAGCGGTAATCACCAGCAGTGTTACCAGTGAGCGCGCGAGGGACACAATGTGATGATTGCGCGCTATCGGGAGCCGAGCTTCTATTTGCTACTGCTTGTTTGTTGCAATTGAGCAGGCTTAGCTCAGTGAGCATTAAACTGGATGGATATCGATTGTATTTTGATACATATTGCCTTTATTATTAAGTTAAACTGATAATCCGTGCCGTGTGATGTCGGCTTGGAATAGCATCACCCTATTTATTTCTCGTAGGAGGTTTAAGAGGTGACTAAGGGATTCAAGGCTGTGTGTTGCAATTTTGAACGATGGGCTATTTTCCAATACAAATTTTTACAAATGATCCTCAAATATGCTATATAATATCCTGGATTTGGCTTCACCACAGGAGTCGTTCGCTCTTTAGACCCACGGCCGATTGGACCCACTGTGTCTAATCTGTAACATTGAATTTAACCTACTACACCTGCTGCTAATTAGACCTACAGTAAAAATCAGGTTTAGTGTGAAACAAAGTGCAAATAAGTATCATTATTCAAAAATGATGGAAAACAAATAATTGACCTACTTGTGTAAATTATTAAGGATACATACATACATACATACACATATCACGCCTATAATCCCTTGCGGGGTAGGCAGAGCGTAAACAGCCGGCCATTTACACCACGTCTGACGAATGTTTGAGGGTTATTTGTAATATTGTGTATTGCTATAGTGACAAGTTGTCAGCCCATCGCCTAAAATTGCAATACACACCCTCGAGTCCCTTAGTCGCCTCTTACGACTCCCACGGGAAAGATATGGGGTAATGCTATTCTAAGCCGGCATCACACGGCACATTAAGGATATTTATTATTATTATATTCTCCATCATAATGATTATATTATTATTACTTAGTACTTTATGTGCTAGCTTCACACGATTTTGTAATACTAAATAAATAATTTATAAATAATAATGTTGGGATCTAACTGACGAGCATGACTACGATGATAACTGAATCTAGAAATTGAAAACGCCGAATATTAGCTAAAAATTTTGATTCTTTGCTACAAAGAAAAAGAGCAAAGAAAAATGAAAATGAAATAACTTTGTTCAATGTAGGATAGCATTATCACTTATTGACGTCATGATCGGTCATTGTAAAAAAAAAGAAATTTGCATAACGCACTTTTCTTATTTTTATAACAATTTTGTATTGTCTTAATAGAAAACCGGCTCGGGCCGGAAGAGTATGTAAATTGCAATGTCACCAATTAGACCCGTAGGTCTGATCGGCAGTGGGTCTAAGTGGACGGCTCCACCGCAGCGCCCCCTAGCGCGCCAATAAAACCGTTTCCTGCAATTTGGCGATGGCGGTGTTCGGGTGTCACCCCTTTGAATTCAAATCTATGTTTTTGACAGACACCCTCTCATCGAGATAAGTTTATTCGTGAATTTTACGAGAGAAACTTTGTTACTTACACATTTTGCAATCATAATATTAATATCGTTTATGTTATAGCTTTTTCTGATCTGATTTTTATCTAAGAAATATTTTATTTATTTAACAATTTATTGTACACAAGAAAATACAAAAACATAGAACATATGGAAAAATGGTACAACAGGTACTGCTTATTTTTAAAGAAATTTCTTCCAGCAGACCTAAAGAAGCGTGAGTAGATAATAGATCCTTTTTGCTCATTTCTGGTAAGAGTAAGTATTCTATAACTTTCCAACATGTTGCGTTTTACAAATAAACCACTCTGGTCAAAATATCAGCCTTGCTTTAATAAACATGCTCCTCATTAATTGTAGATTTATCTCTACTTGACAATAGTTGGCATTGTAAAACAAATGTACCATACAAATATCCACGCTTCACTGGTTCCCCATAACCCATTTAGGACTACCCTCGCCCTTCCATCGTAGAATACGCGGTTCTAAACTCGAGCGCAAGCTACATTGACTTTTATTGCTGGCGGGTTAACTGGCTTCGTATTCAAACTCATCAATGTACACCGCACTCCAATCTCCTATTTATTGATGGTCCTATTCACACTGCTGAGTTTTAAATACTGTTTGATACCAATAGCCTTCTCGCCATCAATAATTTTAGAAAGTCACGGGTATAGTTTGTCTTTGATGTCTCTTAAGTTAGGCTTTCTAAATAATATTACACTTTCCAATTCCTTTAATTAATTCCTTAATCGCCTTTGACGTTTAAAAATGGGGTTATAAACGGCACCCACAGTTATAAATGATACTATTTTTAAGCCGGCACCACACGGGAAGTGTGATCGAGATTTATTTCGATTTTATCTAGAGTCTCTAACCTTCAATACCTACTCGGTAGGTATTCCTGGTGGCGAGCGTGGCATGTGTGTGAAGTGAAGTTTTGATCTGATCCTTTAGTTCTCAAAAACTGCAATAAATGTCATTCAAAGCCCAACAGTGCGGTATCGGCCCATCGCCCGTATCTCGTTCTCATGCACGACACGAACCAATAAAACTATTTCCTGTGAATTTGCCACCAACAGCCCCCTCCCCCCCCTATACCCCCGCCACTACCCGCACTCCGCAACCCCTTTTAATGAATAAAATTGCTTTTGATTGAGTACGAGACATAAATATCGACAAAAAAAAGGTGCGTATAGTGATTGATACTGTAATTGAGACTATCATACTTGTTTAATTTAGCGTTGCTATGCTGGGGTAGGTTAGGTATTGGTGACGGTCTGTGAATACGCCGCGATGCTCGCCCGCACGCATCGCTCTGGGCATATGTTGTCCCTTTCTCGCTCGCGGGTGGCGGCGTGCGCGCGGGCCGCCTGTAGGCGCCAGGCGGTGATTTCTGCACCGCAGTCAGTCACTCAAAACCTTTCGGACGGGAGGGTATCGTATTGTGCGGATTTCCCGCCACGCGTTTTGTGATGCCGCGTGTAATGGACGATTCAATTTGAGATCGCGCGTGTTGATGCATCGTATTATTGCGGTCCTCCTGGGTTATACTAGAATACCAGGCTCAGTGATTGTTGGATGTCTCGACGTCTTCCACGTGAGCGTCGCGTTGAATAGGCATCAGGTGGCCATTTTGGCCCGCGTTTGTACGGCCCAAATTCGGGTTGGGTCACGCGTAATGACTAATATCAAAGTGGAATACGAACAGAAGCTGTGAGTGGTTTGACGTGAATAACGCGCCAAGGCTGTAGTGGAATGCTGGGTGTCGATATCTTTTCCACCCAGCCCTGTAAGTACCAACGGAATTCCTATTTGATCCATTCCCTGAACTTCCTTTCTCCGTTGGGTATTTATGCATTTGCGCCGGCACGTGACTGTAAGTGATAAAACTGTTTATTCGTGTTAATGGTGTGTTCCCTTTAGTCATATTTGTTGTACCATATCATTGTGACTCATTAGTACGAATTGCGGAATTCGTGGGGTGATATAATTTGGAGGTACTTACTTATAATCTAGTGCTAATACGTGTGACGTAACGCCAGATCGGCAGACGGTATTTACTACCGACTTGAGTTATGTAAAGGTCAGAACACATCATTTGCCAATTTCACTCAACTTAGTTAATTAAGTTAAATAGATTTAGGTTCACGTTCAATTCATAGTATGCGCTGCTATATTGTGCAGCGTATGCTATTTAGCGCTGCGTAACGCGGCCATTGTCTACCTTCAGTTGAACTCCTGGTATTTTACTAGAAATTTACCTGTGTAAATCGCTTCCACTGCGGGAGTTTAGCTTGGAATTAGACAATTTTTGGTAGCAGAGCGTGGTTCAGAAAACCACTAGATTTAAGATTATTTTAGTATAAGATTTTTAATCTACCTACAAAAAAAAATATATATTTATTGTGATTGTAGTGTGTGCCCTGTGTAGAATATCCTATCGGTAGGATCAGGGCCAATCAATTAGTGAATTGCTTGTTATTATCGTTGTGTTTACCCTGTGCGGATATCCTAACGGTAGGATCAGGGCCGATTGTCTATTTTTTTTTATTGTAAGGTTCGGTGTTACTTTGGGTTGGTACCATGGCTCCCACAATTACACAGCTTCAGGCAAAAATTAGAACGCACCTAATTTGGTTCGCGACTAAGCAGGCGATGGTCGGTCGCGGGGACCGAGAGGACGCACTCATCGCTTGTGCGCAACGGATTGACGAACGGGTCGCGGAGGTGTTGGATTGCCTCACTGGATGCGAGGAGTTATTTGATGGGACGCCTGATGAGGAGGCCAAACTTATGGTCCGGGCGAATGTGACCCAGTGCCTGGAGATGGGGCAGGAGATCCAGCAGGCGGCTGCTGTGATCACCAGGCGTAGGGCTGGGGAGCCGGACCCATCCCATGGTCCGCGGGGACCGGGGGTGCAAGTGCCCCTGCCGGCTGTGGTTATTCCGGTCTTCCACGGGGACTACACGGATTGGACCCGATTCCAGGATCTGTTTGACAGTGTGATTCATAACCGCACTAACTTGCAGCCGGCATATAAAATGGCACAATTGATGGCCAAGCTGCAAGGTGAGCCCCATGAGCTGGTAAAGCATCTACCAGTCGATGATGCAAGTTACGAGACGGCTCGCGGTTTGCTGATCGAGAGATACAGCAACAAACGTCTCATGATTGACCAACTCCTGGAACAGTGGCTCACCGTGCCGACCATCACACGAGGGACGGACCTCAGGGCCAAGGTCCTCAACCCTGTCTGCGTTGCAGTGAACGCTCTTGAGAGACAGGGGATGCCGGTGTCAGGCTATGATTATATCCTGGTCCACACGTTGTTGCGCCGCCTGCCGAGCGACATGGCCGCTCGTTTTGAACAGTCACACGGAGGTAAGACATCTGATTACCTCCCGACCTTCGAGGAGCTCAAGTCCTTCCTCGAGGCCAAGTGCAGGCGGGTAGATGCCCAATTTGGAGAGTCGCCTCACGCGGAGTCTGCGGCCGCTCGCCGCCCGGAACGGCCGGGTGCACAGGCGCGAGACGGTAAGAGTAGGCCACCCAGGCGATACAATGTCGCTAATTTGGAAACGAGGTGTGCCTACTGCAGAGAGGCGGGGCATCAGGTGACTGCGTGTGAGGAGTTCGCTGCACAGCGGGTGCAGAAACGTCGTGGTGTGGTGCAGCAACGGCGTTGGTGCTTTAGGTGTATGGGGCCGCATCAGGTGCGAGAGTGCCCATCAAGCACCAACTGCAGGTACTGCCAGGGTGCCCACCATCAGCTCCTATGCATGAACCGCAGCGGAGATTACGGAGGCAGAGCTGACGCGGGTCAGCGGACGGAGTCTGCCCTACCTAGACGGGAGCAACGCTCCCCACCCCCTCCAAGGAGGAGTCCTCTTCCACCAGGGTTTCAGGGACGAGGCCAGGGACATCAGCAGGTGATGCCCCCTTCACCACGCGCGAGACAGTCACCACCTCGGCAGCAGGTGCCGGGACAGGGTAGGTGGTCACAGGTCCAAGGTCAGGGGCACCCATCACAGATACGTGATGCTACGGGCGGGTGCCAATACCAGGGCCAGTACATGCAGTACTCGGCGGGACTGAACAACATGGTGAGGTCTCATGACCCACGCATGCCTCTCCCCTTGGCTGAGCACCCGCGGCTACAGGCGCATCCACGGTACGCGCGCCTGCCGCAGGGTTACTATAGGCTGCCAGCCATGGCGTACAGGACCAGAGGTCCCTATCAGCAGGAGTGGGACCCACTCGAAGGTGTACGGAGAAAGGGGACCCCCCCGCAGGACGCGGACACTCCGCGCTTAGGTTCCTGCTAGGTAATCGCCGCCTACACGCCAGCTTCGGCCCCCCGGCCAATTACGGTATTGTTGCCTACGGCAATGATTTGGGTATGGGGATACGGTGGCCGCAGCATACAGGTAAGAGCCTTGTTAGATACAGGGGCTCAGGGTTGTATTGTGTCTAGTAAGCTGGTGAGTAGGCTACGCTTAAATATAAGGCCCACAACGGATGGGGCTGTAGGTATTGGAGGTGTAGATGTGCCTGACGTTCGGGGTCAGGTGAACTTCGAGTTCACATTAGGTAATACAGGTACAGGGGTCAGCTATCATGCCTCAGCAGTGGTGCTGGATGAAGTGGTAGGGAAACTTCCTCAGGTTCGGTTACCGTCAACGGTACGAGGGTTAACCACAGGCTTAGAGTTAGCTGATCCTGAATTTGATACTCCTGGTACGGTGGACGTTCTCCTCGGGTCAGACGTCCTCGGGAGATTCTGGTGTGGCAGAAAACGGGTACTTCAGCAAACTGGTTTAGTGGCCGTTGATACCACAGGGGGGTATGTTATTTTTGGCCCAGTTTGGAGACCTCAGGACCTACCAGAGGGCGATACGGTTCTCTATGGTAGTGTGTTGTCGGAGGTGCTGCAGAGGTTTTGGGAGTCTGAGGAGCCACCCACAGCGGATAGACGGAAGCCAGAGGATGACGAGTGCGAGCTGTTCTATCAGTACAACACTGCACGAAGTTCGTCAGGTAGGTTTGTTACCAGGCTGCCATTTCTCCCAAACCGCCCCTCCTTAGGTAGTTCGCGACAGATCGCGGAACGGAGACTACTGGCTATGGAGAGAAAGATGAAGCGAGATGCAGCACTTCGGCAGAAGTATATCGAATTCATGAGGGAGTACCTAGAGTTAGGCCACATGTCGGTGTCCAGCATAGATTGGAGGTGTGTCGAGCATTACTATATACCACACCTGGCTGTTTTGAAGTCACCGGAGGCGAAGATACGGGTAGTGTTTGACGGTTCTGCTCCTACATCGAATGGTGTGTCTGTGAACCAGTGTCTGCACGCGGGTCCCAAGTTGAACCGGGACATTGTGGACATCCTCACAGATTTTCGGTTGCACCAAGTAGCGTTCGTCGCAGACGTCAAAATGATGTTTCGCCAAACAATTATACACCCGGATGACCGTCGGTACCAGCTGATTTTGTGGCGTGAGAGCCCTGACGAGCCGATGGTCACTTATGAGCTTAACACGGTAACGTATGGTCTGAAGCCAAGTCCGTTTTTGGCAGTACGCACGCTGCGAGAGTTGGCCGCACAGGAAAGGGTGAGATTCCCTCGAGCCGCAGCAGTACTGGATCGCGACGTCTACGTGGATGACATCTGCACGGGTGCAGATAGCGTGCAACAGGCACTACTCCTACGAGACGAGCTGATCGCGATCATGGAATCAGGAGGTTATGAGTTGCGGAAATGGCTGTCCAGCTGTCCAGAGCTCCTGGCCGGGTTGCCAGGTGAGTTCCAGCAGGACCCGCACCTTTTCGAGAACCCGGACAATCCAAATACGTTGAGCATCCTAGGGGTGCAATATAGGCCAACGCATGATGTCTTTACGTATCAGATCGAGCCAGACCTTTTGCAGAAGACTTGGACGAAGCGTTCGGTATTATCGACGATCGCCAGAACTTTCGATCCTAACGGGTGGATCGCACCGGTGACGTTCATGGCGAAGTGCTTCTTGCAAAGGTTGTGGCTAGCAAACTTGGGTTGGGACGACCAGCTCTCCGGAGAGCTGTTGAATGATTGGACCAAGTTTGTGACCACCTTACCAGGGATCGTACGCATCGCCATACCTCGCAAGTTGCTCCCATCGGTGGGATGTAAGGCTACCCTACATGGGTTTTGTGATGCCTCGGAGCGAGGGTACGCGGCAGCTGTCTATTTGCGGACAGTCAGTTCAACGGGAACTGTAGACGTGCGTCTAGTTATGGCCAAGAGTAAGGTGGCTCCGGTTAGGACAAGATGGACCATTCCAAAGTTGGAATTGGCGGGAGCAGCGCTTCTCACGCGCTTGCTACATCATGTCGCTAGTAATCTACGCGGTACCATCAATTTGGATGAAACGGTGTACGCATGGACCGACAGTAGGATAGTTCTGTGCTGGTTACAGACGTCGGTACATACTCTTGAGGTTTTCGTGGCAAATCGGGTGTCACAGATTAAAGGATCGGAAACTCCGTTGGTATGGAGACACGTACCGGGAGAACAGAACCCAGCGGACTGCGCCTCACGGGGATGTAGGGCCCCTGATTTGGTAGGTCACTCACTGTGGTGGGGACCTCAGTGGCTGACTGAGTCACCTGAGAGATGGCCATACAATGAGTGCGGGTCGCCGCTTGGGCCACCTGATCGAGGTTTGCGAGTGAACGTAGGGCAGATCGTACCTAAGCCTAGTGCGGCTTTCTTGCTGGAACGATACAGCTCCCTCGACAAACTTCTAGGGGTGACAGGTTGGATCAAACGGTTCGTGAACAACTGTAGAAAACCTCAAGCAGAACGGAACTTGGCACCTGTCCTCTCGCCTGCGGAGCGGAATGCGGCTCTAAGTTTATTGGTTAGGGTCGTCCAGGCGGAACATTTTGAGGAAGAGGCCAGGCTGCTCAGGGATGGCCGTGGAAAGCTGAAGGGAGGTTTTGTGCGCCTCAACCCGTTCGTGGACGAGCATGGAATGCTCCGGGTTGGAGGTAGACTTCGGAACGCTAACCTGCCCTTTTCAGCACGGCATCCGCTGTTACTCCCAAAGAAGGGACCTTTGGTAGAACTTATAGTTAGGGATCGTCACCAGAAAAACTCGCATGCGGGCTGCAATGCACTTTTGGCTATTCTGCAGCGCGAGTTTTGGATCTTGTCTGGACGACGTACGGTACGGAGCATTGTGTTTCGGTGCTTGCCTTGCTATCGGTTGAAGGCAGCCACAATGCAACCTCAGATGGGAGACCTCCCACCGGACCGGGTGACGGAAGCCTGGACGTTTGCGGGTGTGGGAACGGACTTTGCGGGGCCTTTTATGGTAAAGGCATCACGCCTTCGCAACGCGAAGTCAATCAAGGCGTATTTGTGCGTGTTTGTGTGCCTAGCAACCAAGGCCGTCCACTTGGAACTCGTGGCCGACCTCACTACGGAGGCTTTCTTAGCAGCTTTAGATAGATTTGTGTCGCGAAGAGGGCGACCAGCGCTGATCAGGTCGGACTGTGGTACCAACTTTAAGGGCGCTGATCGATGTATGAAAGAAATTATAACGTTTTTATCGGAAAACGAGGAAGCTATTGGCACGAGCCTCTCCCGTCAGGGCATTAACTGGGTGTTCGATCCACCAGGATGCCCCCACTGGGGTGGTATATTTGAAGCGGTTGTAAAGTCCGCTAAGACGCATTTGATGCGCGTTATAGGTTTAACGATATTAACCTTTGAGGAGCTAGCGACCGTGTTTTGTAAAATTGAGGCCGTTCTCAATTCACGTCCTTTGTGTCCGCTTAGCTCAGATCCAAATGATCTGGAGGCCCTGACACCAGGGCATTTCTTAATTGGCCGACCACTTAACGCCTTGCCAGAATACCCCTACACAGAGGTCAGTAGCAATCGTTTGACGCGTTATGAGTTGCTGCAGCAAATGTCTCAGAATTTTTGGAAGCGATGGTCGCTTGAGTATTTGCACATTCTGCAGCAACGCCTTAAGTGGACGGACAGAACTGAACCCCCTCGCATCGGAGATCTCGTTCTGGTTAAGGATGCCAACCTGCCGCCACTGCGATGGCGCAGAGGGCGCATTCTCAACTTGTTCCCAGGTAGTGATGGCACTCCTCGAGTCGCGACAGTTCAGGTAGGGGATTCAGTTCTTAAGCGAGCAATAGCAACGCTATCTCGTCTCCCCAGTAGTGAATAGGCCTAAGGGATTCGGCCTAGGGCGGGTGAATGTTTAATTTAGCGTTGCTATGCTGGGGTAGGTTAGGTATTGGTGACGGTCTGTGAATACGCCGCGATGCTCGCCCGCACGCATCGCTCTGGGCATATGTTGTCCCTTTCTCGCTCGCGGGTGGCGGCGTGCGCGCGGGCCGCCTGTAGGCGCCAGGCGGTGATTTCTGCACCGCAGTCAGTCACTCAAAACCTTTCGGACGGGAGGGTATCGTATTGTGCGGATTTCCCGCCACGCGTTTTGTGATGCCGCGTGTAATGGACGATTCAATTTGAGATCGCGCGTGTTGATGCATCGTATTATTGCGGTCCTCCTGGGTTATACTAGAATACCAGGCTCAGTGATTGTTGGATGTCTCGACGTCTTCCACGTGAGCGTCGCGTTGAATAGGCATCAGGTGGCCATTTTGGCCCGCGTTTGTACGGCCCAAATTCGGGTTGGGTCACGCGTAATGACTAATATCAAAGTGGAATACGAACAGAAGCTGTGAGTGGTTTGACGTGAATAACGCGCCAAGGCTGTAGTGGAATGCTGGGTGTCGATATCTTTTCCACCCAGCCCTGTAAGTACCAACGGAATTCCTATTTGATCCATTCCCTGAACTTCCTTTCTCCGTTGGGTATTTATGCATTTGCGCCGGCACGTGACTGTAAGTGATAAAACTGTTTATTCGTGTTAATGGTGTGTTCCCTTTAGTCATATTTGTTGTACCATATCATTGTGACTCATTAGTACGAATTGCGGAATTCGTGGGGTGATATAATTTGGAGGTACTTACTTATAATCTAGTGCTAATACGTGTGACGTAACGCCAGATCG
Organism: Tuta absoluta; assembly: GCA_027580185.1. Classification (NCBI taxonomy): domain Eukaryota; kingdom Metazoa; phylum Arthropoda; class Insecta; order Lepidoptera; family Gelechiidae; genus Tuta; species Tuta absoluta. Next base: position 45,851 of record JAQAHW010000048.1, read on the forward strand.
GCAGACGGTATTTACTACCGACTTGAGTTATGTAAAGGTCAGAACACATCATTTGCCAATTTCACTCAACTTAGTTAATTAAGTTAAATAGATTTAGGTTCACGTTCAATTCATAGTATGCGCTGCTATATTGTGCAGCGTATGCTATTTAGCGCTGCGTAACGCGGCCAAAATGAAAATATCTTGACTTAATTTGTAGTAATATTTGTTTTAATTAGATTTATTATACTTTCATTTTTTGACATCGATATTTACGAAGATTAACATTATCATTGAAATTCTGTTTATCTATTTTATTAATATTACAATCTACCAATTAGACATTTGTGATTCTTCTTCTTCTTTCGTGGCGATGACTCAAATATATTTCGACCAGAAATAAGCTACGGCTACGGCGCTGTCGGTGGCATCATACAATTGTTATTTATTTGCTAAGTTGACATTTATTAGGCATCATTTATTGTTATCGTATACATAATTATGATAACAATAATAAGAATATTGTTTATTTTTTTATTTTACTCATTTGATATTGTTTTTAATTTGTTTTTATTAATTGTAAAAAAAAATATCGACGATTGTTTTGTCCATACACATTTTTATTTTATGTAATGCAATTACTTGTAATTATGTATTTGATAATGCAAAATAAATAAATATAATCTAATCTAATCTATCAATAAGAAAAATAAATTAAGTCTTTATTAATCTGACGATGTGCATTTACTACGGCGTAGGCCGCGTAGCAGGTAGCCTCGTAGCATAGTATGCCCTCAAAGACGTTGACTTTGAACTTTCTTCAGCTTTGGTGTCTTTTGCTTGTTACATTTAAAGATTTAGTAAAAATGAAACAGCCATTCTTTTTAACATTTCCCATAGAAAAACCCGCTATAAAATTGCGCGCACGTATTTTGTTGTTTAATTAAAAAAGAGCATGAGTTTCCCTCTGTTTACATCCTCATATTATCTGATAAGGGTGCGCCGGGTGGCAGGCGGCGGCACGTGCTCGCTACTTATGTTGCGTTGTTTGCCAACAGAGGGAGCTGTTTCAATCTTCAACCTTATTTGCTTTTGTTTAGTTTCATGTATTTCAAGAGAGTAATAATTATACCCCCATTTACTGTGTTCATACCTTTGTTTTACTTAACATCATACTTACTTCACCAATCAGTTTGTACAATGGGTGTTTTTGCCTGAATAAAGAACTTTATTATTATTATTACTCCCATTTAAAGTAAATAACGTAAGCAGGGTGGTAAAACATCAATTGCGTCCCTTTGTCTGATTCTATGCAACGAGATTTATTCAGGCTAGTTCGATTTTGAAAATGGAATCATAAGGAAAAAAATTACAAATTAAAACAAAAAAAAAACAGGTTTTATCTGCTCTAATGACAGTTATATTTGAAAAATCTTCCTAGTTACAAAATCTCCATGGTAATTTGCATTTACCGCAACGGTTTTGTGTCAGATATTGACAGTACTTAGAATGAATGAGATATATAAATATAATCATCTAATTAATTTTTCTCACCTAGAGTAGTTTATACATAGGGGTTGTTTCCTTGAAAAATCAATAATAGGTAGCATTGGATTTCTCAAGGTGCCTTTACACAGTGTGATTTGCTGCAAACATTACAGTGTTTGCAGTTATCTCTCTCATAGTGCATGTGGCAGCACTGTTGAAAAATTTCCAAGAGGCTGTAGGAGCATGGACCGATGACTTAAAGAGGGAGGTTGGTAACGACTAGATGGTGCAAACGGGAGATCGTGTCTTATGGCGTACCCCAGGGTACGTCCGGCTACTATGTCCAGCAGTAGACTGCTATAGGCTGAGGTGAAGTGTGATGATTTGTGTTGCCAATAAAAGGAAATTTTGCAATCGAAAGCCGGCTTTAAATGTTATTGCTTTACTTTTTTCAATGATTATTTTTTTATTTGCTGCGTTGGTCGCATTCTAAATCCCCGTGTGTCAGGGTGTTAGCTTGAACCGGCGGGATAGTGCCTACCGAAAAAGTGTATTTAATTTGCATTCGAAATTGCAAAGTTTCTTCTCAAATTCAGAAAACAACCGATTTAATTCTAGAATATTTAAATTATAGCATCAAGCTTAAGTATTTACTGAATCTCATTTTGCCCGTCATACTGACGAGGCTTAAATTTCAAAACAGTTGATATTATTTAGAGCATTGAATCAAATTATTTAAATAATCCTCCTATTCACAGTGAGTGAGTAAGCGTCTGCTGAATCTGATTGATTAACTATAATCTGCCCGAATATTAAATTCAAACTGGCCAATTTGTGAACCGCAATTCAGCATGTCTCTCTCTAAAGTGATAATAAATGTCCCGCTAACCAAAACCGCATTCAGTGTTGGCAATTGTTAAAATATTAATAACGAGTATCTAATTTGATGAGTCCATTAGGACGTACCCCGTCCCGTTAGTCCCATTCTTCAGCGAGACGCGGGACGTCCCGATTGCTTCCGACACATTTGCTGAATGAAACCGGTATTTATACCTACAAGTAGGTACTGGTTGCTCAACTATTAAATAGAAATGGTAGTAAGTTCTTGAAACGGAAACGTTTACGTACAAAGACTTCTGTAGAAGCGAGAACTCATATTACCTTCTTGGAATTAATTAGAAAGCTATTTGTATGGTTTGAAATGCCGCATATAAAACCAGATTGTAGAACTTTGCATAATTTTAAATAAATTATGCTAGGTTTCTGAAATACACAAGTAACAAGCGAGGTTGATCTCGGGACCTCCGAAAAGAAAGTTGAAGAGTTTTGAAATGGTCATGCTTCCAATAAACCCTATTTAATTTAAAAAGCAAGTATTAAACATACGATTTTTAAATCGCGGCACCAATTCCCCCAGAAATATATTTGAAAAATACTTTACCAATATTGTGAAACTGGCGGCGAGCTTAACCCGGAAATATGGCTGAAGTTTCGCTAAGTTTCAGAAATGGAGCAAATAGGAAACACCACTGATCATGACAAAGCACTTTCAACTTGCGTCGGATTGTACATTGCTGCTTTGCAGTTAACACAGTTGAACATGCGTGAAACAAGAATAGCGGTGTAGATGTGTTTACTGAAATTCAAAATACGCTACAGTGTGGACAAACACTGATCATGACATGACGAGGCGCTTTTAGAACTGCTTGTCATCGCAAGTGAACGAACGAATGAACGAAATTGTTTCAACATACTCGTAGTTGAAGAGAATGAAAGATACCATGACTCTTGGGAAAGTTTAAGGCTTAATCCGCCTTTTTGCAATCGTACGCAATGAAATGAGTCAGTGGTTTTTGTGAATGAAGTCACGCCTTGTTGCGCAGTTCGTATCATAGAAAACTGCTTTATAGTTTTGTCATAAATTTTTGACGTGTAACCTATATATTACGTACATGCATACATAATCTTATTTTATTATTATTTATTAGCAGGCAGACAGTTTTGACAACGGTTGATTTTACCCTGTATTTTGGTGAGTGGAATCGGCTAAAATTGAAGCTACTATTTTTCACAAAATTAAGACTTTTCAAATTATGATTTTGTTTATCTAAAAATGTACAAATTTCTCTAAAAACAGAGTGAACAAGAAACAGCCGTCAGCATTTCCACAATCGTTTGTATCGTTGGAGCGACCGGTGGGGTTAACTTAAAAACATAATAAGTGAGGAAGCTTCGAGCGTCTCAGTCACAGTAGGAATGAAAGTCAGTAAGCAATTTGTTAGTCAACTAATAGAGGATCATTGTGGGTGTTTGTCGCCTCTGTCAAACGCGTCTAAACTGGTATCTATTTGAAATAGTTGTGATGGTGCAAAATCTTCGATCAAACAACTGTTTGAATACCAAATTTTAATACACTTCCCGTGTAAGGTATACAATTTTTGAACACTTACTTTACTGGCATTAAAATACACTTACAAAATTGGCGGGCAAGGAATGAGCTGCGGTAGCCCAGATGGAAGAGGCGTCGCCACTAGTAATGCGAAAGTCGCAGGTTCAAATCCTGCCCACACTTGAAAATTTTGCAAGTTTTCAAAAATTGTATATCTAACACGGGAAGTGTTTTAAAAAATTTGGTATTCAATATATTTTTTTATAAGCGCGTTCAGAGACATCACATAAATCTCAATATTTAGAAACGTCACATATTTAATAGAACAAACCCATTACTAAAATAAATAAATAACTGGCTGTAATAATTTTCAGAACGCACCGGGGCAGGGCCATTGTTGTGTTAGTTTTGATAAAATGATATATTCGGAATTCAAATTACTTTTCTCCATCCAGTGGATAATAACGAAATTTGCCCACTGAATTTACTTTACTTTAAAATTCGTACAGTCTTCTGAAAGAGATGTCTCTACCGTGCGTTCATGTCGGCCAAGCGCGTCCACTAGAGACTGGTTGTCTCCTACTGTACACGAACTGGCAGCGTGAATGGCTCGAGCCTGACCCGGAGCGCGGAGGCAGCTAATCCCCGTCTCTTCATTACCGCTCAGCGGCGGCGGCTTACGGCCCCAAAACAGACAGTATTAAATCGTAAAAACCGGCGACAGTGAAAAATGACACAAACGATTCCGTACAATAATAAATATTTTTACAGGGTTTTTATTTTTATGCTGCAAAAGACAATTGCACGGTTTTATGAAATCGTTTTATTTTATATTGTGTTTATTTCTTTTTTACTTCTTCAGCTCGAAAAGAACAGTCTTGCCGCGTGAATCCAGTGGGCAAAAGTTTATTTTTATTTACTGAAAGAAAAAAAGTTATTTGAATTGCACACATCTCATTTTATCAAAACTAATTAGAACAATGGCGGCGGTGCGCTCTGAAAACTATTTCAGCCAGTTATTTATTTCTTTTTGTAAGCGTTTTGTTAAATTAAATATTGGATATTTCTAGATTTTGAAGCATATTTTTAAATGTTACTTTTATAAACTTGCGGGAATATTCAAGCTTTACAGCCAATTTCTCAAACTTGACATTGGCAGAATTTTCTCACTCGCAGAGGTGAAAAGTTGTGTGTACCATACGAAAGCAAATTCATTCATAACTCATGGTGGACTAAAAAGATGTTTGCTAAACTAGGGAACTCTAAAAACTGTTCGTCCGCGGCGGCACTCGCATTTGCAAGTATAATGGTCCTGCACTGAGGGGGCGAGATTAAACTCTAAGACTCTGCGCCACGAAAGAGGTCCCGCTGTCATTCAAAAGAAATATCTGCCATAAAGTGGAATCACACTATTTAACACTTTATGGCACTTGGCAGAAAATTTGTGTTCGCAAAATGCTTTAAAACTGTCTAATGCCCACAATGTCCGATTCCCAGGTAGTCTACACTATAATAATATTATAAAGAGGAAAGATTTGATTGTTTGTTTGTTTGTTTGCATCGAATAGGCTCCGAAACTACTGGCCCGATTGTAAAAAATCTTTTACCATTAAAATCCTACATTATTCCTGATGAACATAGGCTATATTTTATACGAGAAAAAAATAGGGATCCGCGTGAAAATTTCGATAATGTAACCCAACGTGTGAAAAATGTACCAAAAAAATATCTTATATCGCGTACGCAGTGGAAAATATTGACAATAGAGCAAAGTGATGTACTACAGTTTTATAGAGGACATCAATATCTATAATAATGTCCGCGATACCATATGGCTAACTATTACACTTATGCCACAATAACTACTTTTTCATTTAAAAATGTAAACTACGCCACATTATTCGTACCAGTGTAATGATTACATTTAATCATTACTGTATTAAAGGGTGTCAGGGATAGCCCTCAGAATACTAAAAGGGTAAATGCAGACCATGAAACTGAACAACTTTCCCCTAGGAACATATTTCAGAAAACGTAAAAAAACTGACTTCCCATAGTGAATGCAGTCAGCTGATTGTGATTTTGTATTGAAGGTAATTTTTTATCGTTTCCTGACATATGTTTCTAGGGAAAAGTTGTCCAGTTTTATGTTTCAAGCACCCTATCAGTATTCGAAGGGCTGTCCCTTACTCGGTATAAAAAAACGACAAAAAACATTAAATAATGCATTAAAAAAATCTACACTCAAATAATACATACATACACATATCTTGCCTATTATCGCTTGCGGGGTAGGCAGAGCATAAACGGCCGCAAAAACGGACATTTACGCCACGTCTGACATATGTTTGAGGGTCATTCGGAAAATTGTGTATCGCCATAGTGACAGGTTGTCAGCCCATCGCCTAAAATTGCAATACACACCCTCAAGTCCCTTAGTCGCATCCTACGACTCCCACGGGAAAGAAATCGGGTGATGCTATTCTAAGCCGGCATCACACTAAAATAATAATAATATAATCTACACTAATATTAGAAACAGGATTTTATTTATTGTTTGTTTGAATTGAATAGGCTTCGAAACTACTGGACTGAATAAAAAAAATCTTTTACCGTTAATTGAAATTGAATTTTTTTATTCAATATAGGATAGTATTATCACTTATTGACGTCATGAACCGTCATTCTAAAAAAAGAAATTTGTATCACACAATTTTCTTTTTTTTTATTACAATTTAGTTATGACTTATGACCTAATAGAAAACCGGCTCGGGTGGGATAATAAAATAATAATATAGGCACTGCCATGGGGCTGGCCAGGTTAATCACACGGCATGTAACTTTACGCCACCACCATCTGAAAACGATATTTGTTTCAAATTGAAGTTAAGATTTTTAGAATCCTACATTATCCCTGATGAACAAAGGCTATATTAAACTGTCTTATTCCCGGGGGGAAACTGTTAGCGGCGGGTGAAACCGCTGGGCGGGCTGCTAGTTTATTATAATGAGTTAATGATTTATCTATTCGTGGCGCTTCTTTAGCTGCGCGTAGACTCTTTTAGGACATTGCAGGCTGAACCACTAGGATAGTCCTTCAGAAGAATGGTTCAGAAGGGAAGGAGGTCATTCGTCTGTTCCTCGCGTTATGAATAAATAAATGTACTATAACACTTCCTACTGGAAACGCAATAAAGACAAAATGTAACCTACGGGATTTGTCTTTTGTGCTGTCATTTTTCAGGCATAACTCTCTTCAAACACATAAGAGTTGGGTGCGGAAGAACTAGTACTATTTTGCTCCAAAATACATATACAACCTTTTTAGTGAGGTTGTAACATAAAGTCGTCTACATAAAATGTTTTAAGTCTGTTTTTATAATAGACTTAAGAGAACGTAAAAGCTTCTTTTTTTGGGAGCTCAGACATTATAATCCCTTAAGGATATTACATTTAATTTTATATTACTTACTAAGAAGAAAAATATCGCAAAGATTTTTTACCGTAGACAAATTTCGTTTTCTCGGTCACTGAGTTTTGCAAAGTTAATAAAGTAATCTGAGCTCGCAACCACTTCACCCACCCCGCAATCCACAACGAGCGCAATTCCAGAAATGTCACTGCAGTGGATCAGAGCCAGTGCAATAATCCCCCTTCATCAACACAAGAGAGTGTCACTTCGTCACACCACGAGTAAATCAAAAACTTTTAACGACATTGAATATTACAAAGTAACCATTGCTGCACTTGCTTGAACACATTAAATCGCCAATAACTTTAACCAGCAATGAAAACGGAAGATCGCAAACCTATTAGGACCCCATAAGTTTTTTGCGATGATGGTTCGTTTGGAGGGGAACTATGTCAGGGGCGAAGGACACACGACACAAACACTGCGGTAAATATTGATCTGCAATTTACAGCTTCTTTATTGACGTGTTTGGCGCCATTACTCATCCTCCATCTTTTTCATCTTTCCACGCAAAGGGTTCCACCCTAGTTATAATATATCTGGCTTTGTTGTGTGCTGGATAAAGAGCCAACAATGTCCGTAAGTTATAACGGCGATTCTTAATACAGTAGCCTGATCTTATCCGTGGCTTACTTATTTGCGTCATAATGGTCGCTTTCTATTTTAGAAGTTATTCGAAAAAAGATTAGAAAATCAAACACAATAAGTAGTCCGTATTTTTCTTTCCAAATAAAGAAAAATATAATATGTACGTGAACAAAATTGCAAAAGTAAATAGCACTTTAGGAAAACCCGTGTATTTTCCCGCACACTAAACATCAAAGTCAAAAACCGAAATCCTCCCGAGGGTGATAAGAAGCGGGGTCGGAAGCGCCAATTCATCGAGGAAGAAAGATGATATCCGCCTGTCACTTGGCCTCGGGAGAAAATAACGCGGGGCTAGTGTGCTGCCTTGAAACATACATCGCGAGAACAAAGAACTAAGTGATACTCAGTACAATGAGGTGATGACCTCCAATAGAACAATGTTTTTGAAGCTAAAAGCTGTTCTTCAAAGTTACATGAAAAGTAAATTATGTAGCTAGATGTAAATTTGGATTCAATTGTTTTGAACGAATCTTTGGGAATATAGTTAACATTATAAAACCTGTGATATCAATTTAATTTTAGACTAAAAGTGACCAGTTCATAAAATTCGCATTGTCTATAGCTTTGTCGATGACTTATTTTAATCATTCAGCTACTTGGGTATGGTTATCTCAGCTCGTAGTAGTTGATATGAAACTAATTCAATAAGTATAGGTACTTACTAGTTTACTCGTATATTTCTGTGTAGGAGAGAAGGTTGTCGAGAAGAGATAGCACGTACTAACAAACTTGCACAATCAAATGTTATTGCTCTCCGGCAAAAGTTAACTGCATACGTAATGAACACATTCAAAAGCAGTTACTGGGACCAATTTGGCAAGAACTCCGTTTATTTCCTCTTTCAATGTCTAAATGTATGTGGGGTTATATTTGGGACGGCTCACACAATGCTTGTCTAGAAGTCTGAAGAACGTGACACGCCTAAAGAAAATCGGTTTATGTGTCGTCTGTATGTTCATTGTTCAGGAATCCAATAAGTCGTAGATTTAGCTTATCTGGAGGTTTTCGTTATTATGACTTTCGTATTGATAATAAGACTTGCAATGTATTATAATTTAAGTATCGACCAAATAATTTGGGCCCAGATGTCTGGTACATCTCGGCCCAAATTACCTACTACTGCTTGTATTAATTTGTGATTATTGATAGATCTGTTAACGATAGTATCAGATTGAAAAACATGAAAAACATGCTACAGGCCTTTGTATAAATCTCTACTAATATTCAACATGGTATAATACTGTAAGAAAATTAAATTAAATTAAATTTAAAAAAAATTAAGTTAAAAATTAAAACACATAACTTAGGTACTTACAAGCTTGAGTCAACAGAACATCTACCATATTATATGTCTGAACAAATAACTCACAATGGTTGCTCTCACAAAAAAAACTAATTTGCAAAATTCCAAATGGTTTGTCTCAGGCTTTTACCATAATTGTGCTTGTTTATTTCAACTAAACGTAATTGTATATACTATATCACTATATACACTTTATCATTTGGAGCAAAATTCACTTTGCCGAGATGAGCCTAGACACAAGCCAGACGCTGAACATAAGGCACACAATACCTTATTGTGAATTCGCTACAGTCGTCAGTAAATTATGCTTTTTGTTGTCCTTTTGATACGACATTGAATTTGCCGAATAAGACATTTTGTTGATCTTTTGATTAAAATTATAAAGCCCCGAAGCCAATTGATAAAGAGACAGAAGTCTGTATTTTAGAAAACCAATTTACAATGCATGTACTCCAATTTTGTGTCTGTTGTTGATTAGGCACGTTGGATCTCCGGCCGATGGCAACTTAGTTATGCTTATTTTCCACAATTGCCGTGTGATGACGGCTTAGAATAGCATCACCCATTTCTTTCCCGTGAGAGTCGTAAGTAGCAACTAAAGGAGTTGAGGGTGTGTATTGAAATTTTAGGCGGTAGGCTGACAACCTGTCACTATGGCAATACACAATTTTACGGATGACCTTCAAATATTTGTCAGACGTGGCGTAAATGTCCATTTTTTGCGACAGGATTACGCTCTGCCTACCCCGCAATGGATTATAGGCGTGATATGTGTATGTATGTATGTATGTATTTTTACAATAAATCTACAGAAAAACGAAATCTGTTGTAGGTAGGCAAAGTGAAAGTTAGAATGATCACGAGAAACATCAAACAATTCAAGAAAAAAGGGCTGATGCAGTGTGTGGAAGAAATTCCAATGATATCGGTGCAAAAAGAACAATGGAGGATAAAGTAGCTTGGTCGGATACTTAGCTGATCCCTCCTTGATTTATTTGTGCTTGAAGCGGGATGCAGGGAGGGGTGGGAGGTGCAGGGGTGCAGGGGGACAGAGGAAACGAGGAACAAACACGAGTTACGAATCCGTTAAGTGTATGCATGGGCTTTTATGTTGTCAATTTTATGATTTTCGGTTAATGTTTAACCGTTGTGTGTGAATAACATTACAGCTGATCATAATGTAAACACATTCGATTGTCACTGGATTTGTCTTTGTTTCTTTTTTTAGCACCGATGAGCAACTGATATTATTCATAAAAATAAACACAATAACGTTGAATACGTGGGCTTAATAAATATATTTGTAGTAACTCGCAATTTTCCCAAAAGCATTGAAATATGAAATCACAATTTGTGGGTAAATAATAAATCTGGAGTATTAAAACACAAGGGCAAACAACGTTATGAATATGAATAACCTTACCTTTCTCAGAATAAACACAAATAAAACCTCAACCTCCATTATTCTTATGTTCACCAAATACCTACAATCCCCAATCAAACAAATTTATTTTATAAGTACCTCCCCAAGTATCCTATTTCAATGGAGCTGTCTCATTTGGTATAACCGCAAATCCCAATAGAAGGCGTATTTTTAAACATCAGACAATTCTGATCGTGGTCTTACTGCTGCTCGTATCACACCTTCTACTACACAAATCCTAATAAACATAGCCTTAGACCATTTTTCGCTGATTGAAAAACGTCTGAATGGTGGTTTAGTAGATGGCTGTTTCGTATTCCGCTAACAGAATGAAGTATAGAAAAACACAATGGCAATAGAATAATAATTGAGTTTTTATAGAATTATAATGACTAAAAATAAATTATCAGGGCCCTGATCTGATCCATTAAAACATACTCTAGATACGAACAAATTCGACCAGTAGAGAGAGTGTTGCAGACTTTCGCCTGCGAAATTGTTTCGACGATACGCCTCCTGAACGCAATCGTCGAGTAACGAAGAAACGCTATCCAATTTCACGAGATCCATTCTGATTTTTACGATATGAAGCAATATCTCTCATACTCATCAGGGGTATAAAACGTATAAAAAATGTAATAACGCTGTTCTGGAATTGGGTCGACGCATGTTCAGGGGTAACGCAATGTTCGCGTCGTGATCGTGTATGTCGTTATTATCAGCTACTGGAACGTTTATCAGCACCAATATTCCAGCTACATTACCGGCTTTGCTGGCACGAGGAGTACAGTGAGCAACACATGTACGAGTAAAACAGGTTGCAAAATACGCTATTTTCCGAAGTTTACTATGGATATTTTTAGTTCTGTTATTTTATCGTCGATGTTTTCATAAAGTGCTCTAATTAACGAGGTAATGCGAATAATGAGTGAGCATGCATATTTTGCTAATTGCTCGATAGATTGTATTAATTTATGGTATCCAGTATAATGTTTTAGCAATACTTATTCTACCTTTTTTTAAATTAAATGAACAAGAAAAACATATTTTGTAGTTAAGCTGCTTTTTTGATTTAGTCAAGTATGTTTTCTTGACCGATAGTCTTCTATCGGATTCTTGACTTGCGATGAACTCGCAGTATTTACAGTCGGGTTGCTTCTATATTGGAATAAATAAATAGTGTAAAACTAACAGGGTGCTCGCATGACTACACCACCTAAACAGTGTCATAGAAGATGCCACCATCTGTGCTGTAGACTGTACACGACGAAGCCTGTACAGGAAGTTCTCTAAACACTTCCTTCCAGCAGCGGCGAGTAACTCGATCACCGCTAGAGGGCGCCTCGCGTCTGTGTCGTGTCGATGGGAAACAAGAACGTAACCTTATTAGCTATCGATATTCTTTGAGAGTCTCCAGGAATTGTGTTGTTTGGGATAATAGTTACTTTATTTTGTAATACTTCATTTCTCAATTTTTTAAAATCACTTAGTTAGATCTTAAGTAAAAATATTACAAAAATATGGCAAATTTTGGGTCTGATTTCGAATCACTAATATCAAATTAATGTATCATTTTATTACATAACCTGTTCTAAGTTAATCAGTTCTGTACTATAAACATAATATAAAATCGTATTTTGTTTATATATTACTATTTGGCGTACAATTGGGTATAGGTTTACGCGACTTGTTTGTTAATTATTTGGTAGAACGAGCCGCGACCTGCAGTGTTTGGCAATCACAACTGACGGGCGTTTGTGATATATCCACTTCCGTGAAGAAGGTTGTCTTAACCAGTCGAAACGTAGATGAATAAACCCTCTACTAAATAATAAACTAGTAAGTCCAGTAAACCTACATCATGAGTGATACTTGTTCGTTAAATAATTAAATGAAAAAAGAGACTAATAAGCTTGCACCAAGTTATGGTCTAATTAGGCGATCTTGATTTACTCCGCGGTAAGTTGATTGATCCGACAAAAATCCGGTCACCGTGCCACGTACCAAATACTACAGGGAAGTGGTATCCAAACTCAAGTGCTAAGTGAACTCGATATTCCGAACCTACACCCTGTATCTCACTGATGTTTTTCTACCGGCTTAGTTAGTTTATATTATTAATTAGTTTTACCCTCTAATTAAATAAAAAAAATATAATTGTATCACAAACCTGTATTTAATTGTAAATCTATCTAAATCTATCTAAATCTAAATATTAACTACCTATTCTAAACAACCAAAACGTTACACCAGATCAAACGTATTGGCTTATGTACTGACCACGCAATTAATCTAGTCACTGCGATTATTGATTGTTCAAATAGGTTGAAGCTTGCTGGATAACTAACCAGTATCTGAACCTATGTCATCCTCATCTGAACCGTAGTCTAGCGGTCAGAGTGCTTGGAACCTGAGATTCCTAGCAAAGAGGTTATAATAATACTAGCGTGTCCCTAGTTCGACTCTTTTGACATAAATTTGTTATTTAGCTAGTAAGCACTATTCAGGTTTTATGCTTAGTTCGTAGTTTCATATGCCTTTACAATCCCGCAAACTTTTTTCAGTCTATTGAGATCTACATTTCTGAATTTTTAGCTTCAAAAGGCAATTCTTTTTTCTCGGTCTCTTATCTGATTTTCTTTCTGAATAGAATCTTTTGCAGTCCTCTTAGCTCTGCGACCATAAAACAGTGTAAGTTACGGCATAAAAGGATTCTTGCCATATATTTCTGCGACCTTTTGTAAAGTTTGATTGTAAAACGCTGAGTCCGATGGTCATTACGTGCAGTTGATGCGAGTGTGAGCGCGTCGGTTGGCAGCCGCGCGGCGCTCGAGTGCCAACCGACGGATGTATGCTCTTAATTGGCCAGCTTTTACGACCTCACACCGTTGAAATGTTGCCCTTACAGCTGAAAATCTCCGTCCATAATTTTATTCAAAACAGCCTCCAATATCTTCTTTGTAAAAAATGTGATGAATTTCTCAACATTAATTATGAATCAAATTTTTTGCTCGTGAAGTCGACAGATTTGGAGTAATTGGTCTTGGAGGCTCGCCTCTATCGCCCCTCGGAGGGAAGGAAGCTTCGCGGGGAGGGAGGGGGAGGTCGCGATATTGCTCGAAGAAAAAGGCTGCGTCGACGAAAATAAGCTACTTTTATGGATCTACATGTAATAAGGGAAGGTCAGTGGGAAGAATGAGTTTTGTCGGAACGCATTATGCACAAATTTGCATGATAAAAGAGTCTTATCGAACTATCTTCCATTTGTGCAGCGTTTTTTTTATTAAACTAAAAAGATAAGAAGAAAATAAATTATGCATGAGCAACTTTCAAGCATAGCATCATTTTTCAACTTTTCTGATTAAACTGATGTCTCAAAAATATAGCATTTCCTTTCGTAGCACAGAAATGTTTATCTATATAAATCTAAGGACAATTTATATGGTATACATTACGTCTGATTCTCTTGTGGGGTAAGCAGATCATCACCATCCCCACTCTCTGACAAATACGTATTTGATATGTGTATCACTACTTATACACATTGAAAGGTAGCCAGTCCATCGCCTATAATTGGAATCCTTGGGTCCCTTAATCGCAATTTCTATTCGCATAACATAACCGATATATTCTTCAAAAGAACCATCCCAAATCTTACATTGAAGCTATACAAGCCAAGCCTCTCGCTCACTGAATCGTAAGTTTGTGATGCATGAAATGTCCACATTTGTGCTGGCCTGTACGCAGTCACGTGTGAACAGTGCCACTTGTGTACCGGACTGTACGGTACGTGACCGTTGAGGGACGTGGGTTCGATCTCACGTCAATGGCCGTTTTTCCTGTTTACCTTCGATAGGCGATGTCGGAGGCTTCGTCACGATTACGTCTCGGCCGACGTGCAATTTATAGGGTTTGTTGATTTCGTTTCTGATAAAAATAAACAAGCCTACAGGATGTAGTAAGTGTTTTGCTACCGAAATATTTGCTAGACACAATCAACTCAAATAAATTTAATTTTTTGGTAAAATAAACACGTGCTACAACTGTCATAAGGCACAGTTAATGTAGTGTAACGGCTGGTGAGGAGAGGAGCTATTGGCTGACGAGATGGGCAGTGTAAAGCGAAGTGGTGTGGAGCGATGTTATACAAAGAGGTGAGGCGTGGTGAGGTGCGGAGGCGAGGTGAGCATAGAGGAGAGTCAAAAATGACATTACATTCGAATTTGGAGTTTGGTGTGACAGCGGCGTTTTAATCACTATTTCGTAAAATTGAGAAATTGTATTGGAAAATATTATCGAATATAAAGCATTGTGATTCCAAGAAACTCTTTTATTCGCTAAAATATCCTGACGATAATAGTAGTTTATGTAAACCTACCTATCGTTAAAAAAATATCAAGACAAACCAAAACTGTTACTTAAAACTTACGTACATAAATCAGCCTATTGCAGTAGACTGATGGATGTAGGCCTCCCCCAGGGTAAGCTATAGGGCACGATCTCTCGTTTTCGCTATCCAGTCGCTACAAGCTGCCTATTTAAGTCATCGGTGCATCTGGCCGGAGGTCATCCAACGCTGCGCTTGCCGAGGCATAAACTCCAGATCAAGAGAACTTTACAGCATTTCATTTGTGTCAGAGAGCAGAGCCCGTCACAATGCAGTTAAGTCTTACGCCAAACCGAAAAGTAGGTAATATTTTGAATTTCTAAAGTTATATTAGTTGACTGACTCCATTGTTCGTTCTCCTGTCTGCAACGCCGAGGTTCGTGAATTTGATCCCCACAAATTTTCAGATATTTGTGTTTAGTTTGGTTATTTTTGGTGTAAAATACGAGTTTATAAAAAAAAAATATGCGTTTTGATAATAATATATTTAGTTCCCATGGTTTTGGATAATTATTTATTATTTTATTTATCAATCAAGAAACAGAACGACAAGGGCGTATATTTATAGATTTAATCAAAATTAGCCCATGACCTTTAGACCGGTGCTCAGACCCTCATTCACGAACTCTTACAGTACCTACGTCGACGATATTCTCGCAAGGCAATCACCGCGGTCGGGGTTCAATTCTAATTCGTTGCGAAGTACCTTACCCCATCAAATCCCCGATTACGTCCCTCGACGATAGCTTGCGAGATGAGTCGACCCAAGACCCGCCACTTGTGTGACTCGGGGCTAGTGTTGCCCACTAATAGGCTGAGAAATATGTCGTCAGCAGGAAACTTTGTGTAGCCAAATTGGGGTTCGTTTCTTCGTTTTAACATTTTATAAATAAATTAATATACTGAACATTTCTAGATCCAAAATAAGCAAAGCTTTGAACCAGAAAGCTCATATTAATACATAAATTCTTTAAAAGAACATACACTATTACAAACATAAATTAATATCGTATTTCATAACTTCTAATATCTAATAGTTTATTGATGTTTTCATGTCAAGCCGTTCAAAAAAAGGGTAACGCAGATGAAATGAAATGAAATGAAATGAAATAACTTTATTCAATGTAGGATAGCATTATCACTTATTGACGTCATGATCGGTCATTGTAAAAAAAGAAATTTGCATAACGCAATCTTCTTCTTTTTATAACAATTTTGTATTGTCCTAATAGAAAACCGGCTCGGGCGGGATGTTATTCCAACTCTATGTTTTAAACATAATTTTGTTGCGTGTATCTGTATTTTGTTTTATATTTTGATTCATTTGGTTACCAGTAAAATGCTGTTACACTAGCAATAAAGCCGTCAATAATACCAACATGTTTCATTAACCCTGTAGGTAGGTTTCGTGTTTTGCAATAAAGTACGAAAGTTAACATATTTCTCAATTAGTTTTCCTTTGAAGACTTCCAACTAATTTCAGACTTTAAGCTTTTATATCGAAGCATGAATAAATTGTCTTGAATTGAAAAATGGGATATTCAGTAAGTTGGTCACACCGTCATTCCCTCGGGAGGCTGAACATCCGTCAAGCGAGTCCGGACGATGATTGGGCTCGACAGAGCAAGCGCAGCCTCCGGGACCTTATTATTCCTCCGACCTTGTTTCAATTCAATATGTCTAAGTTTGTATTACACTACCCTGTATTGCCGACCCTGCCACCGGTTTGGCATACATCGCTGGTCCTCTAGAGTTTAACGTAATGGCACCCGTAAAGTTACCAGCAGTGTATGCCGAGTCAGGCCCGCAGGGTAGGGTAATACCAACGCTTCTAGTCCCATCCTTCACAAGCCAAGTTCGTTTCAGAAATTAACTGAAGTTTCTCGAATAGTTTAGTAATATGATTGATGATTCGTGGAAGATGAATAATTGGTTAATGGAATCAAAGTTTATTAAACAAATTAAATAGCATATAAGTTTACATCGTTAGTTTTCTATTCAAGGATCTGTCTGAAAGGAAACGAGAAGAGGAAATTATTAATACAATGAGGAAATACTACTTATTTTCTCGTATGTAAGAACGTTGTATTAGTTTATTTCCACTATAGCAACACTATAGATGAGCCTCAATTATTTTTTCTTGGAAGTCAGTTGGGAACATCATCCATCATAATGAGAACAGTGTTTTGGGGTTTTCATTATAAACACGAGCTTTCTTGTAATTAATAATATTCCTCAAATTTCGACGAGAATTAATTTACTAACTTCGCCGAAGTAACTTTGAAACCACGAAATTTACACAGAAATTTTCTTGTTCCTTATTTGACTTATTTTATACACACACACACATATCACGCCTATAATCCCTTGCGGGGTAATCCTTCCTATCCTAATTTTATAAGTATTATTTTTTAATTGTTGTAGATGTTGGAGCCAGCGAGATGAGCGCTAGTTGCGCCGCGCCCCCTCCCTGCGTCCGCGTCTCTCTCGCTCGCACCCCCGCCGCCGTCTGTCCCCCGTCCCGCTCGCACCATGCCGCGCGCTAATTGGCCGGCGCCGGTGCCGCCGCGCTCTGATTGGCCGGTGGCCGAGCTCTCCTTGCGCCCGCGCTCTCTGCGTGCGCCCTCTTTCTGCACTACGCTCTTCTACTTCACGTTTCTTAGTGGTAAGTAATTTTATTTACTACGACTTTTAACTTGTTTTGAGTCTACAATGTTAGACTGGATTTTTCTACTCACACTTGTTCAACTTTATCATAGAACCATCTTTGAGAACACTGAAAATAATATCATAGTAAGTTTGCGTATTGTCAAATACTGACATTATTTTTCTTTAATTCATTTTATTATTTATACCAAAAGCACATTCTTAAATAGAAATATCTCTCGTACTTCCGTACTGTAAATAATTTCGAACTAAGACCCGAGATAATACTCAATCTGTTAAAAAAATCTGTTACAAACCCTGATAACAAACATCTGAATAATATATTGAATTCACGCAAAACTTTGTAGGTGACTAATTTGATTCGCTTCCACCCTCAAAATGGCTGACAGCTAAGTAAACAGCACCTAGACAGCAAAGTTTAATTTGGCGACGGATTTTTCTTGGAGCGTTTCCAAGCGGAGAGCGCAAAACCTTGTCACGGACAAAGAACAAATAAAACGCCTCACAACAACCTTTAACGTTATAATGAATTTGTTCTTTTGTTGGAAACTGGATGTGCGAAGTGGAAATTTGATTATGTGGAGTTGACGTGACGTTAATGTAACCCAACGAAGAAATACTACTAGGAGATATGTTCAGTTCAGTTTATTTATTCCACATTACAGGTTTTAAAACTTCTATTATAGTTGATCAATTCAAAATCCACAGGATCTTCACGAAAAACAAAAATGTAAATAATACCCATCTTATTACAAAAAATTAAGACGCGCATTTAGACGCTGTCAAATTTATTTTTCTGTAAGATTTGACGTTGTCACACGTTTTTCTTTTTGTAATAACACCGTATTATCGGGTGACAAACGTTATATAATGTAAGCTCAGATGAATAAGATAATGTACTCTGTAAGTAATGTCAATTATATCTCGAAAAGCAATAAAGAATAGTAATATTTTAAATATCAACATAACTCAAATAATTAATAAAAATAAGTTACGAATCAAATGTTCTTCAATCGTATGAATCTTTTTCTTTAGAGGTCATAGTAGAGGTTCGCACACAGGCCGCTTGATCGTCCGAATCCAAATTTTCAAACAAACACTGGATATCATGGCACATGTCGCCGCATCGAAAAGCTGATGTCGGCTGTCACAGGTGGTCATTAGTGTCTGTCACGAAACGACATAATAATATCGTCCGGTCTGTGCAATCCACGTATAAGCAAGTGGTTTTGTCGAAGTGCTTCACCGTCGCAAAATTGTTTGAGGTTTAAGAATATTAACTTTGCGTCTTCTGAACAAGGTTAGGTCGAGAACTTTAGTAAGAAAGGAAGAAGGGGGGGATCTTTGGAAGTAGCTGAGGAGGGGGGTGTTAGTTTGCCGAGTTTATATTACAGCGGCGTGAGGTTGCTTTTTGAAACTTGTCTAAACACGCCGAAGTTTGCTTCGCTATCAAATTTTAAGAAAGTTACCGAAAACCTTGTTAACGAAGCTTTGAGACCAAATTCCTCGTATTGTTCAGACAACAGCCTAGTAAATACAAATAATTACTCTTCAAAATAACTCATGGCTCGAAAACGGGGAGTGTATTCAGCGCGATTGATTAAAAATCAACAAAGTTATTTATGGCTCTGTTTTTTCAGTCAGAACAATGCGAGGAGATCTACCTCTGGGTTTACCATATAGGCATGCAAGTACACGCATAGCCCTTTGCGTAGCTCGCTCACTCGTCAACTCTGTCTCACCCATCGAATCTAACCCACACCAGAGTATTAACAAACCCATCATTTATTTTCCCACTAGTGATAAAAATATAAGTCATATTTTTTCATAATTTATATATCCTTTATTGTAAACGAAACATGTAAACATACAGTTGAAACTTAAAATTAAAACAGGCGAGCTTATCTCTTATCGCTTATAATTTAATGAACAGAGTACAAAAAGTGGGCCTTATGCCACGCGGAATTTTATACTGGCCAACCAGAGGGTAAACGGGGACGAAAAAATACGGATGCATTTGGGTGTGAAATCATAATTATGGAAAATATCATAATAATATATCGTATGCTACTTATTATTATAATATATTCCTTAGACATAACTTGATATTGAGTTGCTCAGATGTTTCAAACAGCATATACCTATATTTTATTCTCTGAAGAGTGTATGTTACAACTGGCGTCGACACCGACACTTGATGTCGACACATCCGATCCAATAATGTTACAGCTTTTTATGTTTGCAGACGTATTACAAATACGAGATTTGAATTTTCTCGGTAGCAATATGAGTGTGAGAAGGTTAAAGGAAAAGTAATTTTCTTGACACCTTGATCTAGACAACAATGTTATCTATTTCGTTCTAAGAAAATTGAGGACTGATTTATTCTTTTCGAGAAAACAACGTTATAAAAGAGCTTTGTAAATAGTTTCAAAATACAATAGTCTTCGTGTAAATGAACAAAGAAACAACTTGTTCTACTTAAGAACTTTATTTAGTTTCTTGCAATTTTCATAAGATGAAAATGTATTTAGGTATATTACGTACAGCCAAGCAATGAATTATAACAATTTTACATGTTAATGGGGTTTTTACTCAGGGTTTTTTAAAATTCAGTTCCCGGTATTTTGGCAATGTTGCGATCACCATGTCTTCATACTAACCACGGAACCTTAAAATCATATGGTGAAAAAGGAATTGTAATTAATTTAGAAAATAATTCAAATAATGGATAGTGACAAGTTAGGAAGTAGACTAGATAATAAAAGCAGGTGGACAGATTGAAGAGGTGGACGACATAAGAAATGGACAAGTTTAGGAAATGGACAAAGTTGATCTAAAGGGACATAAGGTTATGAAATTGAGATCTAATTTACATACACACACATATCACGCCTATAATCCCTTGCGGGGTAGGCAGAGCATAATTGGCCGCATAAAACGGCCATTTACGCCACGTCTGACAAACATTTGAGGGTCATCCGGAAAATCGTGTTTCATGTAACATAACACTTTT
The DNA here is from genome assembly GCA_027580185.1 of Tuta absoluta. Taxonomy (NCBI): domain Eukaryota; kingdom Metazoa; phylum Arthropoda; class Insecta; order Lepidoptera; family Gelechiidae; genus Tuta; species Tuta absoluta. Next base: position 66,623 of record JAQAHW010000048.1, read on the forward strand.
GCACTTCGAACAATGACTCTCACACTTTATTTCTGAAGCGAAAGCTCTCATCGCATATTCTCTTGAATGCACGCGAAATGGAAATATCTTTGTAATAGCTTTCTATTTCTAAGCGCCTCTAACAAAGACAGTAAGTAATACAATTTTGTTTAAAACTTAATTGGAACAAACAACTCGAAACACGACTCTTGCAGTGGGAGGGGTCGGGGGGGAAGTTCGCGAGAGGAGAGGGGGGGTGGATAGAACTGTTGATTGTGTGGATTACCCCCGGTATCTTTGCCACAGCAATCGGAGCCTAATCCCGGGGGATTAGAGTCGGAATTCTTTAGCAAATCGCCGGGAATACGCTTACTGAGCAACATCTGGGTCTGCGTTATGAAATGTAACATTTGCAGCGTTCGTCTGCTGATAATCTGATTAGTCGGTCAGCTGTAATGTAATTCTACGGTTCACCCTTGAAATTTAATTATAATTTACTAAATCCTTCCTAAGTATATTTTTTATCTAATTAATTTATGAGGAATATTTTTCTGAAGATTTTGAAATAAACGGTAGGCTCATCCGGTACATTTCATTCTAAAAACTTTTGAACGCACCTCAGTACAAGGTGTAATTCTAGATTTTCAAGGCATCTACAGTGTCTGTGGTCTGAAATCTGTTTATCCACTTAGTAATTAAGCTCGCTGTGTACCAACATCACGATCGGGAGCAAAACTTGGCGAGTTGTCTCTCGTCGCAACAAGAACACAAACAGCGCCTGAATTCCTCGTCCTCGCAATGTTGTGCCGCTGCGTGATTGCTGCTGCCTTCCGAGCAGGCGCTGTCGATGTACAGATCAAGCGGGTGCAAACGAATGTTCGCTGTGAAGAAATAAAAAGGCAGCGGCGCGTGAATTTCTTATCTAGGGCCTTTAAGGGCGGGGCAGACCGGCTCCGTATGCGTTCCGTATCCAGCTCTCGTCCGTAGTCACGCACGAACTTATGACGTTGTAATGTATGAGACTGTATGAGATACGGCACACCGCTTGCGTTGCGTATCCGTTCCGTGCTGCACGCACTGTAGGGTTACGCCGTACAGCTTCCAAAAGACAAACCGTTTGCGTACTCTGCGTGCAGTGATGACGTTGTATTCTATGAGATTCCCTATTGGACGTCACACCAAACACGTCCGGACACGCACAGCTCTGCCCTGCGCGTAGTACGGACGAGGTACGGACTACGGGCTACCACAATTTTGGCACAATAAAAGCAACAATGCTTCTTCTTCGGTCTTCCGAAGAACTACTTAGGCCGTCCTCACAATCTTCTCGAGACATCGCGTAAGTTTTCGATTCGAGAAATAAGCATGAAAAGCAATATGGCGTCGGCTGGGTATGCAACAGACCCCTTGCAGCTCTCGTCCGTAGGTACGTCGTAACCTGCGTAACCACGTCCGTATCGTGTCCGTAACCCGGTGTGGCAGGGGTGTACGGACGTGATCACGTGCGTGACTACGGACGAGAGCTGGATACGGAACGGATACGGAGCCGGTGTGCCCCGCCCTTTAAAGGGGTACTGTATCTTAACATTTTGATTAAGCCAGTTTTTCATCGACCTGTTCTTGGTTTGACTACTGTACCAAAGGACGCTCATGCTCTCCTCCAAGGTCACTCGTGATAACTATCTCTAAAAATTTCTGGACAGAGACATTTAGATTGTTTTACATTTTGAAACACTAAAAATTGTAGTAGAGAGTGGGACGATAGAAACTCTTCCGTTTGTATTACTTTGCCGATGTAAATGGACTGAAGCACTATTTTAACATAACATTTTAAAAAACTGATATAATTCATTCAAAAAAGGAAAATATTATGTACTCAAAACTTTTATGATGGTTTTAAAACACCATTACAAACAAAGAGCCCACTTAGCTGGCATTCATCAGGTGTGTACACGCCCTGAAGCTGAGCCCCCATTCATCACGCACCGAATGTTTGCCACTTCTGATTGATTCTTTGAAGTTCCATCTCCAGGCGTCGGCAACATTTAATTGTGAGAGTTTCCAAAGAAAATTCAACACTAATTTCTCAAACGTCTTTTTTGCCGGCGCCTTTTGTTACTCGAGTGTTGCGATGTGTTTGAACTTTTGCCACTTCTCTTTTGAGTGTTTTGATAATTTCTGCGATGTTCTTTTTGAAGACTTTTAGTGATTTCGTTTCAGTGTTATTTTTGAAAAGTTGTTAAGGAAAATATTCGCCATTTTGAAACTCACAACATGTTGATTTTTATACTACGAGAGTAGGGCTACGGTAATAGCTACGTTTTTGCTACGGCGTAGTAGAAATGGGTTCTATGCGCAGAGCTACGAAACGTCATGCGATTCTGTGTTATTTGTAATTTAAATATTACAATTATTTAGAGTACCTATATTATACAAATACAAATACAAATTATTTGACATTATAATAATATTAATTATATAAACGTATTTCACAACAAACTTTCTCTACACACGTATACGTGAGTTAATGCCTGCACGAGTTCTCCGTTTATGAGGAGTTTGCAACTTGTTCCGGACAATATAAGGTGAGAGTATTGTTACAACCCTTCGGAAGGTTACAATTGAGGTGGAATTACATTCTATATAACAATATTTTGGCTGAGGTCACTGGGTTAAGTAGTACCCCTTAAGCTATTTTGACACTCGTGACTAAAGCAATATTAAATGAGGTAGGTAATATTTATATACGGCACTATGGAACTATTGTTATCATCATCATCATCATCATAAAAAAAGTTCGTTTAAAAGACATTCCTGAGTTGTCCAGTGGACGTCCACTGCTGGATAAGTAGGCCCCCTCTAGACACCTTCTTTGAACCGACTGCATCCAATGGGCCGCAACTCTCATAAGTTCATCAGTTGTCCTATATCTAGGCTGTGTCTTAAGATGCGTGCCACTCAAGAACCTTCCAACCACATCGATTGTCAGCTCTACAAGCAGTGGGTACCAGGAGTTCAGAATCGTAGAGAGCTCGGCTTGCTGGCAAATTAAATCAGGACGGGACAACGCCGCGCCGTGTCAACAAGTTTAAATTAATTAGCCTCTACCATCCAGCTACCAACTACCAGACCAGATACTAGGACACCAGCAACTATGATGCTCCAGTTGTGAATAATGAATTAATTTAGGAAATTGAAGGACAGAAGGATTAAATGAGTAGAGATGGTTTGCCTTCAAATTATCATTAAAACAAAATTATGTAACCTTTTCTTTACTAAATAAAATATTGTTTTGCCTTTGTTATTTACTATTTATTCATTTGAACACAGTGTTGAATGAACGCTGTCCAAATATTGGTATAACTGAACTACCTATCACTAGCATTTCTAGTAACAGTCTTAATTATTCATACTACAGTCATAAAACACTTAAACTACCTACCACCAGCATTTCGAGTTACAGTCTTAATTATTTATACTAAAGTCATAAAACACTTAAAGTATACAATTTTCGTGGCGACGCCTCTTTTATTTGGGCTACCGTAGCCCGTCCCTTGCCCGCAAATTTTGCAGGTATATCTTGATGCCAATAACGCGTAGCACGGCTCCATCTACCAGGTTTGGTTTGCAACTTATACCCACCGACTTATTAATTCTTTACAGATTAAATGTAGAGGTATATTATAAGCGATAAAAACCCGCGATAAATTGAATACCAAAGTTTTAAAATACTTCCATACATATAAAACACTTCTGAGATTCCGAGATGAGATATTTAGGTAGGGACAACAATCTAATACTCATACCAAAACATCCCGTGTTTACTCACAATTTACATATCAACCTAAACAACACGTGTGTTAATTTAACCTAGTTTGTATTGTACAGAACCTTTAGCCCATTTAAATGAAACCTTATAAAGACCAAATATATTTACTTGTTCTCCCTCTAACATTATTTAATGTATAAATAACACCTTAATAAGTCGCTGCTAAGTTATTCTGGACTATACACGGTAAGGGTACGTACCTATTGTTACCAACCCTTCGGAAGGGAACAAAAGAGATGAAATTACATCTTGATAACGATATTTTCTGCTGAGGTCACAGGGCTAAGTACCTTAAGCTGTGTTCACGCGTTAACGGAACATTGGACGGAATATCACATACTTATATGAAGAAAAGGGTTTTCAATTGTATGAATGCTTAAGACAATATTGATGTAAGTATATATTAGATTAGCCGGTGCTTGCGACTTCATTTGACCGGCGTGAATAAGATTATGATGATTAAACTATTTTATTGTTTTAATTGCCTCATATAATTCAAAAATCTCTCAATAAATTGCATAATAACGGCAATTTCTCCACTCAATTTCATTGTTTGTTTTTGGTCCCTTTTTTGCTACTTTAATGGTTATCCACAATCTTTTTTTCTGTAAGGAAGGATAGCCTTCATTTAGATGTTAATAAAACAATAAACAATAAATAAATTCTCTATTATTTGTTTCCTTTAGAAACTAGTGTAATTATCCACCTTAACACAACAAGCATGAAATTGCACAAGCGCTGTATACACAGTGATATGACAGTAATCTATAGCACACGTAATGAACTGATCATATCGAATATTAGCTTTGAGTAATCACCAATATTCATGGTAGTAATTATGACGATGACGCGATATATTGGCTATTAAATTTCGCACATAATCATGAGCAATATTGTCTACTAATTTAGTTACCTATATTGATTGAACTAACTGATTGGAATCAATAATTTGCTAGATAGATTTCAAACCATCGAATATTTCCTGGTTTAAGCACATATATTGGCTATTAAATTTCGCACATAATCATGAGCAATATTGTCTACTAATTTAGTTACCTATATTGATTGAACTAACTGATTGGAATCAATAATTTGCTAGATATATTTCAAACCATCGAATATTTCCTGGTTTAAGCACAGTAAGGCAAGAAACAGTACTCTTCATACTAACGCACGGTTTGCGCACTCACACATAAACTAAATAATAAATACTTATAATCTCGTGCCACTCGTGTCACAGCGAACCGCACCTATCGGAAACCGCTTGTAGCGATAAGGCCGCCTTTGCGCATGTTGGCTATGAATTTTCTTAATATTTTTGTTTATTATTTTGTGCAATAAAGTGTTTTTACTTACTTTACTAACTAGAAATCTAACTACTCATAAAATAATAATGTCAGTAATGTTTTCTTACTGTAACCAAGCATTGAAAATGAAAATGAAATATACTATATTCAATGTAGGATAGTATTATCACTTATATACATGGTACCTAAGTGTGACGTCACTTAAATTCAGGTTCGCTGAACCAATTTGTTGACATTCCTGCTAATGTAGGTAGCTTCAGGCGGAAAGATGTTCGAGTTAAACTACTGCTATTGTGATTTAAGGTCGCATAAGCGGTATTTGGTATGTCATTTTCTTCAATCAACAGCAGCTATTATTGAGCAAGAGATTGGATGTCGAATAGCAATTTCGTTAAGTAGTATTTTGAGCTATTAATTCCGTTCTTAGCCGGCCCAAACAATACTCCTATCTACAATTACGTACTAAATAATTCCACGTCCCATCCGACGTTTATAATTGTGTTGACATCGCAGCACCAGCTTTACATGAATCAAATTAACGCACACGTTTAATGATCAAGAGATTCTCAGAGAAACCTCGACGCGTCCGTTCCTTTGAACAGTTTAAATGGTTTTAGGACACGTGTGAATGTTTCATGGTAAATTTCTGTCAAAACCTTTTGAATATCTCAATGCTTTTGAACTTATTACATTACATAAACAGCCACGGCCGATGTGTCGCAGTGGTAGTGCGACTGCCTGCGACGCAAAGGTTTCGGGTTCGATTCTCGATGGGGCACTCAAAAAGTGGATATTTATTACTTTGTGAATTTGTTCCCAGTCTGGCAAGGACATTGCAGGCTGAACCACCTGATTGTTCGCAAAGAATGATGGTTCCGTGCTTTGGAGTGTACGCTAAGCCGTTGATCCCGGTTGCTGTCTATGATAACTTAGACGCATAGTTAAGCATGCATGTTAGGGGCCTTCTACTAGTAGTAGGCGGTTGAATTACTCTCGACAACAGGGTTTATCGGGTCGTTGGATGTCTCGGTGTCCCACACGAAAAGAAGAAGAACTAATACCTGAATTTTATTAACTTTATTTTCATGTTTGGACCGCTGTACCACAGGGCTTTTTTACACGACCCTATAAGAATACATTGGATGCCCTATGATTTACCGTACTTCCTCTTTCAAAAATATTTTCACGGAGTAAATATTAGTGAAAGAAATCTGTAATTTAGAATTTAATATTACTCGGTGGCTTCAAATAATTGTTTATAAATACAAGTCATCCGTAAAATGACTTCAATCACGTGTTTACTCAAAACTATCAAATAGTAAAGTAGGCCGTATCCTAAAGTTTCCGAAAACAATCAAAATCGCTCGTTCCCCGGAGATTATCTATTTGTCCAGATCCAGGCTCACATAGTTAAAGTTGGACGATCGGTTGCGTTGGGTTTTACCAAGTTTGTAACAATTCACCCTGGAGGGCTCCGAACCGATCTCCTTGCCTATTTAAAGTAGTGATAGTTTCATAAAATCAAACTTGGAAATGAATGTTAACTTAAAGTGGAAATTATAAGTATAATTTGAAATTCCGCAGACGAACTTTACGCAATTGAGATCCTCGAGCGAGTCAAAATATAAAGTGAAACTGTACTAGTGACCGATATTGTAAGTAAAGGCTGGGCTAGTGATATTGAACAACATTCCCCAAGAAACAAAGGTCGAAAATATAAAAAATATTTTGGCTAAGACCAGTTGATCGGCAATTTGTTTTCATCTTTCGACCTATCTCTCTCTCTTTTCTTGTGGGACACCGAGTCGTCCTATGACCCGATGAATTCTGGTGTCAGAGGTGTTCTTTGGGAAAGTTATTCTTCATCCTAGCAGGTCCTGAGTTTTTCATGTCGATCACCATTACAATTTCACCCTATATATTTGTACCGCATGGTTAAATAAATAAATAACTAGGATAATTAGTTAAATAACTAGGATAAGTAATAGGAATTAGCTCGTTACGACTTTCAAATAATTTCAAGACCGACAATAATAGATAATTTAGTGTACGTTATAGTATTACTTACAAATTGGTTCAAAATAATAGTTACCGAGCCCTAAAATGAATCCAAGAATATTCTTAAGCTGTTAGTAAACGTTTAACAAAATTGGTGCTAATTCTCAGCTATTTACAGACACAGGTCTAGATAACCTGGACAGCCTCGAGGCAGTGCCTTTATTTTTATGTTTTTATCACCCAAGCCTATTTTCTATTAGGAAAATTACAAAATTGTTATAAAAAAAGAATACAATGACGGATCATGACGTCAATAACTAACGCAGGGAGTCATGTTCCGCCGCTTCCGAGGGAAGCTGCCGTTGCCATCTCCACAATAGTTAGAATAGGTTTAGAATATAATACTGTAAAGTCTATTTTAGTATATTTTTATTACATAGTATAATTAGTTCATTTAAAATAATAGTTATGTTGGCTATCTATTTACCTAAGATACAGGAATTCTTTTTCTTAGTATAGGAAACAGAGGCCTCATAATTATAGTTGTATTGTGTTACCTATTTATAATTAAGTTTATTATTAATAAATAATTATCTAAAGAAAAAAAAAACTGATATCACTATCCGAAATTACGCCTATATCCCTTACGGGGTAGGCAGAGCGTAAACTGTTGTAAAAATATTGATTTGATTGCGTGACATATGTATGTATGTTATTAAGACCTGACACAGCTAACAAACATTTGAAGGTCATTTAGAAAATTGTGTATCACCATTGTCACAGGTTGTCAGCCCATTGTCTAAAATTGCTATACACATCCCAAGTATCAAAATTTGGTTTTGAATAAGTCACCAATGCGTTTTTGAAAAGACTAAAGGCATATTGAAAAAGTCTTAAATAAGCCACGTAGAGTACTACTATACCGCGTTTGGGCACAAAGTTCAGGACTACTGATCTTGGTCTAGCTTTGTATACGCCAGGGAATATGCTAATTTGCTCTAAATTTAATCTCCAAAACGCACAAAATGATGCTTTGGATCTTGTATTCTGCTAAACTAAGACTATTTTGAGAGTTGCGGCCATTTTCAAAATAAAACTCAGTGTGGTTAAATGCGTTCACAAATTTATAAAATATATTGACAACTTATATTTTAAAACAAGCAGCCATCAGCGATATTAGGGGATAGTGTTTACTGTGACCAATATTATATGCGAACGTTAGTTTTTCGTGGATTTATATATGAATATGTGGTGAACTTTCAATGCCCCCTTGATTTTTTCAGTTTAAAGTCTTTAAAATTATAAAATTTTAATGTGCAAATAAAACTAAAACTATTACAAGATCTTATGTCTGAGATTCTGCTTTGATAAAACCTATGCTCCGATTCAGATTGCCACACTTCGATACCATTATAATTTTGGGTTCCGCTGTAAAAATAAATAAAGAAAAAAAACCTGTCCAACTATATAATATGCCTACACACTTTTTTTTTGTGTGCATATATGGGCACATACCTAGTTGTGTATTTTTACCAGGCAGTTACGTAGTTGTGTTTGTTACGCTAGTAACATCTAAGATCTGTGGTTTTCCTACCTACCTACGCCTACCTAAAAGTGTGATTTACGAAGATTATAATCATAGGTTGAATTATTTCTTGAAGCTTTCAGAAGTCAGTTTCTTTTAAACACGATTTGCCACCCCTAAATTATTGCCACCCTAGGCCCGGGCCTTAGGGTAAATCCGCCACTGCACCTTCTTAAAAAATAAGATTTACATGTATTAAAAATACATATAATGTAATAAGTATTTAAATATGGAGTTATTGCGGTTGTTAGGTGATGCATACCTACCTAGTTAAAGTCACATAGTGCCAGTGGCGAGATGTGTAGCAGCTTTAAGGCTTTTACTCTTATCTTTTCAGTTTTTGGGAAGTTCCGGAATATGGTGTTATTACAATATTTAGATGTAGATACGTTTCTGACCAAAGATGATTTCCGCTTACTACAAAAGTCAAAGACATGGCCATAGAAAAAGACTCATTTTAATTACAGTCAAAAATGTTTATTATATTATTATGTATAACCTTATTTTGACAATAAGAAAAATGTACGGAACCACTAGTTAGGTTCAAAGACATTTATTTCTCATTAAGACAAAAAATTATCAGTCACTTAGATGAGAAAAAAGCTTAACATTAAAAAATGATAATAAATCTAGTATTGTTCGCACTCGCACTAGATACTTAAGTATATGCACTTATAACACCGTTCGAGTAGGTAGGTACTACCGACTATCTCTCTGATAAATATATTTATTTTTAAACCTACTTATCAACTTACCTAGTTTCATTTTCAATATCGCACTTTTTTTGGATAATCATGTTTTCACTTGTTTCTTGCAATTTTTGATATTTACCAATAACTTTTCTTCTGAACCCACCACTTCGCTTTATTTGTGTCCATTTTTTCAAATCCTTTATAGTTTTATTTCGTAAAATACGTAAAAAAAATTTATCCTCGTGTCCATCTTGTTTATTAGTTAAGATTTTGAAAATGCAAGATGCAGGATTAGTTCAAGATTTCCTATCTTTTTTAAGAGCAATCGAGTACTAATTACATACTATTACTCTTGTAAGAGTCAGCGTCCTTGCTTTCCCGAGATCACTAGCAAAGCGAGTTCAATAATGGCGTTAGTAGGACTACGAGTCTTGTACAAATCCTAACGACGCACTTTTGTAGAGTTGTGTTCGTTTTGGTCAAGACTTTTTTAAGAGTAGAAATCTTATCGTAAAGTTAAGGTCTTGTATCTTGCTACCCTAGGACTGACACTTGAAAATATCTTAATTTTTAATCTCTAATGTGCTTTCGAGACTGAGTTTAGAAGATTATTTCTCTTGGCATTTGATAAACACTAAGCAGTGCAAAACTAAACCAGCATACATTTACCAAAATTATTCTGTGACTTTTTAAAGACTTTTTGCATTATAACCCGCTTTTCTCAAGAGAACTTTGCTAGTTGGGATGTAACTCTAGTTGCCTCTTACGACAGCCACGGGAAAGAAATGAGGGGATGCTATTTTAAGCCGACATTACACAGCAAATTCTAAATAAATAGCCTTATTTTACAGGAGTTGTAAAGTATGCTAAGAAACTAAGTCTATTTTCATCAGCATCTGTCGACGAGGCTTTGTCTATAATTTAGATAATATTGTGTATCCGGTTGAAGTAACCCTTGTTACTTCGTTATCTTCCGCTATGGCCTCCAAGATAATATCCAACCAAATTTAGTTGAGGCATTAAATCACCGGTATTGAACTCGAGATGGGCTCTCGAGAAATTGGTAGCATTAATATAACACCGCCGTGAAGATGACGGATTGCCGTGACTTGGTGGATTTTGATAAAATAAACAACTTGGGTTTATAAAAAACCTTGAAGAAATTAATTACGTTTTTTTTTACTCCAGTATTTTACATACAAACTCTTCAAAACACTTTTTTTACTGATTTCTCATCACACAATAAAAAAATCGTATGATTTTTCATTACTTTAAAAAAGATAAGTAAGTTATAGTAATTTAAATAAGAAGAAAGGTTTTTTTGTCGGGAAACATGTAAGAGAAAAAAAAATTGTTAGTCCATTTGGTTTGGTCAGGAAACGAATCACGCGGATGCCAAAGTTGTTTACATCAGCCAATATTCCCTTTATTTCAATTAAAATATAAATACATCAGCCTATTTGCAATCCACTGCTGGACGTTGGTCACGATCTCTTGTTTCCGCCATCTAATCGCAATTACAATAGAATTCATTAATAAATGGCTGTAAATGAGCGCAGCATGTTGCCTGAAAAGACCCAATTTTCACCATTTAAACGCCACCACAAAACAAATTACGGGTTTCAAAAGCCAGCGTCGACACGAGTAAACTGCTGAACCAATCAGAGAAAGCCGCTTAAACGACATCACACGAAGCCGTTACACTCCTTTCAGAAGAGTATTTCAGGATAGATTACTATCTGCCTCCGCGGTGTAGTTGTCTGAGCGTTGGTTTTAGGATCTGGAGGTTTCTGCTTTGATTCTCGGGGACAAAGAAACCAAGTTGTTATGTCAATATAATTTGGCTGCATGAAAATGAAATAAATATAGCAATTGATGAAAAAAGCGAAGAAACTGAGGAACACTGCTTACAAAACTTAAGGCTAAATAAATAAATAACACACACACACACACACACACACACACACATATCACGCCTATAATCCCTTGCGGGGTAGGCAGAGCGTAAACGGCCGAAAAAACGGACATTTACGCCACGTCTGACAAATAATTGAGGGTCATTCGGAAAATTTTGTATCACCATAGTGACAGGTTGTCAGCCCATCGCCTAAAATTGCAATATACACCCTCGAATCCCTTGCCGTGTGATACCGGCTTAGAATAGCATCACCCCATTTCTTTCCCGTGGGAGTCGTAAGAGGCGACAAAGGGACTCGAGGGTGTAAATAAATAACCCACAATTAAAGGAGCCTAAGCAAAAAGTCAATGTGATAGCTAAGTATTTGTCATCATCTTAAGAATTTGTTGTGTGTGTGTTTCTTAAAAGAATAAATTAGCCGTGTAATTATAAAATAGTTTAGACAGTGTTTGAATTATGTTTCCATCCGATTTAACGCTGCCAAGAAACTTAAACTATGTCTTATTTTTTCCGTCCTCTAGTAATACACGGTTTAAACTCTGAAACCAGGGTTCATTGAGTCGTTCGTTATCTTACTCGTAGTGTCAAGAAAAAGAAGAAGATGAATACGTACCTACCTAGATAGGAATAACTACCGAATTGGAAATGGAAATATGGCGCAGGTTGGAAAGTGTTCGAGCTAAACCTTCTTTTGAAGGTGTGAATTGGATACAGGTGAAGGTGTGAAGGAAACGGGTTTCATTGAGAAACTCTTTCAATGGAAGTTAAATAATTGGATATTACATTCCGAGTTATAACGGTGTATTACATTAAGTAGCGGGTAAGATATATTTTTACATTAGTCCTCCCCTTCCTGCAGTGCAGTTCCGGCTTAGTATAGCTAAGGAATAATAATGCAGGGAATGGGCAGCAGCGTTCACTGTGAATCTTGCACTGCACTATCTAATGTGCCTGCCAAGCGTGGTGAATATAAGCCCCCATATAATACTCCTCTTTTGGTGTATAATACCTCTATTAGTGGTTAATGCAACTGTCATAACAATGCCTAAATATATACTACACTATTCTATCTACGCTCTAAAAATCTCACTATAACACTTTTTGACACTGGATCGCAATAAATAGAAGATTGCGGGGAAGGCCTTTGCTCAGCAGTGGGATTATGAATAAATAAATAAAATACATAACAAACAGTAAAAAGTAAATAAGTAAAAACACTTTATTGCAATTTTTGAAAACTTTGCAAGGAGTAGGAATTGAACTTGCGACTTTCGCCATTACTAGTGGCGACGCCTCTTCAACCTGGGCTACTGCTGCTCGTCCCTTGCCCGCGAATTTTGCAAGTGTATCTTAATGCCAGTAACGCGTGGCACGGCTCCATCTACCGGGTTAGTTTTGGAACTAAAATGAATAAGTCGCCGGGTATTAGTTGCAAAACTAACTTGGTACCTATAGTTTAAGGTAAACATGTTCTAAGCTTGCTACACATTATTACATTTTAGAACTTAATAGTATATTATGAAATACTTACTGTATTAATGAAATTTCCTTACCCATTATCATTATCTGAACACTCAACTCCACTAAATCTTTCAGCGAAATGTACAGTTTCCTCGCACGCGTTTAAAGCGCGTGTATTGTGGCCGGTCGCTATCTGCTGTCACAGTATATTACAGGATAAATCAGTAGTAAAAGTTCAACTAACGCCCTTAAATCAGCAAAAGGAACTTGTACATATCATCACGTCGCACGTCACTGCTTTACTGTCCCAGTATACAGCATGATAAAGCGGTAATGAAACTTCAAACAAACGCCCCTGAATCTTTCAGCAAAATGTACAAGTTCCTCGAAGACAATTAATGTGCATGTATTGTTTCCGGTCGCCGCTCTACAGCCACAATATAGTATATAGCAGTATCTCAACACTTAACGCCACTAAATCCTTCAGCGAAATGTACAGTTTCCCCGCACGCGTTTAAAGCGCGTGTATTGTGGCCGGTTGCTGCTCTTCTGTCACAGTATAATACAGGAAAAAGCAGTAGTGGAACTTCAAACAAACACCCTTAAATCAGCAAAATGAACTTGTACATATTATAGCACGTCGCTGCTTTACTGTCCCAGTATACAGCATGATAAAGCGGTAATGAAACTTCAAATAGACCCCCCTAAATTTTTCAGAAAAAATTAACAGGTTCCTCAAAGATATTTAAAGTGCTTGTATTGTTTCCGGTCGCCGCCCTACAGCCACAGCACAGTACAGGAAAGCAGTGTCTCAGTACTCAACGCCACTTAATCATTCAGAGAAATGAACAGATTCCTCGCACGCGTTTAAAGCGCGTGTATTGTGGCCGGTCGCTATCTGCTGTCATAGTATAATACAGGATAAATCAGTAGTAATGCTTCAAACAAATAATCCGAAAGTCACAGACAAACATTGATTGCTGTTATATGGCTTATCAGGTATTTTCTCGGTACGTCTGAATGGAGGACTATCTTTACAGGAGAAATTTTGAAGATAATCGATCCTGATAAATTATCTTTAAAAAAATCCTCCTCTAAAGATGCATTGTCCTTTGTAGAAGTATTCGACCATACCGTTTTAGGATATGCTTCATTTTTGTACTTATGTAAAACTTAAATCAGCGAACACTTTCGAAATAGGAAACGAAGTATATTGGACTGCCTTTACAAATTGAATCGCTAGTCGATAGCTGGTACCAATATATATAGGTCTTTTTCTATTATAATATACAGGGTGTAAGGGACAGCCATCCGACTACTGATAGGCTGCATTGAGACCATGTAATTGAAGAACTTTCCACTAGAAAATACTTCAGAAACGTCAAAATATGATTTACTTCCAATAGTAGTCAGCTGATCGTGATTTTGTATGGGAGGTTGCTTTTTTTGTCTTTTCGGTGAATATTGTTCACCTATATACCAATAAGTATTCGGAGGGCTGTCTCTTACACCCTGTATATTTCCACCCATGTTCCTTGGGGAAAATCGTTCAGATGTATGTTGAACCTTGACTTATTTATGTTATATCCTGTATTGTATATTACCTACTGTGGTTTGCGGCTCTATCATAATTCCGCGCCATTGTCTCGCTCAGATTGCCTTAATCGCACATCATATTAGCTACAATGGAGTGTTATCTGTTCCTCCCTGTCGCACTTGCCCCTCCCCCCCTCTCCCCGTCCTCCTCGCCCCTGCGGCCCTAAGTGCCCCTAATATATCACGGTGTCAGAGACACGCGTCCACGATTGTTCTCATCATCAGATTTTTTCTCTTTATTGTGTGAGAAACTAAAGAAAAGAGGTGCCAAGCGGAGTTTTATTCGGCGCGAGTATTCTTGTGTTTACTTTTGCTGTAAGTAGCTGAATAGGGACGGTTTTGTGTTTGTCACCGAGACAAAAAAATACTCTAAAGAAAGGCCATCACAATATATTTGACAGCTGTCATCTCTATACTAAAAGAGATGTTAACAAAGGAAAATGGACCCTCCGCCGTAGCATTAGCACGAATCTGACAGCCGTAAAGTATGTCTGATTGGTATATCCATACTGTAGCAATAAATACAACGGTAGTATAGATAAAGTTGCTTTGCCGCAACCGTGACTAATTGTACATAAATGAGCAAGTTTTTTTCTCATGGCACGATTTATACTATACTGATTTGTTTTAAAAACCAACAGTATTTCTTACTCCAAAAACTTAATATTTCAAAAAAGAGGTTATTTATTCGACCAGTAAATAATGTATGTAACATTCTCAGAACTCATTAATCATCTGACCGTGACCACCCTATACTTACCCTATCAGACAAATCTTAAATATATGTTGATGTTTTTTTTTATGCAAACTTGCAAATTTTTTCAAGTGCAGGCAGGATTTAAACCTGCGACTGTCGCATTACTAGTGGCGACGCCTCTTCTATCTGGGCAACCGCAGCTCATTCCTTGTCCGCCAATTTTGTGTTTTATTGCCAGTAAAGCGTGGCACGGCTCCATATACCGGGTTGGCGAAAGTTTTAAAAAATCGTATACCTAAATCAGGAAGTGTTTTAAAATTTGGTATTCTATATGCTGACGATTATTTTTCATTAGTTTGGAACAATATATGGAGTCACCTGTCAATGTTGAATCAAAACTGGTTCAATAAACCTTAAAAGGTTATTAACCGGTATTATTCCACTGCTAAATCGTTTAAATTTTTCCTATAATTACGACTTGTTTATCCCAAAATGAAAACCGTTTAATCTGTTCAAAGGAACGGGCGTTAAAGCCTCCTGTGGAACCCTTTTGTTGCTAGATGATCATTTAACGCGAGTGTTAATTTGATTCCCGTAAAGCTGATGTGGAGGAAGTAAACACAATTAATTTGGTATAAAAGCCATAATAAGAGATTATTAAGCATGTAAATTAAATCATGATGAAATAACTGATTTAAATTACATTAACACTATATTTACATATATTAAAATATATTATTTAGTTTGTATGTATGTTGAGTTCATTTCATAATTCATTCGATTTTTTTTATATTTTAATAATTATGTCTCTTATTTACCCTTGCACTCTACCCTGTTTTCTATCTTAATTTTCTGTACCCAAAGGTTGTCTTTAAGATATCGCTATTAGCAATAAGACCACCTTTGCGGATTTTTATTTTAATATATCCTATTATTCTGTTTTCTTTTACTTATTGTGCAATTAAGTGTTATTACTTACTTACATACTAAAAACAAGCTAAGAATACAGCAAATAAATCAAAAGGTTTGATTTACCACATCAAAAATCGCCTTATCACTGTCCACTGCTGGATGTACCCCACTAACAAGACACGATTTCTGCCAACCAATCACTACCAGCCGCCCTTCAAGTCACCGGTACATTTTGCCGGAGGGCGCCCAACGTTGCTTGTCAAAGCGTGGCTAGCCTCCACTCAAGAACTCGCTTACTTAAGGTTCAATTCATTAATATAAAAGCGATTAGATCACTGCACTTGTCTATAGATAGACCCAAATCAAGTATTAATTGCTATTTGACCCTTTATATTACTTTTATATAAAGTACCTGAATAAAAACAATAATATCACGACACCCAAATCAATGCTTGAGATTTAGTGCTTTACTTTAAAAAATCTCTTACAATATACAGACTGTCTGGTGGAGGGTTGTAATCATATTATTCAATTTTTTAATCATTCCAACTCAATTTATAAACTCTAAGAATAGGCTTAAATATATCAGCCGAATTAAATAATCTATTGATTTTGCTTACCTATATATTGCCACATAAAAATATACATCAATGCAACAATCCAAAACTTAATTTTATAACAAATACTAATATTTAAACAAATTGTTTAGAATATTTACGCTTTCTTTTTAATAGTTAATCATTAAATAACGTACGAGCTGTTCAAATAACTTTGAAAACTTGTTCAGTTAATGTTTAATCCAAATCAATGTGTTATTAAAAAATCAAACAGAAACATAGCAATAAATGATATTATTTGAGAAATTTTGTGTATTCTTACCAAATAAACTTCTGAAACCGAAATGTCTTAAATTTTGAATTAACAGGTCAATTTGTGTTTAAAGTGACCGTCGTCGTGCCTTTAATCACCTCCTTACTTTATATAGACCACAAGCCCACTCCTAAATTACCTACGTCATATGAAATTTCCATGAAACGCACATCAGTAAGTCGGAAACTTTTATTTAATTACCAGAACTTTATTTATTTTTGGAAATAATATTAAATTTGTGTTAAACATAGCGCAAATCCAGTTCGGTCAGATCCGGTTGGAATAGCATCAAACCGGTAAGATTTGGCCGGTTTGAAAAGCAATCCAGTTTGCAATCTCTATTCGCAACAAAACCCAAATCTGTCGTCATAATACACACAAACGCCAAATTCGAACCCTTTGCAATCCGCGCCGTTCTGTTTTGGCACGCAGCTTTGACAGTCGCCCCATCCACCTGAAACGAATATACATAATACTTTGAGAGTGACAGGAAACGGTTTTTTAACCGCGAGTCTCGTAAGAGGCGACTAAGGGACTTGAGGGTTACATGTGTATTACAATTTTAAGCCATAGAATTACCCTTAAAAGTTTGTTAGACGTGACGTAAAAGACGTGAGACGTGGCATCTCGTTTACGCTCTGCCTACCCCGCAAGGGATATAGGCGTGATATATGTAGGTGTAAGAAACTTGGGATCATAAGCATACTCAGCAGTGCATTGCTGGACTTGAGCCTCTTATTATTGGACGGACAGACAGACACAGCAACGGAGTCCCATTTTGGCCCTGTGGTTACGGAAACTTAAACACCACAAAAGATCCTTTTTTGCCCTGTGGGTACGGAACCATTAGCATCACAAAAGATGTCAAATTTTATATCAACTCAGAATTAAGGTATTTCTGAAAAAGGAGTCCTTTCGACTGGATACCTACTTTTCGGGGTACATCTGTCCCTGT
Organism: Tuta absoluta; assembly: GCA_027580185.1. Lineage (NCBI taxonomy): Eukaryota > Metazoa > Arthropoda > Insecta > Lepidoptera > Gelechiidae > Tuta > Tuta absoluta. The sequence goes on from JAQAHW010000048.1 coordinate 84,422, forward strand.
CACTGAAAGGCTTAAGCTTCTAGGCATAGAGTGGAACTCACTACCTGCGTCTGTGTTTCCAAACGCATACAACAATAATCTCTTCAAAGTAAGAGTGAACAGGCTTCTTCTGGGTGAGCTCGCTCCATCTTAGACTCTGTTTCTGTCCTATGACCTAGACTAGAGTCAAGAGCAAACCCATCCTTCATAATAATAATAAAACATACATTGTAGTAAATAAAACGTTCGGACTTCTTACCTCGAACTCGTACATTGTTACGAGAATTCCTAGCATCAGTGAGAGCTTGCACTTGCACTAAAGGGTAAACTCTATCGCTGGGTGATTGTAAACGCGACTGTGAAGGATTGTCGAGAACACACACGCAATATTCCCCTCTTGGCAATATATCGTCTACCAAGGTGCACGCAGAGTGGTAAGCGGGAATACAAGAGGTGACTGAACGACAGTAGTTGTCCGAATCGCAAGGTATGAATGGGTCTTGATACTGCACACAGCAGTACGTTGCTGCGTATGACGTCTTCTGACATGCGTTGAAGTATCCTTGCGGCGGTGATGGGCAGTCGTTCGCGAGGTTCGCTGGGTTACATCGGGAGCATGCTTCGTAAGCTGAAACATTGAAAAGAAACTGTAAATTGTACAGATATTCATGAATTTTGTCAAAAATGGGCGTTGGAAGTTTGGACTCATTGTCTTCCGTCGTCGAACTTTCGTATTCAAATCGCTTCATATTGACAGCGGAGGGCAACAACCTCAAACTGGAAGTACATTGAGTCAGAAGGCAAACTTTAGAAGAACAACTAGCATTCAAAGTTAAAGAATCATGGTTTATTGGAAAACAACACACGATACGTTAAGACACGAGACTTCATGACTGAATTAAAAATCTGACTTAACTTTTTTCTGACACCGTTTTTTTAACGTAATAATGGGAGGAAATTGCAGATTCCAATCTTATTCCCATACAAATACGTCTACGGTGGATTTACGATGCGTGTGTAAATTTTACTCAATCGTCTGACAGACGCATGCGTTACGTTGCGTTAAAGGGACGACGGACGACAAGTGAGTGAACCGCCTTACTAATTGCAAAGCCCTCAATGTAAAGAATAGTTTATAAACGGTATTATAAAAAAATAATAGAAACGCGTTTAGACAGTGTTAAAATTAGTCGGATTATAGCATAAAATTAGACGTTGTCAAACAGCTTATACCAAACTTTATGTTATTTGTAATAAAAATAACCGTGAAAAATTTATGCAAATTCAAATCACAATCATATAAGTGTACCTAATCAAAATCATTACTGAATTCAAGAAAATTTAAATTAATGTAACATTTAGTAAGCACATTGTTTTTGTTCCGCTTGATATAATTTAAAATCCAATCTGCAAGTACACAAATTACAATACAAAACAAATAGTAAAAATAAACAAATAAGAAGTTCAATCAAATATACCACCCCGGGTCACACCAGCCGCAAAAGTGCCCATGACACTCGCTGCGTTGCCGCGTTGAATGGCGATGGACAACCTTTGCGCCAAGTAGGATCCGGAGCGGGCGTCAAACCCTCGCTCTCGAAGTCTGCGTCCGATTTCGTTCACCAACTTCAAAGCCTCTGACCCCCAGCAACCCGTTGTCTCAAAAGCAAGCGGCACAAAGTAATAGTTTTCTCCCAGAGTGGAGTATTTAGCTCTCTTTTTGTCGGCTGCAAACTCGGCAGCAGCGCCTGCAGACTTTTTCGTGCGGCTGAGATGCGAGGCAGCGAAAGTGCTGACGCAAGTGGCGTCCCACAGCAGGCACTTTCCTTTCTGCCAAGGTACCAATGTGAGACCGTCAGGTCTTTTGCCGTCGGAACGACTGAGACCTGGAGGCTCCAGCACGCACGGGACATTAGCGGAGATGAAGGCTCTTCGGAAGATATCGTTAAGAGCGTGGTGCCGTGGGAACCTTCCCGAACACCGACAGCAACTTAGCGCGTGGTGACCGTTAGCTTCTACCATGGAACCGCAGATGCATATGTGAGGTTGACACACATCGCAGCCCAGGCGAAAAGCCACAGCCACCCGCAGAGAGTCACTGTCAAGTAGTGTACCCATATGTGGCGAAGGCAAAGCCTGCAACCACGCTCCAGCTTCTGATCTAGAAACCGCTCTAAGCCTAGCCAAATCCGTGTCTGCGGCAGCTACCATAAGCCGATCGAGCGTCTTCTTACAGCCAACATCATCCCATCCTCGCTGCACTTCAGGGGCGTGGGGTACAGTCGCAGTTGGGAAGCGAGCCGACCATTCGGTCACCGCATCCGCAACAAAGGGTATAATAACCTTGTCTCCTTTAGAGGATAAAATCGCAGAAACAAGGCCAACAACCCCATGTGCAGACGCGATAAAGGCCGGCAAACTCACATCCCGCACACGCCGCACTCCCAAACCCCCGTGTCGAATGGGAAGAGACGCCTTGATATAATTGATTATAAATTACCTACTAATTGATTAAATAATTACTGTTGCAATGGTTATAAAAAAATATTCGACGAGGCAATAGGAAGCCGTGTGATGCCGGCTTAGAATAGCATCACCCCATTTCTAACCCATGGGTGTCGTAAGAGGCGACTAAGGGACTCGAGGGTTAGATGTGTATTACAATTTAAGGCGATGGGCTGACAATCTGTCACTATAGTGATACACAGTTATCTGATTGACCCTCAAACTTTTGTTAGACGTGGTGTTAATATCCGTTTTACGGCCGTTAACGCTCTGCCTACCCCGCAATGGGTAATAGGCGTGATATATACATGTGTTTATCTGGATTTGTCTGGGATGTCGTAACCTACTTTTAATTTCGTCAAAAACCGCATCGAAGTCCCTCCTCTTGTCAAAGAAATTGGATGTGTTTCTTGCCTTTGTATTTCATCATTAATATTTTTGTTTTGTATTTTGGTGACTGTTATTTTATCTATTTTAATCACTCGTGAGCCAAGTATTTTTTAGGTATTACCTTTAGTATTGATTTCATTTTTTATTGCATCGATAATCGTCTGCTTGTAGAAGTCCGGCCGGGTGACGCTCAGTGATGGTATCTTAACTTCATCTTTAAAAAAAGGCACCGTGTGTTTTCTTGGTGTAACTGAAAAAATAATGTGCATAATGTCAAGAAGAACGTCTTCAAAGGACTATCTTCAAAGATAAAATATGCAAATGTCAAGGAACGTAATGTGTATAAGTTATTTGAATGCTGTATTTCTGTAAATGCTGTACGCCGTGCGATGCCGGCTTAGAATAGCATCACCCCTATTTCTTTCCCGTGAGAGTCGTAAGAGGCGACTATGGGACTTGAGGGTGTGTATGGTAATCTTCAGCGATGGGCTGACAACCTATCACTATTACTGTATTTCTATAAAAAAGGGTAGTAGGGGATTTATGAGTAGGACAATTCATACCGAAGTAACCCAGTTGTATTTGACATATATTGCAGTTTTATTATTAGTATTAAAAGTTTGTGAGTGCCCGAGAGTCAAACCGGATCCGGTTTTGAGATCAACAGTGAGACCGCCATACCGTTTGTTAACTAACCAAAGTATAAAAAAGAAAAAAATATATTAATAACTCACCTTTTTCTATACAAAGAAAGGCGATAGTCACTAAAACTGTATAGAGCTTCATGGCTTAAAGAAAGTAACAAATATTCCAAATCAAGCTAAAATTGTTTTTATAAAGACTTACCGGAAAATTAAGGACAGAAAATTAGAATTAATTTTTAATCAATTTTATAAGTATAATTTTTGAGGTGTGAACACCAATTAAAATTTTACAATTGCTTTTGTCAAACATCAATACATTTACACATAAATTTTGAAAGAAACCTTAAGTAACTTTTAATTGAAAACGTTACGTTGTGTTTGTACATTTTCAAATTCTTAGATTTCTATATAAAGAAAATGCATTTGCAAATGTGTATTTTTAGGTACTTACACTTACTTATAAGAATTTATAGTTAACCTATGTTCAATTGTAATAGCTATTTTCTGTCGGATACTATAGGTCTGTGTTATAATTGTTGTATTACCATACTATGTTGTTTACGTTTGTTTTTTGTTTCGAATAAATATAATTAATAATTTGCCGTGTGATGCCGGCTTATTGCCATGTGATGCCGGCTTAGAATAGCATCACCCCATTTCTTTCCCGTGGGTATCGTAAGAGTGGATTTAGGGACTTGTATTGCAATTCAGGCGATGGGCTGACAACCTGTCACTATGGTGATACACAATTATCTGAATGACCCTCAAACATTTGTCAGAAGTTCGTTTTTACGGCCATTTATGCTCGGCCTACCCCGCAAGGAATATAGGCGTGATGTATGTATGTATGTAAAAAAATACATTTATTTCCATTGTTAGCTAACAATGAGAAGGAGAGCTCTCCACCCCACGGTTTCACCTACGGCTGTTTCCGTTTTTTTCGTAAAAAGTATCCCAAGTTTGAGCGTGAAGAGATAGTAAACATTCACATAGACACAAACTCTCTGATTTATAATTTAAGTACGAACTAAGTACCTAGTATCTAGCTATTATAATTAACTGTTTATTTGATGTCAAATATACAGGGTGTTAATTTAAATGCGTGCCATAGCTTAAGGGCAGGTTAAGTATCGACAACTGAACAACTTTCCCTTAGAAACATAGGTCGAAATATAAAAATATATATTTGAACCTCCCATACAAAATGTGTTTCGGTTCCAGGTCAGTTTGTATGGGAGGTCCAATTTTTTTTCTTTTTTCTTTTAATGTTTCTAGGGAAAAGTTGTTCAGTTGTCGATACTTAACCTGCCCTTAAGCTATGGCACGCATTTAAATTAACACCCTGTATAAGGTGTAAAAAAATTAGCTGAGAATATTTTAAGGGGTGAACCAGTACGTGAAACTGAACAACTTTTCCCAAGGAACATAGGTCGAAATATGAAAAAATAATTTGACCCTCCCAAACTTAGTGTGTTATGCCCGGCCGGGATAATTTGTATGGGAGGGCCAATTTTTTTTTCATATTTCGACCTATGTTCCTTGGGGAAACTTGTTCAGTTTCACGTACTGGTTCACCCCTTAAAATATTCTCAGCTAATTTTTTTACACCATGTATAAAAGAAATAATTCAATTCGGTTGATATTCTATGGTAGTTTTTAGACAGCATCAAATCATCAAATAAATTTAAAATGTCCATGTATCAAAAACTAGAGGACTTAGTACTAGCTTAATTGAGTTTCTAAAAATCATACAGAATAAGCCTAATAAATGCCTCCACTCCTCCGCTAGACACTCTGTAAACCTAGTCAGAAAAATGAGTTTTCCTTTTGATTCTCAAATATTTACAGCAGTAATGCTGAATTATTAATTCCCAGCTGTTCATTTAATAAAATATTGTCATATTTTTATTTCAAATTCATACCTATTTAAGTCTGTTGTACCTATATTTTGGAACATGTGTTTGAAAGCAAACAGAACAATATATTTTATTTATTGTACCTACCGTCGTTTTCTTGAGTGTGAAGTAATTATTATATTCCAATTTTACAATCTAACATATAATTCCGTGTTTGTAATCACAGCTCGCTATGATTAGTGGTGATTACTCCAAGACAATATCAGACGATCAGTTGATTATAGACAGTGCCATATCACTACATGTGCACACAAAATAAAGCTTGTATATAGACACGTCATTATAATTTAAACAACACAGTAGCTTCACTAACAAGGCCGGGAAATGATCGTATACTTAGTTATTTACCGTTGTACAAATTACCTAAATACACCAATTGTTAAATCCCTTAGAGATCAAGGTAGTGTCATAAAAGATAATAAAAATAGGAAACAAAGTCTAAATTTATAAAAAAACGTATTACTGGTAAGTTTCAAAAGAGGGGTGGACTACTCAATATAACCTACATTTAAGTTGTACCTACCTGACCTGCAGCTAATGGCTGTGAAGCCATTCAACCACACATAATCTTTACATGTAGATTAAGTGATTGAAAATGCCTTATGATTGAAATAAATAGTTTAAAATTTAAATTTGAAATATTTTATTATAAGTTTTTATTAACGAAATCTTTTGATTGATATAAATAAAGTAAATTTAATTAAACATATTTAGAAATACAATACAGTAACTCAATTTCATTAAATAAACTAATTTGTCAAGTTACTGGAGCATCTACAAACTCCTGAAGTTGTAATCTTAATTTTGAACATCTCATTTACTTAACCCATGCTAGGACAGTACAATTGAAGTCAGGAAATATGATTACGGGTTATTACCCGTACACTATTGTATAAAGATACGACAACAGTATAGAATTATAATAATTCAACCAAACGAACCAGATTCTAACCGCTTTATCCAACACAGAAAATAATTATGAATGAGTATAGAATTTGAGAAAATTGTACTTATTTCCATTAATACATTTTATTTCATTTACAGGCTTCACAATACATGACATATGACATAAAATTCAAACGTGATTGAGTAGCAAGTACCTAGTTTATTTTTCTGACCAGACTGACCTCTGTCAATCCGAGATTGATTTGATTTGACGTGACAATCACATCTATTGTACGACAAATATTTGTTTTATAGCACAAACATGAAGTAAGATAGGTAAATTCTGATATTTGTGAAGTAGACAGTCATAATTTATTGGTGTAGCGTGTTGTTGGCGTCAAAGCTGTTCTCTGTTCGGTTTTTATGTGGAAATTACAATTTCTGTTGATCGTTAAATGTCGTGGACATTTATCAATCTTGCCTATATGCTTGCCAACACAGTAATTCTGACGTGTTCTTTTCAACAAAAGGTAAAAACATATTTTGTAAAATACGTAGAAAAGCGTTTCAGCAAATGCAAATGGAATAAGCGAGACCTTAAACAGATCTTGAATGGTAAGATATCTGTAAATTGGCAAAATATATATTATATATATTTTATTTATTTAACCATTTATTTTAAAGATAAACAAAGTATTACTATTGTAATTCTTTATGTTTAGTATTTTCTGTAATGTTTTTGTGCAATAAGTGAAAATAATTTGAATATTGAAGGTTTCATTACGAAAGAATAAGTGACATAACCTAAGTTAAGCTGATTTTTTCATCACAAGAAAAACATCAAGCCAAACTATTAAAGGTATTTTTGTACCAAAACAAAATATTAAGTGCGAATCCTTTACCCAAAAATTATATTCTTCAGAGTAGAAAGATTCCTAAGCATTTTTCTCCCACGGGAACAACTTCCTCATCCTTGATGCCATTTGTTCAATGATCATGACTTACAAATGAGTAGGTACAAAACAGTACGAAATTTGTAAATTTCTAAAAAGCCAACGCCCTTTTGTCCTCAAAGGTCTTATTGGTCACAGTAAGAAAACGAATCAGTATGTTATCTGTAACTAAAATGAGCAACCAAATATCCTAAATCCAAGTAATCAGTGTTTATTTTTATATAGGAGGAAAGGAATTTCGATATATATCTTAGAGGGGCTGAGTTCTTTTCAACAAAATCTACTATGGAATGAATCGGAATTCATAAAAATAGGCATTCTCGTTTTTGAATTGTACGAAACCCCGTCAGTTGCTTTGGTTGCACGTTGTTTTTTACTTCAAAGCTTATTATTTTTCTGAAAACTTGTCCAATAGTAGATTATTTTAGTCATTAGATTGGTTGATAAAATATAGAAATACATTTTGTAGTTTGTACGCAGTTCGTAGTGATTTTACAACTAAGGTACGTTAAACATTTTGCAAATTAAAAGGTCCTAATAATTTTATATAATGACTTTCGACCCATAGTTGTATGGAAGAATTCATTAGGCAACTCCAAATTTGTGGCAAACATACATATATCACGCCTATATCCCTTGCGGGGTAGGCAGAGCGGAGCGAAAAAACGGTCACTCACGCCTGACAAACATTTGAGTGTCATTCAGATAATTGTATATCACTATAGTGACAGGTTGTCAGCCCATCGCCTAAAATTGCAATACACACCCTCGAGTCCCTTAGTCGCCTCGTACGACTCCCACAAGCAAGAAATGGGGTGATGCTATTCTAAGCCGGGGTCACACGGCTTTAGTGGCAAAGTTGCAGTAATTTCAATTCAATGTTGATGTCTACCTGCTGTTCGTTTCTTTTACTGTGTCCATCTCCTGCTCCCCGCGAACCGCAAACAGGCCACAGTAACAAATTGCTGTCATTATTTGTTAAGGCGCTCACTTCAGGCGCCGCCGCGATTTTTCACCGGATCTTGCGATTGCGTCCCAGGCTTTGTGTTTTACTGCCGCTTGTTATGAAATATCTGTTCTATTTTCAAATAAATAAGCACAAAAATGACAAACGCAAACTATGGCTTAAAATATAAAATCAAACTGTGGCCCACTAACGGTAATGTTCTAAAATGTTATCAAATGTAATAAAATGAAAAATTTAAAAACACGACTGCTTTCTGAGATAAAATCTAGCCTATGACACTCGTGATAATAAAAGGGTTCTCTCGATACACTTCCCATTCGAATCTGTTCAGTGGTCAGTCCTTTTAAGAATTGCACATATATACATGAACTCTAAAAGCATGACACTTCTTTTTTGGGTTAGGCAGTCGTGTGAAAAAAGAATGCCTCCTGTAAACTTTACAATGTTTTGCTAGAATTTACAAAATTCTGGTAAAGTGATAACAATAAAACATAATAAAATCATACTCTACTTAGTCCGGGTTGTGGGGTGAATGAATTGCTTCTATAGTTATATTTAATACCTCTTAAACGGTTGCTAAAAGCGTTTCCTTTGATATTCTATTAAACTTTAACAGTATTGTTATGAATATTTTATGATGTTAGAGAGAGAGATTTAAAACGAAAAAGTACTATTTCTAGGAAAATTCTTTAAATAGAAATATGTTTCGAAGTCTTAATAATTTATTCATATGGAACTCGGACCTTACATGTTAAGTTAAGTAATTTTTGGACATATACCTCTTGTATATGTCGGTGCCGTGTGATCCCGGCTTAGAATAGCATCGGCCCATTTCTTTCCTGTGGGAGTCGTAAGAGGCGACTTATGGATTCGAGGGTGTGTATTGCTATTTTTGGCGATGGGCTGACAACCTGTCACTATGGCGTTACACAATTTTCGAATGACCCTCAAATATATGTCAGACGTTGCGTAAACGTCAGTTTTTTGAGCCCGTTTACGCTCTGCCTACCCCGTAAGGGATTATAGGCGTGTTGTGTTCCTCTTGTATAGTTTCAGTATTGTTTTACGTGTTTCTGTGTTTTATATTTTTATGTAATATTCTTAATAATTCCACCGTCTTGTTATAGACTATTTGGTGGGGAGCGGAATGTTCCTCACCTACCTTACCCCACTGAGCTGTTTACCGTGAGCCCCCCCCCCCCCCCAACCCCCTCTCGGTTCACGGTTTAGTTGGCAGACCTCAGTTTATGATAATGGCGAGCTCTACGTTACACACAGTTTTTGTTGGCGGGTTATTCCAGTTATATAAAGGCGAATTATACGGGGTGCCAGAAGAAATCTATGATCGTAATAAACAAAAAATAACGTTTTCCTCAGCAATCCTTGGGAGTATTCGGTAGGAACAGCCGTTGGAAACTTTAATCGCTTAATTTTTAATTTGTTTATAATATGACAAATGAAAATAATATACAAATTCAGAGATTAAGAAACATTCCGACTTAACCTTCAACGTTTGTGCATTGAACTTAAAACATGTAAACATTCATTTCATTGTACATACATTAACAGCCACAACACTCCACTGCTAAATATGAGCCTCCCCTCAAATCTTATATACCTCCTGTATTGCCATATTCATCACGCTTGGCAGGCGAATAAGCGAGTGCAGTGCAAAACGTTGCATTCACAGGGAACGCTGCTACCCATTATCTGAATGATTATCCCTTTGCCGCTTTTTACGACCCACAGGTAGAATTCGAGTGATGCTATTCGAAGCCGGCACCACACGACCAATACGTAAACAATTTATTCGAAACTGTTACCAATAATTCTCTTATTAATTTTATTTTTCACCCTCACACCCTATATATAACCCAGTAGGTCGTATACCGCCGGTAATGGCCCGAGCGAGCGATGTTTGTCACCTTAGTTTAATGGTCCAGTTGTGGAACGAATGTACAGTAAAGATCTTTTTTACTGAAGCTTTATTTTGCGGTGTGTTGCCGGCTTAGCATCACCTTAGCTCTATTCGTGGGTGTCGTAAGCGACTAAGAAATAGATTCATCCAGTGAATGGGCAGCAGGGTGAAAACAGGAGAAAAAGTGTTCATTTAAAGTAAACTGAAAAACACTTGTTTTGTTTTAAATTTAATAGTAACATCTGAAAAGTTAAGACGCAACGCAAATTCTGATTAAATTGTTTAAGTTATTTAAAAAATATACTATTTTTTAATTAACGAATCTCTTTGTATACTGTTCAAAAGCGAGTTGTTCGAAAGTCATGTAAGGATTGTTTTTTTCTATGACCTAGACTAGAGTCAAGAGCAAACCAATCATTATTAATAAAAAAAAACTTTAATGCAGGGCATTTTTTTTCAAATGTGAATATTTCTAACAGATAAGGATCTCATTTCAAAAACTCATAATAATTGTTATAATAGTGAACATATTAATAAAAAGTTTAAGACAGATTTAAAAACTTGATTTATTCATTACTCTAGTTCCTAGATTTTGTGTATGATCCAGAAGCGTTCCCTGAGAATACAATAGTTGGCACTGCAGGCCTTGGTGAGTAAAAATACCTCCCATTTGGGAGAGTACCATGTCCAGCGTTGGACTGTTGTGGCTGTTTATGTAAATGTTTTTTATCCTTCTAATATTATAACTGCGAAAGTTTGTATGTTTGTTACTTCTTCACGCAAAAACTACTGAACCGATTGGAATGAAATTTGGCACACATATAGTAGGTAACATGAATTTACACGATAGTTTTTCTCTCGGGCAACGCCGCGGGTAACAGCTAGTAAGTATTAATTGTCTCGCTCTGTGATGTAGCAGCGTAGTAATCGAGGAAATCGAGGAGCTCAGCAAAACCAGGATCGGATGCCATGTTGGTGGTGTTAACACGAACAACATGAGTTATGCGGACGATATGGTTTTGCTGAGCCCGTCGGTCGCCGGTGTCCGCAGTCTGATAGAGATATGTGAGAAGCCACTGCCTACTGCCAGGCGTTTTACACCGCTCACTTATGGCAAAACTACAAGCAAAGTACCTACTTATAATACACTAAGAGTTCAATACAATAACGGTTTCCGTGCGTTGCTGGGCCTGCCGTGGCGGTGTAGCGCGTCCGGTATGTTTGCGGACCACAGGGTAGATGATTTCTATGCAGTGATGCGCCGAATGAAGGCTCGCTTTCATAACCGTTTGTTGAGGTGCGATAACGAGATTGTCTCGGCAATTTTCACTACATTATACATGTATGACGATAACTTTAATAGTTGGAGTAGGTGACATGTTGTTATTATTAATATTATTATATACTATGTAACTTTGAATTGAATTTTAAGTTAAATTTAATAATGCAATTTATATTGTAAATTATATTGTAAATTGACATTTAATATGGGACTCAGTACCTGAAATAAAGAAATTTTATTTAAATGCTACGGTTACTACAGCGTAGCAAAATGTGCTACGAAAAAAATACGTCTACGAATTCATCCAATCACATATTTCTGAGAATGTTCTATTCATATAACGTTGTGAGGTCTGAACAAGTTCGTTGTATTCTAGTAAAAGCCCTAAATATACGTTTTTATAAGAAAAGAACTTCGAATAGAGAAAATAATTTCCAAAGACCTCGTAAGTATAATTTCATTATCGAAATAATCTCTCAGTTCACTTCATTTAACGTCTTGTGTGAGCTACCTTTGCGCACTTAATTTTCGTGTTCAACATCCATCGTTGCTTTTGTAAATGTTTGTAAAGTCAAGATCAGGGGCCGTATTCTGCTATTTGAAAAGCGTTTCAAATGTGTTTCAATAGAGTGTCAGTTGGTCATTTCGTATTACGCTTACTGTTAAAAGTGCAGAAAATCACAGTAGCAATAAACAGTTGAAGGTCGATGGCATGACAATGACAAAAAAATAAATAGACAAATAGGACCCTAGCACGAAGTCACACACACACACACACACGTATCACGCCTATAATCCCTTGCGAGGTAGGCAGAGCGTAAACGGCCGCAAAAACGGACATTAACATCGCCTAAAATTGCAATACACACCCTCGAGTCCCTTAGTCGCCTCTTACGACTCCCACGGGAAAGAAATGGGGTGATGCTATTCTAAGCCGGAATCACACGGCGGAAGCCCGAAGTCTGCTAAATAAAAATCGTTTCAGTTTTGTGTCAATGGCCTATCAGTGTGACAGTTTTGGTCATTTCGTATTCTGCTCACAGTTTGAAGTGTAGATAATAATACACACACACACACACACACATATCACGCCTTTAATCCCTTGCGGGGTAGGCAGAGCGTAACGACCACAAAAAACGGACATTTACGCCGCGTCTGACAAATATTTGAGGGTCATTCGGAAAATTGTGTATAGCCATAGTGACAGGTTGTCAGCCCATCGCCTAAAATTGCTAAACACACCCTCAAGCCCCTTAGTCGCATCTTACGACTCCCACGGGAAAAAAATGTAGTGATGCTATTCTAAGCCGGCATCACACGGCACAGCCGGCATCACACGCCACATACATTATAACAGTGGCATTATAATGACAGTGAAGATTCCAAGATAATAATGGAGGACACCAGAGGGCGCGGCGAAGTACACAGTGCCTCTGTTTATTTTCTGTTTATAAAATAGATTTCGCCAGTTTTTGGCCTTTTAGTCACATCAATGTCTTATTTATGTGATAACTATTAAGTGATATCGTTTGTGGCGAATTTTATTCAGTGGAAACCTGCGAATTCTCAATTGGAGTTAACACTGTTTGGCAGTTGGTTTGCCTTGTGAAACATTCTCAGTTATGATTAGTACCTATATTATCTACTGAAGTGCTATGTGAGTGATTCAGCAGCTTTTATTCATCGTGTTTGTGCGTTATATCATCTTTGGATTGATTTATTAAGGTTTTTGATAACCTGGACAATAACAACAATCTGGTGAGTCGGTAGAATTCATTCACCATTTTCTTCGTCTACTCGCGTTCCGGTGCGGTCATTGTTTACGTGCGGTTCGAGGCTACTTATCGGATCTGTTGACTTATTTCGTCGCATCGCATAACTGTGACTTTGGTGTAATGGTCTTAACGTCTGGCTTAGACGCAGTGAAAAGAAGGAAGGTCTCGCTCGATTCTGCACTCTAGAACTTTTTTTATTTATTTTTAAAGTTCTGTATTTTTACTTTTTATTTCTTTTGACAACATTATTTTACTTTGAATTTAACAATTTTATTTAATTTAAATTATGACGATGAATGACTAATGTTGTTGACATTTTTGTTATTTAACAGCTGTAATACCTACCTACTGCCCATTTATATTTTTTGTTGCTTTTGAATTTTGTGAGCGTCTTTATTTTTAATAATAAATTTGTGAGGTGACGAAACACTGCGTTGTGGATTTGATTTAACATGTGTGTTAAATACTAAACTTTTTTTTTTTTTTTTTTTTTACTATTGCGATGGGCAGTCCAATTAGAGCCACTTGCCCTCATTGTCCCGATTCCTCCCGGCAATATATTGTGCCTAGAGGTCTAAATGTGCACATTTCGCACAGACATAGGGATATACAGTCTCAGCCGATTCAGCTGCCGCTTGCGCCACCTGTTGTTCCCGTGGCGGCACCAGACCAGCCTGATCTTTTGTCTGATTTGCGAGGTTTATCTGCACTTAAATGCAAGGTGCCTGTCCTCAAGCATATTCCTAAAGGTGCTCGTAATTTGGTGGCTTCAAAATTAAAAGAGATAATAGATAACTGTCTTCAATCGAATAGCTTGGAGGACTGGTACTCTTTATTATCTTTTTCTTATAGATTTTTGTGTGTACCTGATCCCGAGGACCCGCGTTCCCTTACTGCTAAGGTGAAGGAGAGGGTGGTGAAAAATGATGTGGATACTTTAACTGCGGATTGCACTTTCCATCATCGTTCCGTTTATAAACGTATTGAGTCGAAAGTACATGATGGCGACTTGAGAGGGGCCGTACGTCTTTTGCTCTCTGATGGCTCCTTAGCACCCAACAATGATGATACTTTAAATGCATTGAGAGAAAAACATCCGCAGCCGTCTCGTTCTCTCTTGCTCCCTGAAGAGCCTGGTTTATCAAGCCCTTTTCTGACTGTGACACCGGACGATGTGCTTGACGCGTTGAGATCTTTTTATAGTGGCTCAGCTGCTGGCCTGGATGGTATCCGCCCTCAGCATTTAATTGAACTGGTAACCCCATACGCTGGTGACAAGTCCCTGAGCCTTTTGGATTCCGTTACCAAACTTTGTAATTTTCTTTTGAGGGGGATGTTAAATGTTGAGGTGTGCCCTTTTTTGTATGGGGGGAGCTTATGCGCGCTTTCCAAAAAAGATGGAGGCGTTCGCCCTATTGCAGTAGGTTGTGTCTGGCGTCGTTTGGTGTCTAAATTGGGCTGCCATTCAGTTAAGAGTGAGTTAGCAAATTACTTGCAGCCACACCAGCTGGGTTTTGGGACCGCTTTGGGCTGTGAAGCAGCTATTCACTCCACTCGTGCTTTTGCACTGAGCAAGGAGGATAGCAATAATGTGATTGTGAAGCTGGACGTGAAAAATGCCTTTAACTGCGTAGAGAGGGACGTCATACTTACCGAGGTTAAAGATCGGATACCTTCCCTTTACCCTTATCTCTACCAATGCTACAGTTCCTCTAGTTTGCTTTATTATGGAGAGAACCCTATAGCCTCAGTGGTTGGTGCCCAGCAGGGAGACCCTTTAGGTCCTCTCATATTTAGTTTGGCTATCCACAAGTCGATCTCTGATATTAAATCAGCGTTAAATATTTGGTATTTAGATGACGGTACAATAGGGGGGGATCCTATGTCAGTGGAAGACGATATAAAATTATTGTTTCCGAAATTACAGGAGTTGGGTCTGGTGGTAAATACAGGAAAATGTGAAATTTACTTTGCCAGTGGCGCGGATGCATCAGTTTTGCTGCCTAGATTTGACGCCTTGATTCCGGGAATCAAGACTGTCAATAAAGATAGATTTTCCCTACTTGGTTCGCCAGTTTTTAGTGATGGTGTTCCTGTTACACTTGATGCAAAGAGGTCAGAACTGTCTACCATCCATGACAAACTGAAGAACCTGTCCTCGCATGTGGCTCTTGTTCTTCTGCGCAGTTGTTTCTCGATGCCTAAGCTTACCTACACTATTAGGACTTCACCGACTTGGCTTTTTCCTCAGGAGGTTGCTCGTGTGGATGGTCTTTTAAAAGAGACACTTGAGCGCGTTCTCAATGTCAGCTTGGACGAGAAACAATGGCGCCAGGCTGGTTTGCCGATTCGTCATGGGGGTCTGGGAGTGCGTCATGTTGAGGGGGTTGGTTTAGCGGCTTTTTTGGCTTCTGCGCATGGTGTGGTAAACCTAGTCACTCGAATTCTTTCTTGTGATGGTGACGGGGTTACCATTCCATTCGTAAATGAGGCTTTGTCTGCTTGGGAGGTTTTATGCGCAAATGAGACGCTGCCAGAGGACAAGTGTTCGCAGAGGAGCTGGGACGACATTCAGTCAAAATTGACGTTTAATATCCTGAGGGAAGATGCTTCAGATTTGGATTTGGCTCGTCTTAATGCTTCGGTCAAGTCGGAGTCTGGTGCATGGCTTCACGCTCTGCCTTCTCCACATTTGGGAACATTCCTAGATAATGACTCGTTGAGAGTAGCTGCCGCTTTACGGCTTGGTAGTAAAATATGTGAGCCGCATCAGTGTGTTTGCGGATCTATGGTGTTGGCGAATGGTCTGCATGGTCTTAGTTGCTCCAGGTCAGCAGGTCGTTTGTCTAGGCATCATTCTTTAAATGATTTAATACGCCGAGCTCTCGTTTCCGTGAACGTGCCTTGTGTCTTGGAGCCGTCAGGTCTGTCGAGGTCAGATGGTAAGCGTCCGGACGGTCTGACCTTAATCCCTTGGGAGAGGGGTCGTTGTCTGTTGTGGGACGCTACATGCTGTTGCACTTTTGTGGCGTGCCACATTTCAGGGACCAAACAGTGCGCGGGCTATGCGGCTGAGTCGGCGGCCAGACTAAAGCATTCCAAATACGCTGCTTTGGAGCAAGCGTATAGTTTTGTACCCGTGGCTGTAGAGACGACTGGTGTCTGGGGGTCTGAAGCTAAGAAATTTATAGCGGGCATTGGCCGTCGCCTTCGAGAAAAAGGCTTAGATCCGCGATCCAGGTCATATCTTGTCCAAAGAATGTCAATCGCAATTCAGCGAGGAAACGCTGCAAGTATTTTGGGAACATTTGGGCAAGGTATGAGCCGGGGTGGTCTTTTTGACTAGGTTATTTTGACGACGCATGTTGCTGAATATAAAAATACTGTACCCCATTTGACGAAGCATGTTGCTGATCATAATTTTGTTTCTATAATAATATTTTTATAAAATAATAAATACCTATCAGATTCCAAGGGTATAAAATAAGAGAACTCAGGCCCAGACTGGGTTAGACAGTTTGTACTTTGGAACATTCTTATGACGCGCGCATAAGACTTAAGGTGCTGTTCCGAACCGAGCGGCCTACGGCCGACGGCCGACGGCCGATGGCACATGCCGCGGCTATCGGCCGTCGGCCGTCGGCCGCCGCGGCAGATGCCATTCCGAAGGCAGCGGCCGACGGCCGACAGCACATGTCAGAGTATAGTTTTCAGGACTAGACTTAGTTATCTTAATTAGGTTATTATGGTTCATCGGGTCGTTGGGTTCATCATGTGGCTAGAGTTCATCGGTTTGCTAGGTTCATCGGGTTATCATGGTTCATCGGGTTATTATGGTTCATCGGGTCGTTGGGTTCATCATGTGGCTAGAGTTCATCGGTTCGCTAGGTTCATCGGGTTATCATGGTTCATCGGTTTATTATGGTTCATCGGGTCGTTGGGTTCATCTTGTCGTTAGGGTTCATCATGTGGCCAGAGTTCATCGGTTCACTAGGTCATCGGATTATCATGGTTCATCGGTTTATTTGGGTTCATCGGGTCGTTGGATTCATCTTGTCGATAGGGTGCATCATGTGGCCAAAGTTCATCGGTTCACTAGGTTCATCGGGTTATCATGGATCATCGGTTTAATATGGTTCATCGGGTCGTAGGTTCATCTTGTCGTTAGGGTTCATCACGTGGCCAACGTTCATCGGTTCACTAGGTTCATCGGGTTATCATGGCTCATCGGTTTATTATGGTTCATCGGGTCGTTGGGTTCATCTTGTCGTTAGGGTTCATCATGTGGCCAGAGTTTATCGGTTCGCTAGGTTCATCGGGTTATCATGGTTCATCGGTTTATTATGGTTCATCGGGTCGTTGGGTTCATCTTGTCGTTAGGGTTCATCATGTGGCCAGAGTTTATTGGTTCGCTAGGTTCATCGGGTTATCATGGCTCATCGGTTTATTATGGTTCATCGGGTCGTTGGGTTCATCTTGTCGTTAGGGTTCATCATGTGGCCAGAGTTTATCGGTTCGCTAGGTTCATCGGGTTATCATGGTTCATCGGGTTATTAAGGTTCATCGGGTCGTTGGATTCATCTTGTCGTCAGGGTTCATCATGTGGCCAAAATTCATCGGTTCACTAGGTTCATCGGGTTATCATGGTTCATCGGTTTAGTATGGTTCATCGGGTCGTTGGGTTCATCTTGTCTTTAGGGTTTATCATGTGGCCAAAGTTCATCGGTTCACTAGGTTCATCGGGTTATCATGGTTCATCGGGTCGTTGAGTTAATTTTGTCGTTAGGTTTCATCATGTGGCTAGAGTTCATCAGGTCGTTATTGTTCATCGAGTCGCCAGAGTTCATCGGTTCGCTAGGTTCATCGGGTTATCATGATTCATCGGGATAAGCCGGTTAACAATGATAGCCCGATGAACCTAGCATACCTATGAACTCTGGTGACTCGATGAACAATAACGACCCGATGAACCCAGCCAACCGATGAACTCTAACCACCCGATGAACTCTGGCTACATGATGAACAATAAAGACAAGATGAACCCAACGACCCGATGAACCATAATAACCCGATGAACCATGATAACCCGATGAACCTAGCGAACCGATGAACTCT
Source organism: Tuta absoluta (assembly GCA_027580185.1). NCBI lineage: Eukaryota > Metazoa > Arthropoda > Insecta > Lepidoptera > Gelechiidae > Tuta > Tuta absoluta. Next base: position 102,751 of record JAQAHW010000048.1, read on the forward strand.
GGCCACATGATTAACCGTAATGACAAGATGAACCCAACGACTCGATGAACCATCATAACCCGATGAACCATGATAACCCGATGAACCTAGCAAACCGATGAACTCTGGCCACATGATGAACCCTAACGACAAGATGAACCCAACGACCCGATGAACCATAATAACCCGATGAACGATTACAACCCGATGAACTTAGCAAACCGATGAACTCTGGCCACATGATGAACCCTTACGACAAGATGAACCCAACGACCCGATGAACCATAATAACCCGATGAACCATGATAACCCGATGAACCTAGCGAACCTATGAACTATAGCCACATGATGAACCCGAATGACAAGATGAACCCAACGACCCGATGAACCGTAATAACCCGATGAACCATAATTACCCGATGAACCATGATAACCCGATGAATCTAGCAATTCGATGAAGTCTGGCCACATGATGAAAGCTAACGCCAAGACGAACTCAACGACCTGATGAACCATAATAACCCGATGAACCTAGTGAACCGATGAACTATGGCCATATGATGAACCCTAACGACAAGATGAACCCAACGACCCGATGAACCATAATAACCTATACATAATAACTAGTCCTGAAAACTATATTCCGACCCAACCAACGTAAAGCCGCCGCGGCTATACTGGTCTGCAGTTATGTGCCGTCGGCCGTCGGCCGTCGGCCGCCGCGGCAGATGCGCGGCGGCCGATAGCATGTGCAGTCGCCGCTCGGTTCGGATAGTATCCCATACAAGTCCATACGAACCAGTAGTGCCGCGGCGGCCGACGTCGGCCGCCGCGGCATACGCCATCGGCCGTCGGCCGTCGGCCGCTCGGTTCGGAACAGCACCTTTACATTGGCGGTTTGAGTGTCTAACTGCAAGTGAGCTTGACTGTACAGATTTCTTTTTGAAGCAGCAATGTAAGATTATTTTTATTTATGTATTTGGTATACGACTTTAATAATTCGCGTTTGGTTGACATTTACTTGAAATGGTGAACAAATTGTAGTTACGAGGTAAAAATAAAAATATAATTGGAACAATTTGTCAAGCTTTATATTATAACGAGGATAAAATATTACTGAATTTCGAAAGTATTAACCACACTGCTGGTTTACCGATTAAATTTTACACTCTAGAAAACAAATCGTAAAATACAAAGCAATTTTAATAAACGCGAATTACTTAACAGATTTTTTACAATGCAAAGTAGGATAAAAAGCTTGCAATTCCTATTACAATTTGCCAATTTACTTCTTACGCACACCATATTTTTTGGGGAAAAATTATTTTACCATTTTTTTTAAATAACTTAAAATGTAACTAGTAGTCCTAGAATTATTTTTAAAGTTAATAATAACATCTGAACAACGGTAACTATCATGAATCAAAATAACATCACTCCCTGAATTAGCCATTTTATCAATTATCTAAAAGTCAAGAACAAATTCAAAAGAAAGCTTTTTTTAAAAAGTCGGCCAAGTGCGAGTCGGATTCACTTACACATTATAGACAAAAATGGTATAAAATCACGTTGGATATACGGAAATGTGGCTCAAAATATGAATTTTATATTTTTTTTGTATTTGTTACAATAGCGACAACAATAATACCTCAATATCCCGTGAAAAATTCAACTGTCTTAATTTTTTGTATTTATTGTTATAGCGGCAACAGAAATACGGCTTCTATCAAAGTCTGTCTCTCTAACTGCCACGGTTTATGAGATAGAGCCTAGTGACAGACGCACAGACAGCAAACTCTAAGTAAAAGAGCCTTTGACTCATTTGGTACGGTACCCTAAAAATGGCAATTTAAAAGCACTACCTTCTATCAACAGGATGTACGCAAATGGATCTAATTTGAAAATGAACTGTATAACAAGCCGTCGAAGGATGTAATTTGTCTGATAACCATCTCTGCGCTACAACTGACCTATTATTTTGCAATCGACACGCGAACATCCACTCTGGAGTGATTAAAATACAATGTTTTAGTATTCAAATTATGTTTCAACATTGTTATGAGTTCACACATATTTTCGTTGAAATTTGGGCTCTTTAACTTCGTTCTCACATGAAATGCACGATAATGCGGTAGTTTTCTCGACCGGTAAAATGTTTTGGGTAGCTATAGTCAGTAATGAGATAAGATAATTCTTTATTCAATAAACTTACTTATAAAAAGGAACATTTAACACACCATGTCCTCTGGATTTCTCAAAGGTTGACTGGGAGAGATCCCTTAATGGGATAAGTCCGCCTTTGTAAAGGTAAGGCACCTTTTCTGTTATTTGTGTTTTTCTTTGTGATATTTATTTGGTGCAATAAAGTTATTACATACATACATTTATACAATATAATAATGAGGATTGCCCAATTTTTGAATTAGTATTCCTGTATCTGTTTGATAGCCGACATACCTTTTATTAAAAAAAATACTATACAATGAAAATAAACTAACAAAAAATAGGATACAATACTATTCTTAGTCTATACTGACGATAGAAGTTTCTTGCACATACAACGCGGCACTATCACGTAGTTATCGTTTACCAAATATGCCATTTTAAACAGTCAATAACCGTAAACTTGTGCAGCACGTGTGAAAATCATCTTTGCAGAAAAAGGGCCTTCTAGTAATTAAATTACAAAATCAATCACTATTCTCCCAAATTCACTCAAGCACTAATGAGACAAAATGCGAACTGTCTATTGAAATATCTGAATTATGTTAATAACAATTACTTTCCCAATACAAATAGAATCTTCTTTGTGTTCATAATAATTTTCTTTTCAGTCTTTCTCCTGTTATCTTGTTAAGTTGTTATTACACTGCCCTGCTGGGTCCGATTCGGCGTACATTACTGGTTACTTTACTGGTGTTATCGATAAACTCAAGATAACCAGCAATGCACGTCAAATTGAGCCTAGTTAGCAAAGTATGTAATGAGGGCTTTACTCTCGTTCCATCACAATAGATGGTCGTTATTGAGGTACCGAATCGCTTCGTCATTACGAAATCTTCTTCCATCGTCGAATTGCGATGCATAATGTACAGACGGTAAAAATTGTTCGTTGAATTAGTCGTGTGATGCTGGTTCAAAATAGCATCACCCCATTTCTATCCCACGGGTGTCGAAAAAAGTCTCAATGTTTTCATGAGTATCGCAATGTTAGGCAACAGGCTGACAACTTGTCACTTGAGTGATACTCGATTTTTCGGAAACGGGCCTCAAATCTTTGTCAGACAGACATGACGATAGCGGCCGTAACATTGCGGCGGTTAACGCTCTGCCTAACCCGCAAGGTTATTACCGCAAGATGTCACTGACAGGCCAAGTGAGACTAGTTATAAAGTCAGGTTAAAGAAATAGCTGATTGAACAGGGGTTCTACTCGTTTGACGGTTTTTTATGCTATAATAGTAATAATTATTTAATACCACTAATATAATGTTAAGATTACTTTGTTATATTGAAATAACTTTATTATTTACTTACAATTTAGACGTACAATGACATGTAAGTTCATATTTTACTAATGAAAATGATATTATTATGATTAAGGCGTGATATAATGCTGGGGAAAGAGAAAAACTATAACACAGAAGTTTTTTTTTTTCTCTTATCGCTCTTTTAGAAAATTTGTTCAGTTTGAGCACGCCTGCAAAGTTTTCGGTACACTATCCCTTACACCCGGTATGTATATACCTGATCACATCGTCTGCAAGCCTCCAAACGGAAGTCGGTTCAAAAAACCGGAAACCTCAAAAAATAATCTTTTGTTCGCGAAATGAAGGCATTATTTTTAAAGCGTTATTTTGCGGATAATGTATTCATAGGTTGCGGCTTGAGGTTAAAAACGTACTTCAACCCCCCCCCCCCCCCCACTCCTTCTCCTTGGGTACTCCTCCCCCCTTTTCTGCTCCGGCGGATCTGTTGGTTAATTTATCATTAAATGCTTCCGAATCAAGGATAGAATGGAGAGGTATCTTTTCATTTTGCAACTCTTTCGCTATTAAAAAATATAAATTTCATAATTTCCATAAATATTATATTCTATTAACGTTTTTATTCGGTGTGACGACCGATGTGGCGCAGTGGTAGTGCAACTGCCTGCGACGCAAAGGTTCCAGGTTCGATTCTCGGTGGGACACTCACAAAAGTTGATATTTATCTCTTTGTGAATTTGTTCCCGGTCTGGTTAAGACATTGCAGGGTGAACCAACTGATTGTCCGAAAAGAAATGGTTCCGTGCTTCGGAGGGCACGTTAGGCCGTCGGTCCCGGTTGCTGTCTATGATTACTTAGACGGCGGTTGTAACACAACCATGTCAGATGCCTACTAGTGGTAGTAGGCGGTTGAAAAACTCTGACACCAGGGTTCATCGGTTGGATGACTCGGTGTCCCACACGAAAAGAGTTACACAACCGTTTCAGATGCCTCGTAGTAGCAGGCGGTTGAAAAACTCTGACACTAGAGTTCATGTCCCACACGAAAAAAAAATGACTTTATTGGTCGTTTAAAAGCAGATTAAACAACTTAAATTTAACCTCAACCACCCTCATCAATATTAACAACTGTAGACGAAAACAATTTGTTGATTGCATAATCAAGAATCCCGCCTCAACGAAGCGAACGCGGAAATTCGCGTTCACTCGACTTCGCTTGTAATTTACATTCGGATAAACATTGTTTTTAAACGAATTCAAAAGAGGACGTTTTCTATTGAATCCGTAAGAATATACTATAGTTTTCATATTTGCTGCACGATATGTCGGAATTAGACAGCCATTTTGCAAATGTAAGCTGCCGGGCGGTGGGAGGCTAGGCAGACATGGTAATTATGTGTTGCGGTTACCACATTTTGTTCTTAACACCGGACCGGCAAAATACCGCAACATCGTGCAGTTAATTTAAAAAGTAAAAACCATCTAACATTCTCAGTATTGTAACTGGCTATTGACGCCTGATGTGGCACAGTAGTGGTAGCGGCGCAAAGGATCTGGGTTCGAGTCTCGGTGGGATACGCATAAAATGATATTGATCTCTTTGTGAATTTGTTCCCAGTCTGGTAATGATATTCTCCAAAAATGCTTCGGAGAGCACGTCGAGTCGTCGGTCCCGGTTGTTGTCTATGATCACTTAGACGGCAATTACGCAACCATGTGAGAGGCCAACTACAAGTAGTAGACGGTTGAAAGACGCTGACAGGGTTCATCGGGTTATTCGATGACTTGTTGTCCTACACGAAAAGAAGAAGAGTTGTGACACATTTTAACTTCAGAGCAGGGCCCGAAGTTTGCTAAATAAAAATAAAGATATTTTAAATTGTTTCAGTTGTATGTAGATAGCGTGTCAGTGGCATAGTTTTGGGCGTTTCGTATTGTAAAGTATCGCTGGCATTGCAAGGGTTAAAATTAGGAGTATCCGAGGTTCAGGAATTATATACCTATATGTATGTTTGTCTTTGCTATTTCTTTTGTTATCATATTACTTCCGGTACCTCAATATATTCTCACAATAAATACCTTCACGGATCAGAAGTATCGAGTATCTCGTACAAGGAACGTATATCAGGAGCAATATGACGCTTGAAATCGCGAGCTTATCGCGTCCGTCGGGACCTGCGGCGGCCATCTTGGAATCCCATTATGTGATCCGTTCCGGTGGGATCCGGTTATATCAGATCTAGGAATATATAGGTTGAAATTTTTTCTGTTACCGATAGCGAAATCTCGGGACAGGCTGGTGATAAGAAACAACTTTCCCCAAGGAACACAGGTTGAAATTAACAAGAATATTTTTAATTTTCATAGTAATTTAAATCAGCTGATCGGCAATGGTGCATGGGAGATCCAAAATTATTTTTATTTATTTTAGTTTTCGCTATCAGTCACTAGTAAAATTTCACCCTCTGACCGTATATACAAGGAGTAACAAAAATGGTTTATCAACCCGAAAGAATGTTAAGGTAGTCATGAAATTGAACTACTTGCCCCAATAGTATACCCACGGTAACCAAAACTTGTATACCGTGGGTATTGTATGTATATTATGATATTGTAAGCAAGTTTGTAAGAAGTAGCCAAGTTATCATGGCGTCAGAAAGTTTATCAAGAAGCATGTCTTGCTTTTTTTCCGGTCGTAGCACTTAATATGTTACGAATCTAAGGTCGGAATAAAGCATTATATGAAGATATTATGTAATAATAATAAGGATGTCTTGTGGGAATTTTAAACGAGACCTTGACGGTAAGACGTGTATGTTTTATTGAGTAAGTACCAAATTGTGATGTAATTCACGTACCTACTCTAATTAACAATCCCTAGATAAAAAGATCATAAAAAACCAACTGATCCAATAATGAATTTCAATAACATAGCTCGACGCATACATACATCAGCCTATTTCAGTCCACTGCTGGACGTAGGCTTCCCTCAGGGTACGCCATAAGGCACGATCTCCCGTTTTTGACATCCAGTCGCTACTGCGCCAGATACTTATTACAAAAACAATTATTTTCCAATTTAACAATCTGAATTCCACTTGCTATGGCTACTCACCAACATCCTTACTTACTTACTAACATTATCATGCACCGAATTTTCTATGCATTGTTGCATTTTAATCACCAGTATTAACACAACCGAACCTAACCCGCAATGGACATGTTAAGATCCTCTCATTGTTTCGGTCGCTTTTGTGCAGAATTTCTAGCAATGTTGCCCGTTTTCCAGCAGCGGTGCTGGTGTTGCCAGTTAATTAAATGCATCGCGCTATAAAGAGAATAGGAAGCAATAAACGTGGTTTATTGCCGCAATATCTCTTGTACGTCTGTCTCTGTCTGGTCGGTTACAAATGCCTATTTTGTCGCTCTTTCTTCTAATACCGCTTACTCTGTACCCTTCTGGGATAGTTTGAAAAAGGGCCTATTTTATTGGATGTTGTTAGTAAGTCAAGTCGTAGGTGATTTCAGAATTACAAGCAAAGATTTACTTACTGACCTATTGTAGCAACACTAATCAATGACAGGATTTGGGCTCATACATAAGGCAGAATTTCACATAAAAAAGGAAAAATAAGTTATTCAATTACGAGTACTTTATTTTGCAATCCCCAAACATCATGTAATTAAAAAAAATGATAATAAGAAATATAAAAAACGGGAGCCCGGGTATTGAACCCAGGACCTGTGGAGTACCGTCCTACCGCTCTGCCACTGAGCTACTACAAATGACCGGTATCAAAAATTCAGCACGGACTGTTGATATAAACAACTTTTTCCAACAAACAAAAGGAAAAAAAAACACTTCCTATTCAAAGTGTACCAGCCGTCGTTGTCAATTTGTCAATTTTATTTCAAATTTTGTACTATGTTCCTTTGGGAAAGTTTTTTTTTTTTTTATTTATGATGGGTTTGCTCTTGACTCTAGTCTAGGTCATAGGACAGAGACAGAGTCTAAGATGGAGCGAGCTCACCCAGAAGAAGCCTGTTAAGGCACTGGCACTCCCAGACACTGACGGAACGCAGCAAGCTACTTGGCGCCAGACTTCGGTGGGATGGTGGTCGCGAGCCAGGCGGCCCCTTACGGAGCCTTCCACCGCTTGGTGGGATCGTTCAGCCGGACTTATCCACAGGCAAGCCTGTGTTGCCGTTGCCCGGGGTGGACCGCTAGGAGGTAGATCCCATACCACCCCAAAATGTTGTAATTACCAGCTGTTATCACCAGCCCGTCGTGAGTACTTGCTATCGGTCACTAGTAAAATTTCACCCTCAATACATTCAAAATGCCAAATATCTTATAAAATAAAAAGTATCTACAGATATTCCCACGCATACATAATTATCACCTCCGGCTTTTGATGGCTAAAACCAACAAAATAATCAAATATTCTACCGGTCGAGTGCAAAAAAACAACGAATCTATTTATTCACGAAGCCAAAACAAAACCTGTTATGAGTTTTATTTTGATAGCTTCAAACTTATGTTAAACTGTCCATCGCCGCGTATCGCCTAAGCATGCCATATGCATGTCTTACGAAACCAGCAATGAATAGCTGATTATAATGCGAATTTAAAGAACATGAATGGTGTTTTATAGCCTAATGTAAGCTTTAGGAGTATTACATTTCAACCACGGAAGGGAATCCATATCAATGTTTTATTCGAGCTCGTAATGGTATTCCGAATCACCGTTCACCGACCGTTAGCTTCATCGAAAGCATCTTTCGACGATGGTCGCTTGTACGATGGAATTGTTCGCCGATAGAACGGTTCGCCGAAAGCTCTCATCGCCGACGGTCTATTTGACGAAATAATCCTTCGCCGATAGAACGACTTGCCGAGAATCGAACTCAGAACGAAAAATTTGTACGAGTTTAAACGTATGTATATTTAATTAATATAGTAAAATTCCAATAAAAAAAGCAATATTTATGTCACTTTTTATTTGATTAGCTGTCGAAATCGTTTCGTTTTTTTTTTAATACCTGACATATTATGGGGAAAGGGTCATGCCCATGAGCCCGATTTTTCTAAAGCGTCAAGATGCTACTAATATTAAAATAATCATTTTAATTATATTCGTCGTCTAACTTCATACCTAAAAGTATGGCATATAGCCGGAATTTTATTTTATTTTTAAATAGGCAAATAAGCCAAAATATGTACATAATAACAACATTAATAATCAGAGTACAAAAACCATGATCTGATTACAAGAACCAAACTTAATCGTAAAGAAATTCGTGAAAATCGTGAGTTAACGATCTCACAAAAGGACGTTTTCGCCACATCTGACAAAGTGTTGAATGCGGAAAGCACTGTGTATAGATATATGGACTTGATGAAGTTTTGACTTTTTTAATAAAAATAATAAAAACAATAAGGTGATTGATTTATAATAAAAAATAAAAACTATGAATAAATAACAATACTACTCTAAAGACCAACTAAAAATAATGGAAAAATAATAAATAAACGTTATTTAAAAAATACAAAAGAAAACCAAAAAATAAAGGGGCATGAAATAATAATAATGTCTGATACAAATAAATATAAAAATGAAAATAATACCCCCGAAAAAGTATCAAAGTATCAATCAAAAGAAGTAAAATAACAATAAAATATTTGAATAAAATAATATTTTATAAAAAAGGTAAATGGTTGACAAAAAAATAGCAGAAGTAAATAAAAAATTAATAATTTGATAATTATACTTTTTTTTCATAAAAATATTGTAAAAGTATTCAAAAATATTAAATCAAAACATTAAAATATGTAAACACACTATGTTAAAACAAAAACGGTAATAATAAAACCAATACTATATTTATAAAATTATAATAATCTTGAACATATTAATTGTTGATTCTAGTTCGATTCTCAGCAAGTCATTCTATCGGCGAAGGAATTTTTCGTAAAACAGACCGTCGGCGATGAGAGCTTTCGGCGAACCGTTCTATCGGCGAACCATTCCATCGTACAAGCGACCATCGTCGAAAGATGCTTTCGATGAAGCTTACGGTCGGTGAACGGTGATTCGGAATACCATTACGAGCTCGTTTTATTCAGGTCAATATACTTAATTTGCTTTTGCTTATTTTATTGATATGTCAACACCTGGAAATATATTCTAAGCCGGCATCACACGGCGGCTTAGAATAGCATCATCCTATTTCTTACCCATGGGTGTCGTAAGAGCCGACTAAGGGACTCGAGGGATGTGTATTGCAATTTTAGGCGATGGGCTGACAACCTGTCACTATAGTGATACACAGTTATCTAATTGACCCTCAAACTTTTGTCAGATGTGGTGTTAATATCCGTTTTACGGCCGTTAACGCTCTGCCTACCCCGTAAGGGATATAGGCGTGATTTATGTATGTATGTATGGAAATATATTTTTGTAAAACTCCGATACTGTGTGATACCGGCTTAGAATAGCATTACCCTAGTTCTAACCGTGAGAGCAGTAAAAAGCGGCTGAGGGATAAATTTATTCAAAGAATAAATAGGCAACCAGCGTTCCCTGGGAATGCAACATCTTGTACTGCGCTCTCCGATTCCTCTGTCAAGCGTAGTTAATAGCAATACCCTCCATCAAAGGAAGACCCATGTCCAGCTGTGGCAGTAATTTGAATCTCAACTATAGGAAAATAAAATCGGTTTGAATTTCTACCTAACGAACGTTTATACAATATTTATTTAAGTAGGTATGCATAATTTCAGTCGTTTGTTATCAAATTATGATAAGTACCATTTACAGTGATTTACGGTCCCATTAGTTTGGTAACAACCTGAAATAGTCACATTCAATAACATGTTTTCCATAAAAGCAAGCTATAACTCAACTTCGAAATACTTTCCATTATCTTCACGAGTTTTCGATAACAGGGATATAAGATGTGTTTTTAAGAATACGAGAAACTTAATTTGACTGCGAATGGATACTGAGAGATATATTTTAAAATCAGCAGAAATTTCATATCGCAAGTGCCAAACCATGATCCATTTTTAATGTTTTCGTCGGTAGAAATCCGATATCTCGAAAGCCCCGGGTCTTTAAAACCTACACCGGACTATTTGGTGGGGAGCAAGGGCTCATCCGGATAAGTTTGTGTGTTTGTTCAAACAACCAACGCTCAAGAGTTGGTCTGGGAAGAACGGATCGGACTGAATCTACCCGGCACATGCCACTAGTTCCCAAAATGGGGATCAAATGAGGGACCTCCGCGCCCCCGCCGGCGGGGGCGTCGGTTTCTTGAAGAGCTTGTGGAGTGTAATCTACTCGCAATAGATGCAGCAACGGCTACTGTTTACGCCGTATACTCTCGCATACGCCGGACTGCAACGAGTGCTTGTATAACATGTTTTATCATATCATTCGAATCCATGTCAAGAAAAGCGTAAATGGAATGATGAGACAAATTTGTGAAAAATTGTGGGACTCATTGTCTCTCAGACTCAGTGTGGCGCATAAGAAAGCAAACTACTGATTTAAAAATAAGCCTCCTGAAATGTTTTTCGTAAACGTTTTCCAAAAGCTATAAATGTAAGTAGTTGTATCGCGCGCTGGTGAAATAATATCCCCCAGAGAAGCATCTTTTCCGGTTCCTTGCAGAAATTTGATACGAAGTGGATGGCTGGAGTTGTGAGACCTTGGGTGTTGCGGTATTGTGTTTTATTATTTAAATAAATAAATCTTTTGTTGAAATTACAAACAATTAAGTATTGTCGCTGTATCTACGAGTATATTGCAAGTCAATGGTGTAGATGAAACCGTGGGGCGGATTTTGCGCTTCCAAATCCAAAGATTTTGCGCTTACACCCTTCAACATACCTCTATTTTATGCACTACCTACTGATGCTTTCTCTTTGATTTCTCTTCCCCTCAAAGTTTGTCTGGTAGAGATTGATTTTAGCGATAAGGCCGCCTTAGCGCATTTTTAGTTTTCGTGTTATGTGTTCGTGTTTTAGTCTGTATTAGTGTGTACCTATTGTATGCAATGAAGTGTCTTTACTCACTTACTTAATACTACCGGCCTGCCCGGCAGTTTCACCCACGCTTGCCGTTTTCCCGCAGATACAAGACATTTATATATCTATATCTATGTTCATCAGGGATAATGTAGGATTCTAAGAGCAAAATATTTTTCAAATCGGCCCCGTAGTTTCGGAGCCTAGTGTAGATATAGTCATCTGCCCCTGGTCTAGCTGTAGCGAATTCTATGCACCTAGCTAGGTACATACATCCCAAACTTTATCCCAGGAACAATGTACTTACCTTTGGCCATTCCACATCTTAACAAGGCGGAAACATTAGCATTATCAAGTTCAGGATAGACGCTAACTTATCACGAACATACTAAACCGTAGTACAATACCGAGGTCTGCGTAGACCGGTGTTTCCGAAACGTAGCCGGCTGCTATGGCTGTGTCTAGGGTTGTCAACCTTACAAAATGGAGTACATTCATACCAAAAACACCCACAACAGTCCACAGCAGGATATGTGCCTCTCCGATTAGGCTATTTCCATACTCATCACGCGTGGCAGGCAGGCTGGCTTGATGATTGTTGGATGACTGAAAGAATGTCCTAACATATCAAAAGAGACATTATGCGAAAGGGAGGGACATTTTGGAGTGTTTAGCCAAATACTGATTCATTGTAAGAGAATCATAGATAAATAAATAATAATTCTGAGAACACCATGTTGCCAAACTAGCGAATATAACTGGGGTATTGAGTTTTTAAAGTCACTATTAAGCCTGCGCCGATATCCGACCGTCTAGTGGCGCCTTCACCTGTTTAATAAGGCCCTGATTCACCGGAAAAGTTGGTACCTTTCATTCGTGCCCCAAAGAAAAACTGCCAATCATTTTGCGCTAAATTTTTTTCGAGATTTTACGTTTTGTTTTGATACAGATATGCCATTTCAATGTCAAAATTACCTATTTTTACTAATGGTTTGTATGTTATGAAAGCGTTATAAACTATAGCAAACAACCTTTTACAATTTGTCAACCCTGACCAGCTGCATCTCTGTTGCTAACTATAACTTTGTTACCGCCGAAGAGTTGGCTTCTATCTGACTTCTATCTCTCGTGATAGTCATTTCCGGAGTCGAGTACTATGTTGCTCGGTGAACGAGAACATTTTCATGGCGTACGGGATTTTTCTTTATAATTTTATTTTACATTTATAATAAGAAAATATTGGTACCACTTTGAAACGTATTTAGGTCGTCTTTTGGTAGTAGATTGCCACCTTTGTCAGTTCAGCAGTAGACGTGTTGGGGATGTGCATGGTGATGACGTGATGACGTTTACTATGTGATTCGAACATTAAATAATGGTGCCACTCTCATTTTAGGATAATGTATGTCTTAATTGGCCGTGTGAAGCCGGCTCAGAAAAGCATCACCCCATTTCTTACCCATGGGTATCGTAAGAGGCGACTAAGGGACTCGAGGGTTAGATGTGTGTTGGAATTTTAGGCGATGGGCTGACAACCGGTCTCTATAGTGATACACAGTTATCTGATTGACCTTCAATTTTTTGTCAGACGTGGTGTTAATATTCGTTTTACAGCCGTTAACGCTCTGCCTACCTGGGATATTGGCGTGATGTATGTATTGTATGTACGTATGTCTTAATTCAAGAATTTTTAAGTAACATTAGGTGAAATACGTCCGATTGATTGATTGATTTTTCTTTTACGTGTGGGGGCACTGAGTCGACGTACCGACTTATCCGTGTCAGAGTTTTTAGCCACTTCTACTAGTAGGAAGCCTCTGACATTGTTGTAATACGACCGCCGTCTAAGTAATCATGGAGAGCAACCGGGACTGACGGCTTAACGAGCTCTCCGAAGCACGGAACCATCTTTCTGACGGGCAATCTGGTAGTTTAACCTGCAACGTCCTAACCAGACTTGAATCAAATTCACAAAGTGACAAGAACAACTTTTCGAGTGCCCCACTGGGAATTGAACCCGGAACTTTTGCGCTACAGGTAGTCGCACTACCACTGCGCCACATGAGCCGTCGCCAACAAAAACAAATCACTTTTTATTTTCCTTGTTATTCGCACCTACAGTTGTCTGTACACACGGCAGTCGGCAGGCAGGTTGAAAGGGTATCGCGGTGTCGGTATCAGGTTGCAAATCCATTACCGCAGGTGAATGTTTGCTTTGCTGTTCACGTTGGCATCTGATTTGATGTACACATATAGACAACAACACCTTTTATTTAAATACATACATATATCAAGCCTATATCACTTGCGGGGTAGGCAGAGGGTAAAAAGTTGTAAAATAACAAACATAAAAGCCAAGTCTGACTTATATTTCGGACGGTCAATTAGAAAATTGTGTATCGCTATAGGGACAGTTTGTCAGCCCATCGTCTTTTATTAAGAGAGGGCAAAGAGTTATTAAATCGATAAGTATACACTACACTCACACACGCTCTTATTTTTCGAAAATTTTGGGTGTAAATCAGTTAATTCGAATCTTTTGGACCATTTCAAAAACAGATACATTAACTTTGAGTAACATTTATGTTATGATATGACAAAAAGGAAAGGAAAGGTGTATTTGAGAAAAAGGTAGTAAGAGCTTGGAGGGGTTTATTTGCTTTTGCCTAAGACTGAATTTTCCATCTGTTACTATTTACCACCTAATATTGAATATCTCTCTTTTCGTGTGGGACACCGAGTCGTCCAACGACCCGATGAACCCTGGTGTCAGAGTTTTTCAACCGCCTACTACCACTAGTAGGCCTCTGACATGGTTGTGTTATATATTGCATATGATGACTAATAAAAGGTTGGTAGCGACTGGATGGGAAAAACGTGAGATAGTGCCCTATGGCGTACCCTGGGGGAAGCCTACGTCCAGCAGTGGACTGCAAATAGGCTATATGTGTATATGTATGTAAAAATGTATATGAAGCTGATCCCAATGGCTACTTTTAAACTTAAACTATTTATACGAATTGTTCCGTTCGTCATCAAACGAATACTTTAATTTAATAAATTACCTTTTTAAGAAATATAATGTAATAAATTTTTAAGTGATATAAAACAGTACAAATATTCTCAATCCTTTAAGAAGGTTTCATTACGTAGACGTCTATTGCGTTGCATTTTTGCAACTGCAGAACTGCATTTACATAGTACTCGACTGAAATCACAACTTCATCGTATTGACAATGTCTGAGCGCTACATTCAGCCTCAGAGTGCTCTCTCAAAATGTCTTCAAGATCGTGCCTATGTTCATTTTTCATTTATAAAATGTCTCTTTTTAAAATTGTGTTTTATTTACCAGCAGAAAGTTTAAATTTCCAAAATGCTCTCGTTCGAGGAACAGTCTCGTGTTTTGAAAATAGTATTATCATGAAGGTTTCAGATATTATGATAATAGTCAATCTATTCTTGGACTTCATGGGAGAAATTTTGAGAACCTCTATTCTAGGGCTGTAAGGTACAGCCCTTCAAATACTGATAATGCATGCAGTCCACGAATCTGAACAACTTTCCACTTCGAACAAATGTCAGGAAACGACAAAAAAAATTGACGTCCCATACAAAACTACGGTCAGCTGATTGCATTAACTATGGGAAGGTTTACTGAAATATTTTTTTACGTGAAGTTGTACAGTTTCATTGTCTGAATGCACCAAATTTGTATTCGGAGGGCTGTCCTTTACACCCTGTATATCCAGCTAGATACGTGCAATGTTCTATCGACCCGTCGACTGCGGGCTTCTGTGAAACCCATCGTGTCCGTGTCCTATTCATTATGTTCACTTTTTAAACTTAAATTACATGCTAGTTACAGTCAATGCGTTGTTTATGATACAAATAGGTTTTGCCGTGTGATACCGGCTTAGAATAGCATCACACCATTTCTATTTTTATTCGTGTACTTTTCGTTTTTGCTAAATTTGGTGATGACGTAATTTTTTATTGTTTAGTTTTTGTATAACTTTGTATTTTGTAATACTGTTATAATTATTGTAACTACTGACCTATATATTTAAAATGTCTGTTGCAGAATTTTGCCGAGACTAACTTTGAAAGTAAAACGGCGCCAATTAAATTGTATACTTTGTAATTAAATGAATCTATCTATCGTAAAAGGTGACTAAAGGACTCGAGCGTTACTTGTGTATTGCAATTCTATATGATGGGCTTGGACAACCTGTCAATATGGTAATACATAGCTTTCTAAATGACCCTCAAATGTTTGTCAGACGTGAAGCAAAAGTCCGTTTTCAAGGCCATTTGCGCTCTGCCTGCCACGCAAGGAATATGGGCGTTATGTATCCTGTGTGTATTTTTTTCCGGCATGAATTTTACATATAGCTTTCCTCTTGAATCAATATGTCTACTGGTAATAAAAAGAACGCGTTTGATTCCGTACTGAGATTTCGCTATTGGTCATTTTCATCCTATAGTTTTTTCATGACCGCTGCATTTCATATTTGTGATGAAGAATCTAAACTGTCAGCAAAACTATAAAATATTTCCCAAACGTGGGGTGTCCGTACCCATAAAGCAGTAAAGTAAGAAAGGGTGAAATATCTCAATTTTGTGTAGAACTGCGTCTGAAAATCCGTAAAAACCCTCCCTCCGATCATTCACCCCAGCTGTCCGCACCTCTGACACTCTCTATAAATCACGCGTCGTTATTTATCGGGCTCCGGTCCCGGACCGAAGCACCCCGGGGTCAAATCATACTGAATATAAGGTGTTAAAAAAATTGCTGCAAATATTTTAATGGCTGAACTTGCGAATGTGACCGATCAACTTTCCCCATCGAACGTAGTTCGAAATATACTCGGTTTTTTTTTTTCTATATCTCAAAATCTACTCGGTTGGCTAATACCTAAGTTCTCCTATATAGGAGGACCAACTTAATTTTGTCCATCGACCTGTGTTCTGTAGAGAAACTTGTTCAGTTTTTATTTTTTTCACTATATACGAAGAGTAAGGGACGGTGTACCGAAAACTTTGTATGCATAATCAGACCACGAATGTAAACAACTTTTACTCTGGAGGTAAACAATGAAAAATCTACCTCCCATACAAATTTTCCGATCAACTGGCTAACTTTTTATGGAAAATATATATTTGTTTTCGTTTCCCAATTAAGGCTCAAAAGTTAAAGATTTTCAGTTTCATGGTCTGATTATGCCTGCAAAGTTTGTCGGTACACCGTCCCTTACACCCTGTATAGTAGTAACCCCGGGGCGGAGGCCTGCGAGGTCTACAGTAAAATGTTTGAAGGAAATGATTTCGCTGACATAGGACCTCTTAGTTTGTCTTATAACGTCTAATAAAATATAAGTTTATCATAATAACTCAAAATACTGCACATATACTAAGTTTATTTCGAGTTAATACGTGTGACCGCAAAAGTTCAAAACAGTTCTCTCTCTCTCTCTTTTCGTGTGGGACACCGAGTCGTCTAACGACCCGATGAACCCTGGTACCTATCAGCGTTTTCGAACAATTTAAAAAGTAAATTTAATATAATAAAGTCGCATCCCATGTCCGGGTACTTTCTTAAACACTATGTTTACTAAAACGCAATAGTACAATGTATGCTTAGATTTTTTTCCGCCGCGTGGTTCCGGCTTAGAATAGCATCACCCCATTTCTGCCCGTGGTTGTCGTAAAAGGCGACTAAGAGATGAATCCAGAGAATGGGCAGCAGCGTTCCCTGTCAATAAAACACCTTGCACTGCGCTCGCCAATCCACCTGCCAAGAGTGGTGGCAAAATACCTCCCAATTGCTAGAGGCCCATCCGCCCATGTCCAGTAGTGGACTGTTGTGACTGTTGCAGTTGAAGTTGCAATCAGTTTTTTTAAGAACGCTACGGATTTAAATGCGTTTTTTTAAATATATTAAGTTATTCAAGAGGAAAGTTCGTGAACATATTTATTGCAGGAAAAAAGGCAGTATTCTGAGTGGAAAACGGATAGCAGCGGGTGAAACCGCTGGGCGGGCCGCTAGTTCCTATATTTTGTAATCAACTATGATATTATAAATCTTCTCGGCTACGCAGTATACATTAAATAAATAAATATCTTAGACATTTCAAACAGCGCCATCTAGCTCCAAACTAAGCGAAGCTTGTAATATGGGAACTACACAGCTGATTAATACATGCATACTTTTTTTGTAAATAAATACATACAATTCATAGAAAACACCTAGACTCTACACAAATATTTGAAAAGTAACTTACAAATACTTGTGCTGTGTGGGGATCGAACCCTTACGCGTAGCAGGCAGGGGTACTATTCACTACGCCATCGAGCCAGTCAGAATCTATTTACCAGTCATTGAAAGAGATGGAAGGACAACCTACATGTGCATGACTAAAATTGGATAGAGAAGGCCCAAAATATGGAAGTATGAAAGAAAGGCCTTTCAGTGGGACGAAACGTTCTAGTTATAATAATAATATAAATAATAAGCCACTCCAAAATGTATCTAAAAGCTATGCTAAAAGTAAACTTTAGTTGACAATATAAACCGGCTTATAGTATGGTTTATGTTTGGTCTGTTTGGGCGGTATCGATCCGGTGCAAAACCGGTTTATACCAGATTACCCGACCACGCACCACGCTGTACCATAGCTAGTATACAATATAAGCGCCAGTAGACGAGATAATGGAATAGTAGAGAGAACTACTGTAAAAAAAAATATTGGATAAGGAGAAAAATAAGTTAATTTTATACGTTGTCTTTTCAGTAATTCACTTTAATTTATATATTTTTTGCTACGTATGTTAAAGTTACAAAATTTTACAAAAACACACTCACGATAAACTACGATAGTAGGTCGGCGTTGCGCTCAACGTTCACATCTTTTATGCAACTTATATTCCATTATAAAAGTTAAGTAAGTACCCACTTATTAACTAAATATTAGCTACTAATATTTTAAGGGGTGAACCAATCCATGAAACTGAACAACTATACACTTGTTATTATATTTAATACTTGACGGCCGATGTGGCGCAGTGGTAGTGCGACTGCCTGCAGCGCTAAGCTTTTAGTTTCGAGTCCCGGTGGGCCCTTACAAAGTTGATGTTATCATTTTGTGAATATCTTTCCAGTTTGGTTAGGACATTGCAGGCTGAACCACCTTATTATCCGTAAGAAAGATGGTTCCGTGCTTTGAAGAGCACGTTCAGCCGTCGATCCTGGTTGCTGTCTATGATTACTTAGACGGCGATCGTTACATAACCATGCCAGAGGCCTACTAGAAGTAGCAGGCGGTTGAAAAAGTCTTGATACCAGGGTTCATCGGATCGTTCGTTGACACGGTGACCCGCACGATAACGAAGTAGTATCTGACTGCAGGGCAAAAACCTCCTCTCTTTCGCTTCAACAGTTTTGGTCTTGAGCCTCCAAATGCCAGTTTTGAAGAAAGGCTTCAATATCATCTCGCCATCTCCTCCTAGGCCGATCACGGAAAATTAATAAAAATAATGATAAATATCTTCCAATTAACCCTCAAACATTTGTCAGACGTGGTGTAAATGGCCGTTTTTGCGGCCGTTTACGCTCTGCCTACCCCGCAAGGGATTATAGGCGTGATATGTGTATGTATGTATGTATGTATCTTGGACACACACAGCGCCACCTAGCCCCAAAATTATTAAAGCTTGTACTATGGGAAGTAGATAGCTGATAGCATACATAAATACTTTTTATTTGTAAATAAATATGACATACAATTTTATTGCTGACTAGACTCATACTCATAGATAATTTAATTTAAAGCCTTTTAATTCCGCCCACACTTTTAGTGCAATAAATGTAATGAATACCTATCAAATATGTAAATGACATTTAAGTCATTAAATCTTGTAGTAATTTAGCTCAGTACACAAAAAATCTTAAGTTTCTTGATATTTTGTGAGTTTGTAACGCCTATAAAATTTAGAGTTATTTGGCTTCACTTTATCAGAAGTGCTACCTCTACTATATTCCTTGTTTTCAGCTCCAACGCCAACATGCAGTACGCTTTGTTCTAAAACAGCACTCTAAAGCATACACTGGCTCGACGTAATACCATTTCATCGGAGAGCACGTTTAATATACAATAACTCCGCTCCCGGTTCCAAATAATGCAAAACTGCAAATACACTCTTGCACCAATTATGAAGAGCTACTGCAAAGCAATCAATATTGTCTGGCCAATGGCGTGCTGCGGTTATCACGTGATAATACGCTGCGGTCTCTCTGATTGGTCCGCGCTCGCTCGTGATTGGCTTAATTAATAACCGCTAGTGTCTGCTTGATTTAAACTATACTATGTGGATTTCAACTTTGGAAAGTGCTGGAAGTTTTTAATGTTAATAATAATGACAAGAAACTTTACCTTTGCAAAGTCTTATTGGAAAATGTTCAGATAAAATAGTGTTTGTACATTTTCTTTGTAAGAACCAGTTAGTAGGCAATAAAACGGCACATAAAACTTAACTTCTCTAATAAAAAAGACGCAATTTAGGAAAACGTTGGCAGTATATAATGAGACAGTTGGTACTATAACTATGTTAAAAATTACTCGTTATACGCTAAAGTATTTTTTTCATAGATAATTATTTGTTATTCAAGAAAAGAAACATTATGTAAAAATTGTATCAATCTAACCACATTTTTATGGTCTATGAGGCTTGGTTAAAATATTTTTGGCTAATGATTAGACAAAACTTCGAATGGAAGGTCGAATTTTATTTATCGTTAACCAATATAGCCTGAATAGAATAAGTTGTTCAGTTTCATGGTCTGATCATGCCTGCAAACTACACCGTCTTATACTGCGTAATCGTATATAGAAATGTTTTAAATACACAATAGGCAAGCGACCCGATGAACCCACACGAACACAGAAACCTAAAAATCTCTGACATGGTTGCGTTACCACTACCATCTAAGTATTACATACATACATACATAAATCACGCCTATATCCCTCACGGTGTAGGCAGAGCGTTAGCGGCCGTAAAACGGATATTAACACCACGTCTGACAAAAGTTTGAGGGTCAATCAGATAACTGTGTATCACTATAGTGACAGGTTGTCAGCCCATCGCCTTAAATTGCAATACACATCCCTCGAGTCCCTTAGTCGGCTCTTACGACACCCATGGGTAAGAAATGGGGTGATGCTATTCTAAGCCGGCATCACACGGTAAATCTAAGTATTAATTTAATTAATTACCACCTGAGTTCTAAGTTTTAAGACAACAACCAGGATCGATGGTTCGACGTGCCATCCGAAACACGGAACCATCTTACCTATAAACTATCAATCAGGTGGTGAAGGCAAAAATGCTTTTACTGGTGATTATCCTCACCAGTAAAAGCATTTTTGCCTGATGGTGATTACTGGTGAGGATAATCACCAGTAAAAGCATTTTTGCCAGCCACGAGGCAGTGTCTTTATTTTTAATTTTTTTATTTCGCCTGAGCCGGTTTTCTATTAGGACAATACAAAATTGTTATAAAAAAAGAAAATTGTGTTATACATTTTTTTTTACAATGACAGATCATGACGTCAATAAGTGTTAATACTATACTACATCAAATAAAGTAATTTAATATTTTTTTAAACTTGCAATATTTTCAAGCGCGGGCAGGGTTTGAACCTGCGACTTTCGACTGCCGCCTCTTCCATCTAGGCTACCGCAGCTCGTATCCTGCCCGCCAATTTTGCAAGTGTATTTTAATGCAGTAACGCGCGCATGAATATTTTGCAAGTTTTCAAAAATTGTATACCTAACACGGGAAGTGTTTAAAAATTTTTGTATTCAAGTAATTTCATTTTATTTTTTTGCACCCAGTATTACCGCGTAAGTCGATCTCTGCCTGCAATATGGAACTAGCGGAACTGGGTGAAGTGGTGTCGAGTGTCGGCACAAAGCCTTTGTGTCGTGCTCTGAGTGTACAAGTAAGTACAGACATACATACACATACACAGATCACGCCTATAATCCCTTGCGGGGTAGGCAGAGCGTAAACGGCGGCCGCAAAAGCGGACACTTACGCCACGTCAGACAATTTTTGAGGGTCATTCGAAAAATTGTGTATCGCCATAGTGACAGGTTGTCAGCCCATCGCCTCAAATTACAATACACACCCTCGAGTCCCTTAGCCGCCTCTTATGACTCCCACGGGTAAGAAATGGGGTGATGCTATTATTAGCCGGCGTCACACGGCAATCTGAGTACAGATCGTGTTGATTTAAGGGTGAAATTTTACTAGTGACCGATAGCGAAAACTCAAGACGGGTTGGTGATAAGCAACCACTTTCCCCAAGAAACATAAGTCAATAATATACGAAAAAGCTTTTTATTTCTCACGTTTTTATGATGTTGCAATCCCTACATTTGTATTTTAATGTCGGCTTGGTAGGTAAGTCATATAGTGAAGGAATAAAATATAACTGATATGTATGACATATTCAAGTGGTATAAAACTGTCTGAAACCCGGCCAAATGCGAGTCAGGCTAGCCCAACAAGGGTTCCATAACATTCACATGAAGCCCTTTCATTTTGATACAATTTTAAAACTTTGTTCTCTTTTTACTCCCATACCATGATATTAAAGAAAAATGTTTTGATATGGCAATAAGTAAATGTTATTTCTTCAATGATAAAAAAAAAAATGATAAAAAATATTTATTGTCTCCCAGTAATTAAATTAAGTTATTACATTTGTTAAAGTGTATAAATTCATGGTTGTTTAATTGAAAGGGAGATAGGAGTCCAAACTAGGTGAACCTGTGCTATGGATCTCCTAGCTCCAACATTCTGACATCAGCACACACTTATAATTATTTAGACCAGTAGTTTAATGAACTTATAACTAAGTAGAATACAATTTGAATACTTAGTAAGAGTTTATGGTTAAAATTAGTAAACTGATTATTATTATATTTTAAATAAAAGTAATAAATATCTAATTTAGTATATTATACAAGTTATCTATATTATGTTACAACATCAAGTAGACTTTCGATATATTCGTAATTCATTTTCATCAGCCACTCCGTGACTAATTTTTTACATTCAAATCTAACTTTACTATAAATATCTAATTCTTTATTAGCAATATTATAAAGCTTACTACTAAGAAAAATATAGAAGTTTTGTGCAAAAGTAGTATTTACAGGAGCGACTCTGCACACCTGGTAAAAACGTCTTTTATTCAAATTTTTGTGGTTTGAGTTAAAAATTGTCTTATGCTTCTGTAAAATAATAGTGAGTATATAAAGCTGTCTTACAGTTAGAACTTCAGTTTCAATATAAAGTTGAGTTGTGGGAAATAGACGAGGTTTAAAGTGTGCTATTTTAAGAATTAATCGCTGTGCTCTTTCAATTTCTAAAAAGTTACTCTTTGGTGTACCTCCCCAAACAGAGATGCAATACGTAGTTACGGATTGACAAAGTGAAATGTATACCGATCTCATGAGTTTGGCATCCGCTACGTGTCTAAGAGATTTGAATACGTAACATAATTTTCTGATTTTGTTAGATGTGTTATGAATGTGTTCAGCAAACGAGAGCCGACTGTCGATACAAACGCCTAAATATTTGATTGAATCTGTTTTATCAATGGAAGGACATTTACATTGGTTTCTGTTTGCAGGAGCACAAGAATGTGCTATAATTTTGTTATTATCATTAAGTGAAGCTTTATTATGTCGTATACTATATGTAATATATTTCGTTTTGGTCGCATTCAAAGTTAGTGAATTATTTGCTAACCATTGACACACTACATCGAATCCCTGTTGAGCATATTCAAAGCAAGACGTCCATGTTTCCCCGTAAAAGGTAAGTGCCGTATCATCGGCATATGAATTGATGAGACAATTTTGTAGTTTTAGGCTGCATAAATCGTTAATGTAACAAAGAAATAGCGTAGGACCAAGAATGCTACCCTGTGGAACCCCATATGTAATTAGATGACTGGAGCTAGTGATGTCACCAATTTTTACGCATTGAGACCTATCAGAGATGTAGTTCTTGAGAAGTAGAAGTTGCTGACCTCTTATACCTAGCATAGACAACTTATCCAAAAGAATGGCAAAAGATACAGTATCAAAAGCTTTCGCTAAGTCTAAAAATATTGATAGACATTTATACTTATTATCTAGCTTGTTAACTACAAAGTCTACTAAATTATGTACAGCATCATTGGTAGATTTACCTTTTCTAAAGCCAAATTGAGATGATGATAGTAGATTTTTACATTCAAGGTAATTCGTTAGCCTGACATTAATTATTTTTTCAAAAATCTTAGACATATTTGGTAGGATAGAAATAGGACGATAGTTATTGATCAAGTCTCTTCTGCCACTCTTATAGATAGGAGTCACAATGGATTTTTTAAATGCATTTGGAAACAATCCCTTTTCTATACATAGGTTAAAAATATGCGCTAGGGGAGCTTTTATAAATTCATTTAAAGTTTTCAGCACTTTAGTAGGAATCCGGTCGCATCCAACACTAGTATTATTCTTGAGATGTCTAATAATGTTAGCTATTTCGTCTTCGTCTGTGTTTAATAAAACAAATGACTCAGGGGACAACGGGTGCTTTTGATGTAACGGTATAGAAGAAGTTCTATTTGTAATTTGACTAGCTAAATTAGCGCCTATATCAGAAAAGAATTGGTTTGCTTTATCAACAGATTTTTTAGGAGTGTTGTCAATAGATAGCAAATCATAAGGGGGTGATTTAGAAGGGTTCAAATTCGTAATTTCTTTTATGGTAGACCAGAGCTTTTTGTTATTATTTTGTGCTCCAATAAGCTGTTGTTGCTCATACTGTCTTTTGACTTTTTTTAGTATATTATTACAGAAGTTTCTGTAGCGTTTGTATGTTATCAGTAGGATATCGTTATTCGTTTGTATTTTTAATTTAGCATGCATTTTATCTCTATTTCTTATACATCTCAGTAACCCTGGTGTAATCCACGGTTTTTTCGTTACTTTATTTCTGGGTGTTTTCGTTATAATAGAATTATTATGCATTAGTTGCTGTATTATCTCAATAAAGCTGTCCGTAGCTGTATTAACATCATCCGTCATAACAGAGTTCTGAAAACTAATGTTTGAACATTCCTTAAATAGCTTACTGTAATCAATCTTATGTGTAGTTGATTTTTTTACGCAGTTAGTTTTTTTAAGCTTAAAACAGAGCAGCAAAGCATCATGATCTGTTATTGAAGAATGAATGACAAATGTGGTCGTATAAAGTTTGGACTTTACAATAATATGATCTAGGCAGCTGTTACCTCTAGTAGGTGTATAATATGCTGGTATGAAGCCATAATATGTAAGTAAATCCAAGTATTCAGTGGAGTCTGTATGCGCGCTGGCAATGTTAATATTTATGTCACCAATGATGTATATATGTTTATAAGAATTCAGATTAGTCAGCAGATTTTTTAGGGACGAGAGAAAGTTTTAAATTTTTGTAAAGCAAGGTGGTCTGTATATTGCAATTATCACAATATTTTTGTTTATTATTATAAGAAAACAGTTCGCCTCATCTAATGCGGGTTCTTCAATTTTGTACGATTTGAGTTTGTTGTTTATCATGACAACAATGCCATCATTTTGATTGTAGGTCACCTTAGATGAAAAATTCGTGTATCCTGCGAGCACAGGAAGATTATTAACACGAGATAACCAACATTCTGTAAACACTAAAATATCGCAGCAGAAATTTATCCGGGATAAAAGACTACAAATACTATCAAAGTTTTTATTTATACTGCGAATATTTTGATGTACTATTTTAAACTGTGATAAAACATCTTGCAATATATCTTGACATTCTTCCGCCAAGCAACTGTGGTGCTCTGTTACATTATAAGAGTCTAGTAAATTGTTTACATCATCGAATGATACTGGCAGTGACAGTGTAATGGGTTGAGTAACAGTAGGGCAAATTTTAAGTAAAGAAAGTGTCTGGTGTGATATAATTGTTTACACGGTACGCTAATTAAAAATAAATATGTTTCGAATAAATGTAAATACAAAGGGAAATTGTGTCCTAAAACAGCTGATCGGGTGCGAATTGAAAAGAGTGCAAACAATGCACTAAAGTCAGGTCCGTCTGCGCAAAACTCGGTCAACCGTGCATAATGCATATTTGTCTTTTTGGCTGAACTTACGATTTTATTGTAAATACAAAAGCAATGCAAATTAGATATTGCAACATTTGTTCTATAAATAGATAATATGGAATTATAAATAATGGTACAATTAGATATTATTTGTGACCTAGAAATTAAACTTATAGTCGAATAAAAAATTACGATTAATATAAAATTTAAAATAGTTTGCTTATGCAAACACCTAAGTAGAGTAATTAAAAGCATTTTGCTGAAAAATTGGACTAATAGTAATGCAGTATTATGTCTAGATTACAAGATAATTTTAAGCTAGTATAGTGTTCTTACTCATTTTCAACTGCTCCAAATCATTTATACTCGTAATTCTCACTGCTTTTTCATTGTCGACTCTACGTAGATATACTTGACCGTTCTTGACCCATACGTATTTGAAGTCCATTTCTAATTTGAACTTCCTGGCTGCTGCGTGTAATTGCTTGCATTCTGGAGAAAGATGTTCACATATGTAGATTTTGGAAGGATTGCCTAACAATCCGATGTCGCTCGTAGAAAGTTTTGTTCGCTTTTCTTTTGTGTAGGTGGAGACAGCCGAGAGAACTCCATCGCGCACCCTTGGTGTAGAAAAAGTGACGAGAACGTTCCTCGGTCGCGCGTTGTTTTTGTCCATCCTGGCAACGCGGCGGCAGGATTGCACGTCTGCGTCTTTCAGAGGAAAGTTAACTTTGGAACAAACAGATGAAATTACGTTGATTAAGTTCTCTTCTTTCGTCTCCGGGATAGCTTGCAGTTCGATGTTCCGGTCGCGAGAAAGTTTGTCCATTGTTGCCATACGTTTACTCATCTGGAACAGGTCCTTCTTCATATTCTCTTGATCGTTTACCAAGTTCTTTATGAGGTCATCTCTCTCTTGTAATTTTTTCTGCAGATCTTTCACTTCGTTCATGATGAAATCAGTCGTATTCGTAAAGTCTTGTTTCAATTCCTGGATCTTAGAATTGATGTGTTGAATGAGGCTGTTCTTTATCTCGGCGGCAAAATTAGCCAATTTTGAGTCGAGAAGATTTTCATCGAAGGTCAACTCTTTCGTAGAAGTCAGCGGAAGATTGAAATTCGGCCCTTGCTTTGTGGAGGTGGGAGTGTCCTCATTTCGGCCCAATCGACGTCCGGTGTTGATATTTACACAATGAGGGCATGCCAATTTTGCAAGTAAATCCTGGCCTATTTCGCTCTTAGTCTTGATGTTAGAAGGGACGTTTAGACAGGGAAAACAGAATCTGAACTTACAGTTATCACAAGCGATGCTCAGTCCCTCCTTGATCCCTGTGTTACAACCGCCACATTTCATGATGATATATATTTTATTTATTTTTCGGTAGTATTATGTGGTATGCACCTAAGTACGACAAGAAGTGTGTCACTAAAACAGCGTAATGTAAGCACTAATAGGTAAGTATATAACACACGCGTGTGTGCTGCTGAGTGTCTGAATGCTGAGTGCTGAGTGTCAATGATGACTGTATGATAATAGCCACGTAGCAAAGCGCTACGACCCGGCTATAGTTAACTACGCCGTAGCTGTCGTAGCCATTTGCTACGAGCACCTGTGATAAAACGTTCTCTTTGTGACGTTTGACAATTTGCCTTTGCCGTCATGGGTCGTGATGGACCCTGATTTGTCCAAAACTATTTTAAAGCAAAACTAAGCATTAAGTAGACAATTTATAAAAACAATATACGCATATCACGCCTATAAATACGTTAACGGCCGTAAAATACGATCGCTATCACCACGTATGTCAATTATTTGAGGGCCGCCGTTTGTCAGCCTGTCGCCTAAAACTATAATACACATGAAACCCTCGAGTCCTTTTATCGTCTTTTACGACACCCGCAGAAAAAAATGGTGTGATGGTAGTGTAAGCCAGCATCACACTTCCAACTCACTCTTTTATATCAACTTACTTTGTAAAAATTATAATACTATAATTTTTCAATTCAACTATTCCAAAAGTGTCTTCAAAATACTATTTGCACCAACACTCGAAAAGTACTCAAGTTGTCGCAGTGCTATTCGCTTTTAGCTGCAATACTCGTATCTACGTTCCAATATCGCGGGAAGTGCCTACTTGAAAATGGTACGTAGGGTTTTGGCACCGACATCAATTCAGCTTATTCCATGCAATTTTAGGGATTGAGTACCAAAGTTTTATACCACTTCCCGTGTTAAGTAAACAATTTTATAAAACTTGCAAAAATGACTACCGCGGTCAGGATTAGAACCTGCGACTTTTGGCATCACTACTGGCGACGCCTCGTCTATTGCCCGCGAATTTCGCAAGTGTATCTTGATGCCAATAACGCGTGGCACGGCTCCATCTACCGGGTTAGTTTTACATTTGTAGGGTTTTTTCTACTGGGTAAGAGTGATGCAGAAATTATTAAAAATTGGTTGTAATTCAATCTTAGGGAAAATATTTTGGATTTAGGTACTATATTTTTTTAAACTCTAACTATACCGGCTTATTTTGCCTGTGTAAAATATTAATACAAACATTTCGCATCAGGAGAAAAACCCTTTAATACAACTGATTTGGTTGCAAAGTACATTAACCAGTTTTGTCTTCATCCTTCATTCATATACCTCGTTTTACGGAAATCATTTTCCAAAAGATGGTAAAACAAAAGTTGTGCCCTCTACTTCACTCTAAAATCAAACTCTCGATGACCAAAATACAGTTCATCGTAAACACAGCTCTGAAACGGCTACAGTGTCCTTTGTGTCACGTGACACAGCGGACACATTGCCTGTGTCTATTTCGCCGCCATGCTGCTATCGATATTGCCGGTCATGGTCCGGTACGGCTGGCATTATTCGAGGGCATAACTTACAAAAATTGTAAAGTCGCTTATATTTTCTACGAATGCGTTATGTATGTCTGTATAGCATATATGACATTTTGTGTCAAGTTTTACGCTTGCGTTAATATTGGATTCAATATAATAATATGGTACCTCATTTATTATATAAAAAATGTAAGTGTGTATAATTAAAGAAAGACGAAAGACGAGTTACACGCCCACACCCAAAACTGGATGGAGGCGGCCCAGGATAGGAATAAATGGAAAAAACAGAGGGAGGCCTTTGCCTTGCAGTGGGACATGTCTGGCTCAAAAAAACTGTGTTGTCTATGTGACAGTTTTTTTTTATTAAATTATTTTAAAATATAAATATAACATCAAAGCCTGTGTTGTCCCACTGCAGGTCAAAGTCCTCTCTCCTCTTTTTCCACGTCTCTCGGTACAGTACTAGACTTTGCCAGTTCGGTAGATAGGCGCTGAGTTCATCGCTCCACCTCTTTCGGGGCCGTCCACGTCGCCTCTTAACATTTTTTGCAGTTGGCATGCGGGTTACGTGGCCAGCCCACTTTAAGCAGGCAACCTTCTGAGCTACGTCCATAATTCTTGTTTGTGAGAGCAGTACTGACAAGTAACACAGTATTGAAACCCAGTTTGAGTCGTTTTATCCACTAGAAACGAAAGTGTGTAAGCATGTACCTAAAATGACACAAAATAATAAATCGGGATCGGCTAACGGCCCAGAAGCTATAAGCCAAAAATTTACGATTTTAATATTTTTGAAACATAAAAAGCTAGCCATACTGGGCTATCACACCCGTCTATGCGTGTTAGTATTGATGTTCAGTTGTTGGACGGTTTATTGACACGGCTGTGATAGAGGGCAGCACCGCGCAGCGCTCGAATTGTCCTTTGATAGCGCTACACACAGGCACACTTCATTCACTTGGTATAGTTTAGTCTAGTATATTCTTAATACCGTGCACGGTTCAGCATACATTGCTGATTATTTGAAGTTTATTGTAATGATACCAAGGGCGCGCGCGGAGTGTATTGGTCTGTGGCGCTACAGAACAAAAGCCGTGGTGTAAAATGAATGAAGAATTAGTTTAGATCACATTACAGAATCATGTGGTATTGGCTTTGAATGGCATCACCCCGATTTTATCTGTGGGTGGTGTAAAAAGCGAGTAAGGGACGGCCGATGTGGCGCAGTGGTAGTGCGACTGCCTGCGACGCAAAGGTTCCGGGTTCGATTCTCGGTGGGACACTCACAAAAGTTGATATTTATCACTTTGTGAATTTGTTCCCGGTCTGGTTAGGACATCGCAGGGTGAACCTACTGATTGTCCGAAAAGAAATGGTTCCGTGCTTCGGAGGGCACGTTAAGCCGTCGGTCCCGGTTACTGTCTATGATTACTTAGACGGCGGTCGTAACACAACCATGTCAGAGGCCTACTAGTGTTAGTAGGCGGTTGAAAAACTCTGACACCAGGGTTTATCCGGTCGTTGAACGACTCGGTTTCCCACACGAAAAGAGAGAGAGAGAGAAGGGATAATCATCCACGAACTGGGCAGCAGCATTCCTTGTGAATGCAATATATGCCTATCTCGCGACATTCCAACGTTCAAGGAGGATATAGATCACCTGAAAAAGGAAAACCTTTCGCTGAAATGTAAGTTATCCGAACTCGAAAATATGCAGAACACATTAAATGAAGTCGAACAGCGGGCTAGGCTCCATAATCTTGAAATTCTGGGCATACCTGAAAAGAACACTGAAAACCTACTAAATATCATATCTAAAATAGGTACAGCATTGAACGTAACTGTAAAGAGTGAGGACCTAGAGTACGTTACGCGCATTCAGTCGCGTTCTAAGAACCCAGGCCTACCTAAGACTGTGATTGTAAAATTTAAATCACTTCAATTACGTGATAATTTCCTGAGTGCGGCTCGGAAGAAGCGAGGACTGACGTCATCCGATATCCAAATTGCAGGAGAAGAAAAAAAAAATATCTTTGTCAACGAACACCTAACCGCCAGAAATAAAGCCCTCTTGAAAAAATTACGTGCTGTATGTAAAGATTTGGGGTTTCAGAGTGTTTGGACAAGGAACACAAAAATTTACATTCGGAAACATCCAAAATCTCCGGCTATCCGTATTTACAACGAAGATCAGGTTGCAAATTTAGCTACGAAAAAATAAATGTGTCTTTTATAAAACTATTTTACCTATTCATGTATACCTACTATTGCTTGTTGATAACAGTAATGTACACAATCTGGAACACTTATCGTACTCACATTCACAACACCATAACAAATAACACCCTATACATACCTACACTCATTCATCGATGGCTGCGTGTGTGCACTCTAATGACTCATCAATTCATGCTGTTAACGAACTTGGGCCACTTCGCTTATATCATAGTTACTAGGCTTGCCGCGAACACTACGGGGATCATTGTTTGTACCATTTCTCATCAGACGGTTGTATCCGTCTACGTTTACTCATAATGACTAAGTTCAATGTTTATTATCAAAATTCCCGTAGTATCCGCGGTAAACTCACAGAATTTAGGCATGGACTTTTGTTACACGATTATGATTGCGTGGCCTTGTCTGAAACGTGGCTTGTTTCAGGGATAAATGATTCTGAAATCTGTGATGACAGGTATGAGGTACACAGACGGGACCGTCCAGTGACGGGCTCGTTGAACCGTCGGGGAGTGCGCGGAGGCGTGCGGGCCGTTGGGGGGGGCGTCATGCTGTTGATGCACCGCCGGTTGGGCGCGAGAGCACTGCCGCCTCCTGACGGTTTATCGTATGATATGATTCATGTTCAGATGGACGCGCACACCTTACGAGCTGCGCGGGACTTGCACATAATTTGCGTTTATTTACCCGGTGCGGGCAAAGCTCACGATGACAACCTGAAGCACTTAACTGATTACATGAACTGTTTTATCGACCGTAACCCATGTGTCGATTACTTGTTACTGGGTGATTTTAATTTGCCTGACGTTGAATGGAACCAAATCCCGGATTCCTTTGCACTGTTGCCGTCGTCTATAAGTGCTGATGCCCAGTCTGACTTTTTAGCTAATATTTCCTCTTATGGATTAGATCAGTATAACTTTGTGACGAATGGGAACGATAGGTTTTTAGATTTAATATTTTCTACACTAGAGTGTTTAGTTCAGCGCTCCGATTGTCCTCTTACTCGCGAAGATATGCCCCATCATCCCGCTCTGATAATAGAACTACCTAATTTAATTTTATGTAGCGTTTTAAAAGATCCAAAATTTAGAGTATTCAATTTTAAAAAGGGTAATTATGACCGAATCAAGGATAGATTAAAAAGTATTGATTGGAGTTCTTTACTGTCTTGCGGTACAGTTGACGAGGCCGTCTCGCGTTTCAATCGGGAACTTAATGACATAATCACTGCTGAGGTGCCTAGTTATCTTAGTAATGGAAACGGTCATCCCATATGGTACTCGAAACCTTTAATTAACATCATTAAAGAGAAGGCAAAATATCATCTGTCATGGAAAAAATACGGTAATAAATTAGACTATGACAGTTTTTCACTTCTGAGACAGCGACAGAAAGATATTCAACAAGAGTGTTGGCGTAAATATACACATTGTTGTGAAAAGGCAATCAAACTTAACCCAAAACAGTTTTGGTCCTATTCAAACTCATTACGAAAAGATAGAGGCGTCCCGGTTCGCATGATGTCTGGGGATAAGGTAGCTTGTGGCGGATCTGATATTTGTGCGGCTTTCTTAAATCACTTTACATCAGTATACACTAACGCTGCACCCAACTCGCCACCAACAGTGACTCACTCTGGGCTTGATTCGATAGGCACTGTGAAGATAACAGAATCGTTGGTACGTCACTACTTACGCAAACTCAATCGTAATAAGGGACCTGGTTGTGATGGCATACCTGCATTGTTTGCTCAATTATGCCACGATGAACTGGCCTTACCACTTACTTTAATATTTCAACGCTCGATAGGTGAGGGTATTTTCCCTAGTGTATGGAAGAACGCGTATGTTATCCCTTTGCACAAAAGTGGTGCTCGGCATGAGGTGCAAAATTATAGACCAGTGTCTATATTGCCCGTTTTTGGCAAACTGCTCGAATCCATTGTTCATGATCAGTTATACCCTGTAGCGGCAACGTATATCACGGATAGCCAGCATGGTTTTGTGCGTGGTAGGTCTACGGTCACCAATCTTGCCACATTCACTGACTTTTTAACACAGAACATGGATGAAGGCGCCCAGGTGGACGCCGTGTACACTGATTATTCCAAATGTTTTGATCGCATTAACCATGAAATTCTAATCATAAAATTACAAAATGTCGGTGTGCACGGTGACCTCCTCAGATGGCTCATCTCATATGTTCGGAATAGATCACAGGCTGTCAAGGTAGGGGCTCATATATCGCGCTTCGCTCCCATCCCTTCCGGTGTCCCCCAGGGGTCACATCTAGGTCCTCTTCTATTTAATATTTATTTACACGATGTCACCACATGCTTTCAATATTCGCGAGTTCTTATGTATGCAGACGATAAAAAGATCTTCTTACCCGTGAGATGTAGAAATGACTGTGAAAATTTACAGCTCGACCTCAATAGGTTGAGTGAGTATTGCGTGAAAAATTGTCTTGACCTAAATGTTACGAAGTGTCTAGCTATATCCTACACTAGGAAACATAATCCCATTATTTTTAACTATAACATCAACAACTTACCCGTAGCTAGAGTGGAGACAGTTCGTGACCTTGGGGTTATGCTGGACAATCAACTTCTTTACGCTGCTCATTTTGACCATGTAGTTCAGAAGGCTCGCCGAATGCTTGGATTTATCCACAGATGTGGAAAAAGCCTTAAAGACATCGAATCTTTAAAGATTTTATTCTTTGCCTACGTAAGAAGCATTATGGAATACGCTTCTCCTATTTGGTCTCCAGCTTACGTTACTCACGTGGCACGCCTTGAATCTGTGCAACGCACATTTACTCGTCGCCTGGACTACCGTACCCGGAGCCACGACGACTATGAAGATAGGTTGAAGCATTATCGGTTGCACTCCCTTGAGGATAGGCGCCTTATATGCGATATGAAGCTTCTGTACGACATACTGAACGCTAAGATTGATTGTGCTGAGTTGACTACGCGCATTGGAGTTTGTGCCTGCCCAAAACGTACAAGGCACATGCGTTCCCTTCGTGTAGGTTTTGCTCGCACAAATTATGCTAAGAATTCTGTGCTACACAGGATTGTAGCTACTTATGAAGAAAAGTTTAGTGGGGCCGATCCGTTTTTCCTGACCAGAGGGGCCTTCATTAATTACATAATACGACAGCTGCCTACAATAGCACCAAGTCAGTTGGGCGAGCACACGTAGCGCGCACGCACACACACACACACACACACACACACACACACACACATATATACACACAACGACATTCACCCATCTCCACAATAGTGTTCCATTAATTCATTAATTAATTAAATTATTTATTTTCAATTATGCATTATAATATAAGTTTCTTTTTCTACACACATAATTTGTATTATATCTCATTCGGCTTTCAAAATTTTTATTTATCCTTTTTTATTTTTAAATACCCAAACAATTTAAATTTTAAAATGTCAAACATTGTAATTGGCTTTACAAAATGTATGTCAACTTTCTTGTAAAACAAATTAGTTATAAGCTGTAATGTTTGCTTGTGAACAATAAAATAAAATAAATAAATAAAATAATATTGCACTGCGCTCGTCAATCCGCCTGCCAAGCGTGGTGAGTATTGCAATAGGTCCTATGTCCAGCTATGGACTGTTGTAGCAGTATATGTACGCATGTATGACTTTACACTGTCTTTTTATACATCTTTACCAATTTCTAAGCACTTAAGGGTACTTTTCAAAAGAACTAATAACCCGACTCTAACTCGCCAGTTTTCAAAATCGTTCAGCGATATTTCATACACTTTCCAGTGTTGCTAGCGATAAATAATAGAATCTCGAACAGTTGCCGTCCGGTGAAGTTTGCACTTCCTTCCCTCTCCCTGTAGACGGAGAACTGGCTACGAAAGTGGACGTAAGATTTGATAACAAACGAAATCTATATGAAGGGTCAAAGATTTTCTTTATTCTGACAGTTTGGTGTACTAACAGCTTAGCGAAATTATATACATTCTTTATAGTGTACTAATTACAGTCAATTTATATATTAAACGAACAAAGGCGAGCTTATATCTATGAAGATATCTCGTCCTGTTAACCTGCACAGTGGAATGAGAAAAATGTCTATTAGGGAATGACAAAACATTGTATACATAAAGATAGGCACTTACAAATAATTCATACACATACACACACACACATCACGCCTATAATCCCTTGCGGAGTAGGCAAAGTGTAAAACGGCTGCATAAAACGGTCATTTACGCCACGCAAATAATAAATATTATTCACAATACATACTTATTAATAAAAACATAAGTGAACTACAATATGATAGGATGTTAAGAAGTTACATACATACATACATAAATCACGCCTCTTTCCAGGAGGGGTAGGCAGAGACTACTTCCTTCCACTTACTACGATCCTGGCATATTTCTTTCGCCTCCTCTACATTCATCAATCTCTTCATTACACTTTCTTTAGCACGTCCCCAATTTGATCGAGGTACGTTCGTCGAGGTCTTCCCCTTCCGACATTCCCATCCACACTTGCCAAATAAACCTGTTTTGTTAATCTTCTTTCATTCATCCTCTCTACATGACCAAACCACCTAAGCATACCCTTTTCTACACCAGTCACTACGTCTTCTTTTATACCACAACGTTCCCTTATCACGCTATTCCTTATCCTGTCACTCAATTTTACGTCAATCATACTTCTTAACGCTCTCATTTGTACTGCATTTATTCTACTTTCATGCTTTTTCTGCCACACCCAACTTTCACTCCCATACATAAGTGTCGGAACTAACACCCCTCTATGCACAGCCAGACGGGCCTTATCAGAAACTTTCTGGCTGTTCATAAAAGTGTGCAACGCTCCATTTACCAAGTTCCATTCACCAACACTCAACGCTCCATTCACCAAGTGTTAAGAAGTTAAGTCACTTAAACAGCAAAAAAGGCTATAATGTTGTGGTCTAGTACTGGGAAGTACGAATTTAGTTACATAATTTTCAAACCATTGTCAGATATAACAATAACAATTGTTTCACGGCTCTGTTTACCCCGCAGTAGCGTGAGGTGTATGTGAAATCCAATAATCAAACCGTGCGCCCTCTGCCGTAGCCAGCTCCCAACCCACTGTGGCGTGTAGCCATACATCATGTCCACAGTTGCATCCACGTCACAAACTTTCAGCCAGACTCGGCAACACCACGATTTATGTATAAATCGGCGTTTGTTTGTTTTTGTTACACACTTTTTTATTGAAGTTGTAACTTTTTTGCTGGAAAAGTTTTGTGGGAACAGTTAAGCGACAAACGAGCGTACGGCTCTTTGTACAAAACTATCAAATATCAGATACAACTTTTTACACAACTGCCCAATCAAGAACAGGAGTGTAATGTTTTTAGAGTTCGTGTATGTATGTATATATCTGCGATTCTTTAATTTGCTGCAACTTGTTAACCACTGAACAGATTTGAATGGAAATTGTATCGGATGAATCCTTACATTAATCCGAGTTATTTCAGAAAGCAGTCGTGTTTTTGTATTTATTTATTATGCTTGTTATAGTAGTACGTCTAACGTTAGGCTAGGTACAACCCTCTCATATTATATTTTCTAAAGAGTTTATGGTGAAGTGGTAAAATAGTTTTTCAAAGTCAAAATCTAATTTATTTATTATAACATAATGCTATAATTCTAAATAATTTTGTTAATAGTAACAACTCGGTTGTTCTGTGATCATGGCCCAAAAACTGTGTCGAAATATCCGAAAATTCAATAAAAATATTTTTTATTTTGTTTTTGATTCAGTATTTTGAGTTATTATGTGTGACAGCAAAAGTTTAAACCAGTTTATGTTAATACTAACGATATTATTTACCTACATCTAGCATGAAAGACTGGCTTTCCATAGCACGGGGAAACCTAGTTTGGGGATCAGACAAACATGTTTTATGTACCTTATAAAGTACAATAAAACTTTGTTTTATTTATTATTTACGTTGATGATGTGATTATGATGATTGCAGGAACTACCGACATAATTACACTAGAGACACAATTGTAGTATTACAGCAAAATCTAAAACTAATAACATGTAAATAAAAATCTTGTTCTAATTTAAATCTATTTTTGTTTCAGGTAAGACCAAAATACTATTTTAAGGCGGTATTTACATTGTCCATACCACCGCTACGAATCCTGGTTTCAATGAAATTGTAAGTAAATCTTAACCTTATTTACAAGGAATTACAAAAAAGGTATAACAAGCCGAAATTAAGTCAGGGTACTCATGACACTAAACAACTTTTTAAAAGCTTTGAAAAAGGTTGGAAAACTCTGACACTAGGGTTTATCGAGTCGTTGGACGACTCGGAGTCCCACACGAAAAGAAGACTATCTGATTGCCTGCAAGATAGTGCTAACCGAGCAATAAGGCCGCCAATTGCAAATTTTTTATTATTTCCATTTTTTGTGATAATAAGTATGTTTCTCTTGTGCAATAAAGTACCTACGTTGTGTAGTTTAGTTCAGTTTTCACGCTGAACTGGTAGAGGAATACAAAGACGAAAAGTATATTTGCAAAATAAGTCGGCAACTGTTTCGCTTTCTATTCAGCTCATCAGGTAAGGTAATCTGCCTTACTACAGTTGGTTGAAACTGCGTCCATATGGACTACTGGTGCGAATCTGCGAGGCATCGGTCTCGAGTGTCTTACGACAACTCGTGTATGAGTTTCGTCCTCTACGATAAGCTTCTTGTACCCGATTCGCACCAGTAGTCCATATGGACGCAGTTTCAAAGTACGTTGTATTTTATTTTATGGATCGTAGGTCGAAGTATGAAAAATAAATTGGACCTCATTTAGTAAATTAATCCGCTGCAATTTTGTATGGAAACGTAATATTTTTTTTAATATATTTTGCCCCGTGTTTCATGGGAAAGTTCTTAAGTTTAATAAGTACCTTGTTCCCTCTTTTTGGCTTGTTATACACTTTTTGTTCCTTCCTACCTATATTATAAGTATCTTACAATAAACTTCGAACACTTTTCCAACTGTGCAATATGTTCATCAACTTTAGCGTGTTCGCAAAACTGTCATGATCAAAATGTCATTATTACCACGCATTTGGTATATAATGACACTTTGAGTATCCATTCTTTGATATAAAAGATCCGAAAGTGTGCGTGATGTAAGTATGTTTGTTTGTTACCTATCACGGTCAAATGGGTCCATGGAATTGGATGAAATTTAATAGACATCACTATATAGTATAAAATGAAGTCGCTTCCCGTGTCCCTTAAGCAGATCTTTAAAGGTGCGCAAGATAGAGCGATTCAAGATTAAGGTTTTTATGTATAATTTATGCCAGGAAAAGGTCTATTTCCGGGAAGAAAACGGTAAGCAGCAGGTGGAACCACTGTACAGGCCGCTAGTATAAAATAAAACCTGGAATAATGCATAGGCAATTTTTGTACCGCAGTTAAACTTACCATTCTCACGGGAAAACCAAAAAACAGCTGCGGTTAAAACTGCAGGTCGGAAATCTAATTAGGTATACATTAGGCCATTAACATAATATGCTTAGGCCCTCTGTAAGTAAATCCAGCGTATGTACGTTTATAACCTATTTAGTAGCAAATCAAATATAAAATGTTACGTAATTGAAGTCAGTTTGAACTAAATACACTTGTGCCAAATAATTTAAATGTTAATCGTTCTTAAACATAAAAAAAATAAGAAATAGGTACTTTTGTCTTAAACTGTTTACTTGTTATATTTTAAAAAAAAGCCTAATAGCAACAAGCTATTGGACAACGTCAAATCGTATAGAAGAGTAGGTACTTAAAACACTGCCTCTACGCGCGTCTAACTTTTGTGTAATATCACCGTTTATGCCCATGACAGCACTTAGAAAAACTTCTGAAATAAGCAAAACATTTCTCATAACACCGGGAAGTCGTCGACATGATAAATGATAGCGTAAAGCAGGAACTCAACAAAGTTTGACAGCTTGACACCGACGACTTAAAATTCTATTACGGAAGTCTCGGGAGTCATTCCGGTTTCGGCCCACCACAGATCGGCCCAAATGGGCTCAAAGTAAAAACAAAGAAGGTATTATTTCTGTTCTGCTTTCGGCCAAAATCGTTTTTGAGTGTATTTTAAGTTAAATGAGTAGAATAAAACCAAAAAACAAGTTATTTCTGTTCTGCTTTCGGCCCAAATCGTTTTTGTGTGTATTTTAAATTGAAAAAGTAGAATAAAACCAAAAAAGTAGTTATTTCTGTTCTGTTTTTGAACCAAATCGTTTTGTTTGTGTATTTTAAGTTGAATAAGTAGAATAAAAACAAAAAAAGTCGTTATTTTTGTTCTGCTTTCGGCCCAAATCGTTTTCGTGTGTATTTTCAGTTGAAAAAGTAGAATAAAAACAAAAAAATATTTATGATTTTCTCGATTTACTACTATAAAAATGTTAAACTTATGATGATAATACTTTTTCGGTTAATGTATGGAAAATACGAAATGCTGAAAGCGAAACAAAAATATTATTTACTAGATTTCCGCTTTGGTATTTCCGTAAGAATAGCATGTTTTCCCGCGGTAAAAGTAGCAAATGTTATTCCAGGATACCATTCAGGATACATTTAAACTGTGTATTAAATTTCATCCTTGAAGCCGTTTCAGTGTAAAGTGGTAACAAGCATACATACACACACAATTTCTCGGATTTATAATAACACTAGCGTCCTGGCCAGCCGCTTAATCCACTGTTTCCCGCGGTAAAAATACCTTTTCCCGGGATAAGTTATACATAAAAACCTTGAATCATTCTATCAACTTAAGAAAACCGCATCAAAATCCGTCGCGTAATTTTAAATATCTAAGCAAGGGACATAGGGACACGGGAAGCGACATCATTTTATACTTTTCTGTGATTGTGATTAGTATGAATTTAGAAATTCCCCATTTGGCCCATTTGGTCCGATCAAAAATGGTCCGAAAGCGGAATGACTTGTCGTTGGAACTTCTGACGGCTCCTCATATAATTACTTTGTAATCATGGCGGCGGAAGATGCTGTGAAGAGGTTTTTGTGTGAAGGCTTTGATGGATCAGGGTATAAAAAATTATGGGTTCTTAGTTGCATGAATAAAAAATTGAAGGTATATTTTGGTAAAACTTTTTTGTCATGTGCTGTAGGTTTTTAAGGTAGGTTATTAGCATTACCTCATTTCTGTATAATAATATGAATTGTGGGAATGAATAGGCAGCAGCGTTCCCTATGAAATAAATAATTTGCACTGCGCTCGCCAACTCTCTAGCTGAGCTTGATGAGTTACGCAAATATATATATACTTTTTTATAGCATTTTGCTAGTTATCAGCCGCATGTCAAATCGGATATTTAAAGAGTGTACTTGAAATTATCTTTTCTACACTTAACCTTTATAGTATTTGCCGTGTGATGACGGCACCCCATTTCATTTCCGTAGGTAACGTCAGAGGCGACTAAGGGTCTTGAGGGTTACATGTGTACTGCAATTTTAGGCGATAGGCTGAAATCCTGTCACTATGGCGATACACAATTTTCTAAATGACCCTCGAATATTTTTTAGACGTGGCGTGGATAAATAAAATAAATTGATATCCTGGACTATTTACACAGCGCCGTCTAGCCCCAAACTAAGCATAGCTTGTACTATGGGAACCAAATAGCTGATATAAATACACACGCACACACAAATCAAAATCACGCCTTTAATCACTAACGGTACGGGTAGGCAGAGCGCAAACGGCCACGAATAAAGGACATTTACGCCACGTCTAAAAAACACTTGAGTGTCATTCGGAAAACTGTGTATCGCCATAGTGACAAGTTGTCAGCCCATCGCCTAAAATTGCAATTGCCATCCTCGAGTCCTTAGGTCACCTCTTATGACTCGCATGGGAGAGAAATGGGGTGATGCTATTCTAAGCTGGCATCACACAGCCGATATAAACACCTATAAACATATATTTTTAGTAAATGTTCTTTTTTTGTTGTGAATGGCCGTTTACGCTCTGCCTTTCCCGCAAAGGATATAGGTGTGATTTGTGTGTAATCAGTATAGTTTAATCCGTTAATGCCTAACATTCACTCCCTATTCAGCCTAACAAATACATTACAGACCACTCGAAATAATTTCCAAATCATAAATAAAACTAGCAACCCACAGCATTATAATAATGGGGCGAAATTTGCAAAACACCAGAACACATTACACCAGCCAGGGAGCCACTCAGGGACGCATAATGAAGAGACGACAACTCCCCAGGGCCGTAATCAGGGGCCATCAACATTATAATGTATTCATGGACGCGGATTAATATTAAAAATGCTACCTGACTTCGGCGTAATGAGGAAGTATGGACTGTAAGAATCTGTAGCCAGGTAGATTTTGCTGCCATTTGTTTTAAGGCAGGAATAGCGGGCGCGCTATTTAAGAAAAATGGATTTAGATCTTTATATTGTTGCAGTGACTTAATGTATGCCATACGATAAATAAATTTAGACAATTACAGCTATTTTTTCTGAAAATGTTTAATATTATATATATATGTTTGAGGACATAGCAGAATTTTATAAGTTACACAATTTGTAAAATTTTACTTGATAGAAAAAAGAAACCAAAGTTATCTCTTTTTGACACAAGTTTGCAATAATGTCTACCGTTTAAAAGTAATTCCAAACAAATGCATGCATTTATTTAAGATACATATCTTTTGTAGTAGCAACGGCAAAATTAGACATTGTGACGGTGTTTCTATAGTTTGTGTGTCAAAAACCGTAAAAACTGATCTGAATGGCAAAAATGGGAGATCGTGCCTTGCTCTGCCTACCCCGCAAGGAATTAAGGCGTGATATATGTATGTATATATGTATGTGCCTTATGGCGTACCCTGTGGCTTGCGTCCACTTGTGGACTGCTATAGGGTGATGTCATGTGAATTGTGGTATAAAGATTAGTGATACGTTATACATTATTATGTTTTCGAGTCTAAGCATAGTTTGAATTTTGAGTAGGTAAATACGATGGCACTTACCTTAAAGCTTGAGAAGCCTTTTTCTGTATAATGGGAATTTAATAATTATTTGTGGTAGTTTTATTTCAACATAAAAAATAAGGCTTATATTCTTACCATCCTGTTCTAATTTTTTCAGGATATTAATAAAAAAGAATAACAATTTCTTATTTTTATTCATTAAAATAATATAACATTACAAACCATAATATATTTTATTTCAGGCAATGCAATAACATTTATTTACATTCCTTACATAGAAGTAAGGAATGTAAATAAAGTAAATAAATGTTATCGATCGATCTTTCCATAACTAAAATCAACATTGGCCGTGTGATGTCAACTTAGAATAGCCCCACTTATTTCCCAAAGATGTCATAAGAGGTGATTAAGGGACTCGTGGGTTTCATGAATATCACAATGCTAAGCGACAAGTTGACGACCTGCACACGGTGATTCACAGATTTTACTGAAAAGGCTCTTAAAAATTTGTCAAACGTGACGTATTTCACGGCTGTTAACGCTCTGCCTAACCCACAAGGGATAAAAGCGTGATATATGTTACACAAAAATACCAAAGCAAACAAATAAAACCCCAAACCGAACAAAAACTGGATTGTTGTAACGAACGATGTAGATATAGACACAGATAGAGCTATATAGATATAGATCCGCTGATTCATGCACTTGTTTCCCCAATTTGATCCCGTTCGGTGAATCGGAATCAATTCCAATAGGGTTGCCACACATCATATACAATTGCCTTTTTGCCTTTAAAAATTTTACTAGTGGCCGATAGCGAAAACTCAAGACGGGCTCGGGACGGACGGACGGGTAAGGACAGAACATTGGTCGAAATATGAAAAAAAAATGGGCCTGATATACAATACTGCCGATCAGCTGATTTGGGTTACTATGGAAGGAAAAAGTTGATTCTTATCACCAGACTGTCCTCTGTTTTTAGTATTGATCACTAGGCAAATTTAACCCGATATAGTATTTTTCAAATTTATACCAGTTTTAGTTTTATATCTGTTTTAAATGCCAAGGTACAGGTTCTCATATGGAACGCTGTTTTTTTTTTGAAGTCAACTTAAACTAAACGTTGAAGTGTTTGGTGAATTAATAACACGACAGTTAAAAATATGCAATATATTTTAGTATATTATCGGCTTTTTAAATTTTATAATAAAAACGTTTGCCAGCCTGTTTAAGTTAAAACGCTGGCAACCCTGTCAACTGCGCTAGCGCGTTTTCAAACCCATAAATAATCCTCCAGTACAACTTTTACGTCTGATAGTTTCATTGAATGGAACTCCGATCGGTGGAGTGTAAATTTTTCATTTCATTTCAGATTAGATTTACGCTGAACTTTCTGAAGCTATAATTCAATAGCTGAGTTCGAAATAGTATCAAATGGATTGACTATTGAATTGAAAACTAAACTTTTAATAGTTTGTTGCAGTTTTTGTTACTGCTAGAGCTATTTTATCATTTAAAATAGATTTAAATTAATATTGTATGCAAGGATAAATATTATTTTTAAATACCTACGAAATTTCAAAACACTTCGACATGTTGATTGTTAGCATTAAGATACAGCTGCCTTATTTCACTTAAATTTCAATTAAATACGTTTTCGGAGATAGTCCCTAATGACCACTTCTAGAAGAACAGATTTGACAGTCTGTCACTAATTCAACAATTTCTTATTACATCAGCTAAACATTGACGTGGTTAGTAAATACGCGGCTTTAGGCCTTTATGACCACTTTTAGAAAAACAGATTTGACAGGCTGTCACAAATTCAACTATTTCTTATTATATCAGTTAAACATTGACGAGGTTAGTAAATACGCGGCCGGAGACACCCCTAATGACCACTTCTAGAACAACAGACTTGTTCACGCCTTGTTTGTGTCAAGGC
The DNA here is from genome assembly GCA_027580185.1 of Tuta absoluta. Lineage (NCBI taxonomy): Eukaryota > Metazoa > Arthropoda > Insecta > Lepidoptera > Gelechiidae > Tuta > Tuta absoluta. Next base: position 146,534 of record JAQAHW010000048.1, read on the forward strand.
TGTCACTCGTTTAATAAATTTACATCATGGCATGATACTTTAGAGCCGGATTCTATCAGGTCAATACAAGCTGTTATAAAAAGATGGAAATTGTGTTATATAAATTTCTTTTTTTTAAATGACTGATCATGACGTCAATGAGTAATAGAACTATCCTATATTGAAGAAAGTTAATTAATTAATTTGTTAATTACATACCTAGTTTCTGTGGGACACCGAGTGAACTTACTTTTGTAGGGCTGACGTAAATCTAGCGTTAATTCTAAACCAGCGACTACTAGCAGTTTGTAGGCTTCTGAAATAGTTTAGTAAGGTCTGCTATCTAAAGTCATCTAAGACTATAAAGTTGGCTAGATATTCGAGAAAGTCTTGTTTAAGGCCTTAGGTATCGCCAAATGCCTAAACTCACGGTTATTTATTAAATGTTTGAATTAGTAAGAATAATTATAGTGTTATAGATTGATTTTCAAGTAGTTGAATAGTATAGCTTCTGTTCTGTTTATCTGGAATCTTAAAGTAAACCTCCTTTCTGTCATTAGTTAGAAATGCTCTCCAAAACAGCTTCAAATTATTTAGTTCGTTTAAAAAAAAAAAAAAATATAATAACAATACTAATATTTTGTGTTGAGAGTTCTTTATTTCGCATATTACTCGTGAAAACTATTCATAAGCCCCAGAAACGCGCGGAATTATACAAGAAAACTGGTTGGTTGTTTGTCTCTAACGCAGCGGCAATAAAAGGGACAGACGTTTTATCCTACTTCAAGCCTTAACTATTTTAAAGGCTGATTTCCTAGTATTCTCGTCAGCCCTACCTTTCTCAAAAACCTTCCAGGATCCAGGATTTGCATCAATTTCTTATGCAGTCGGCGGAAGTGTTTCTTAAAAGACCCAAATTTCAGCGTAAAATGTAAAAGCTGCAAATCCTGTATAAGTAATGAGAAGACTGTTTTAATTTAGGAATAGAAAGGTATATATTAATTGGCTGAGTTTTGACATTAGGCTAAAAAAGTGAAGTAATGATTAATCGACAGACAACACCAAAGGGACAACACCTTGCAAAAATACTTGAATTTACAGCTAAGGTGCGTTTAGCTTAAGTCAAGTTGTTTGACAGACGCATCCGTTAAGTATCGTAGCCGTTTGTCCATACAAATATCGTTGCGTTGTTTGTTTATATTAGGCGATTCTCCTACTTGTCCGATTTTTCCAATTCGCAATTTCGTTTCATCTGACAGCCGCATACGTTACGGTGCATCAAAATACGCAGCGATGGACGACAAGTCAGAGAACCGCCTAATTTAAACCACCAAAGCAACGACAGCAGCATGCACGATAGTAATAATGTAAAAAAACCCTACTCAAGGAAAAAAAAACAACATGAAATGTAAAACTTGCAAATGACACTACACTAGGTACCTATGAAAAGACAGAACTAGAACATTATCATCCTAACGAGACTCAAGAGCAAAGCAAAGCAGTAGTATTGCTATTTCCAGCTCGCAGGAGCAGGTACAGTCAGGAGAAAGAAAAATCTTTAAAATACTTAAATACTTAGAATGGCATCACCCCATTTCATTCCCGTGGGTGTGATAAGAGGTGACTAAGGGAATTGAGTATCATGTGGATTGTAATTTTTTGGCGATGGGCCGACAACCTGTCACTAAGGCAATACACAATTTTCAGAATGACCTACAAATGTTTGTCGGACGTGGTGTAAACGTCTAGTCTACTACTACTAGTAATCTGTTTGAGTAATCATAGATAGCAACCGGGAACGACGGCTTAGCGTGCCCTTCGAAGCACGGAACCATCTTTCTTACCGACAATCAGGTGGATCAGCCTGCAATGTCCTAAACAGACAGGAAAAAAAAAAGTGGTAAGTAACATTGTGAGTGCCACACCGGAAATCGAACCCGGGACCTTTGCACCGCAGGCAGTTGCATTACTACTGCAAGACATCAGCCGTTCATCAGTTGTGGAATTACAACAATATTTTTTTTCATCAGTAGTGAAAAGCATGAAAGTCTTCGGAGGTAGTTTCATAAAAGCGCAGACAAGGACCTACTAAAGTTATATTTCGAGTGTATTTATCAGATAAAACTCAAAGTAAATAGCAATAATTTTTTAGTGTTTTTTAATATTTATATTTACCAGCTGACTGTACACGTAATGAAGTGGCGGGTACAGTCGGCAACAATGTGCCGCGTGATATTGTCTCCGGAGACTCTTTGTTGCGGTCTAGACGGCAGGAAGACGGGTTGGAAAGCGCATCTCGGGGGACAAATACAGGCAAAGAATATGAAACTACTGAATACAGGCTATTGTGAATCGCAATATAGGGATCTTAAGACGATTGAAGAAATTCTTAGGATCTTCCATACTAAATTACTAATACATTTTGTACCTACATTTAGTAAGGTAGGTCCTAAATTTTCTTCATTATTTCGAACTATGTTTCATTGGGAAAGTTGTACTATTTGATACATACATATACACATTTTATGCCTATTATCCCTTGTGGGGTAGGCAGAGCGTAAACGGCAACAATAACGGCCATATACACCACGTCTGACAAATATTTGAGGGTCATGGAAAAATGTTTTTATAGTGTTAAGCAATATTTAAATCATTGATAATTGTATTTTTTATAAATTTAAATTGATTAATTTATTTACGCATTTTGGACATTTTATTTATTGTAACTTGACATCGTTATTTTCTTTCGTATAATTTTTTGACATGTGTTTTTACGTATTTTAAATTACCTAGTTATCAGTTGTACCTACTATGTTATATTTTCAAGAAGTCTTCACCAAGCGACAGTTAAAAATATTTGCATGCTTGTACACAAGTCGAATACTGTACGGGAAACCTTCAACTACTGTTACACCCTTTTAACATGAATGTATTCTAGCAAATGAACGATTATCTTATCTTATCTTATCTTCATTCAGAGAACTGTGAAGCGCCATATTGACAGGATGTCAGTCCAGCGCCTAAAATTGCAATCAAATATCACCCTCGAGTCCCTTAGTTGCCTCTTTCGACACCCACGAAAAAAAAAGAGTTGATGCTATTATAAGCTTGCATCACACGGCAGATGAACGATTTTACCTTTCACATAAACTGTAAGCATTAGTCTACTTTATCTAAAACAAGCAGCACGACCAGCGGTTTCACCCGCTGCTAACCGTTTTTCCTTTTTCCGGCATAAATTATACGTAAAAACCTTTCTCTTGAATCACTCTATCTAATAAAGAAAACCACATCAAAATCTAGAGCGTACTTTTTAAGATCTAAGCACAGGTACATAAAGAACTATACACGGCAAGTGACTTCATTTTATACTTTTTTGTAATAAGATTAGCTATGGCCTTAGAAAGTGTATTTGTGGCGAGGTCAGGGAAAACAGGAAAAAGTCATGTTCTAGAAACCATTTTGGAGTTGGGAATTCGTTGTTTTTTTTTTCTGTTGTTACTTTCATTTCGTGTGGGACACCGAGTTGACGAACAACCCAATGAACCCTGGCGTCATTGTTTATAACCGCCAACGAATACTAGTCAAAATAATAGTCAAAATTGTGGGGGTCAAACCCACGACCCTCGGCGTATCAGGCAGGGGTACTATCTGCTACGCTATCGGGTCAGTCAAACAGATGCTGCTGTAGTCAATTTTCTCTATTTTTTTGCAAATACCAAGGAGAATCAATGCTAATACTATTGAAACAATGTAATCCGAACCACATAAGACTTTAATGTATCTGTGGACTGTTAAACTTGAACAATGTTACATTCAGTTATATTGTCTTGGGAAAATAGTAAGCTGCTTTACTGACACAGCTGCAAATATACTGTTATTTTACGCCATTACTAGCGGTGGATAGCATTGCCTAAGATCTGTTTTTCATGCAGTAGGTAAATTCCTGTGGCAAATTCGAATTAAAACCGACAAAGTTTCGAAGTGACGACCGCCGTAGCAATTAGCTACGACGTACTTAGTAACAAGCTACGAGAAGTAGCAAGTGTAAAGATAGCTATTGTTAATTCTCGCGAATGAAAAACTTATACAACCGGCACAAAAAATAAATATTAAAGACAAAATTAATAATTTAACATAATTAGTTCCACGAACTAGAGCTAGCGAAAAAAGTGTAGAACTATTGTGCCTTCCTTACTACAATAAAAAATTACAAGTACAAATACCCACCGGCACATGAGAATAGGAAATCGAAAAATTTTGATTGAGGCTGGGACTTGAACCCGGGACGGTGAAGTACTTTCCCACTGCTTTGCCATGGAAAAACGGCTGCTGTCGTCAAATTTTCAGTAGTCTAACCAAAAAAATTTCATCTTCTTTTTTTAATTTTAATTTTAACAATTTATATAATATTAAATATTCTAAGTGCCTATTAGTGTTATCGTTTGACCTGAAAATAAGTTTTTAAAATATTTTGTGGATTTTTTTATTTTAAAGCTAGGAAAGTGTTAGTCTTTGATTAAAATTCCAGTAATTTAACATTTGTGGTTTACACGCTTTCTTAAGTTCATCAAGGTTGTTTGAAGTTATCTGAGATCTAATAATTAAAAATTGTTTTACAAGTTTGTACCTAACCTTACAAGAAATACAAAACTAATTTAAATTAGTAAATTGTTAGACAGATTCAGCGAGATGCGGATCTATGGAATTATTTGTAGAATATGTTATTTTTATAATAATAAGCATATATTTTTTTGTAACCTGTGTTTTTTTAAATGAATCTTAACTAAATAGATTTGCCGCCCGCAAAACTTACAAAATTTAATGGAACAAAGGTTTCCATGAAATTTGGTAAGTTGGGGGTTTCTGAGATCTCGATTATAAATAAATAAATATACAAAAATGCTCGTTTAAATGTTTGAGATTACACACATACACATATCACGCCTGTTATCCCTTGCGGGGTAGGCAGAGCGTAAATGGCCGCCAAAAACGGCCATTTACGCTACGTCTGACAAATATTTGAGGGTCATTCGAAAATTGTGTATCACCATAGTGACAGGTTGTCAGCCCATCGCCTAAAATTGCAATACACACCCTCGAGTCCCTTATTCGCCTCTTACGACTCCCACAGGAAACAAATGGGGTGATGCTATTCTAAGCCGGCATCACATGGCAAGATATAAGATTAATATTATATATGATTAATAACGCTAACGCTATCCGTTATTAATCATATATTAATCTAATACATTTAAACCACTACCTTCAGCAAAGCAAGCTAAGCTTCTACCAACTGTTCCATCAAGACATACGAAATCCTACTGACCCAGACTTCATTCCACAGAATGATCTTGACCATGTCATTGGCGGTAGTCAAGTTAATTGGTGACGGGACGTGACGTGTTCAGATTATCCGGGTATTCCTCAAGATTGCTGTTCGTTAAAGAGAATTGTCTCGATTTGAAGTTACTGACTAAAACGGCTAATTAAAAATAGTAACGTCACTTTCCGTTAAATAAGTTAAGAAAAGTATAGTAGATGTGATAGACAATTTTAGTCAAACGTCTGAAATAGTCTAAGATTGACACGCCATTTCGCCAATTTCTTTCTATATTTAACCGCCATATTTTTAATCGCCGCTTAATTTTGACAAATACCGCGTAAAATGCGTAAAACCATAGACAATTTGAGAGGCGATCATCTTCTATCCCCACCTATTGTTACTAAGAGATTATACTCGGCAACATGAAATTGACACTATTGGCTAAGTAAGATCTTGTAATTTGAGAGGTAAAACCATTTAAGTGTCGACTTCAGCTATTCTTACTGCTGATTGAATTTGCAGTGTTTTCTTTTTACTCCACGATCTCATCATCAGATTTTGAGCAGATCACGCCATCATCCCTTGCGGGGTAAGCAGAGCGTTAACGGCCGTAAAATACGGTTGCTATCGCCACGTCCGGTAAATATTTGAAGGCCGTTTCAGAAAAATAGTTTTCTCTGTGGGTGTCGTAAAGAAGGACTGAGTGAAAGCAATATGTTGCACTGCGCTCGCCAATCTGCTTACCAAGCGTGTGAGTATGGCAATACCCCAATAGAAGGAGGTCTATGTCCAGCAGTGGACTGTTATGGCTGTTAATATATGTCATTATCATTAAAATTGTTTTTTATCTATTTACTTAAACTGAATGTGAAAAGGAACGGTGCTATTTCAGAACCTGACATTATCATTCCATGTTTAAATTACAAAGATAAACACGAAAGACGGGAACAAATCTACAAGACGCAATAAGACACTGTCACTTCCGTGATGTACTGCGGCCGAGATGAGGCCACGTAGTCATCGCGTACAGTCGGTCTCGGAAACAGTTATATAAATACATTCAAATCTAATTAAATCATTTATTTCTAAGTAGAAATTCACAAGAATATCTTTTAGAAAGTCAAAGTCTACATAACATAACATAATTCATTAAAATATTAACAAAACTAGAATAGTAAATTAACAAAAATGATAAAAATACATGGCAAAGTTCAAACGTATGTCAATTTTATGTTTAAATTATGTTCTATCTACTTCATACATTGTGTTGGAGCAACTCTGGCTACTGACTAGATGTCTTTATGTTTAAGACAATTTTCTGGCTTGTTATATGCCTTATTCTTGATTTTTGTTTAAAATTGATTATCACTTGAAAAAATGGTCTGGAATTTTATGATAGTAACACATACAATTCTCCATACATGGTTTTCTGACGTGACTTAATCAGGTTTGTTTCTGTAATTTTTTATATTTTTTATTTCTTGTGTTTCCACAAAGAATATCAGAGTTTCTTAAATAGGAATTAGAATTCTTACGCACAAGGAAAGCAAAGGAAGCGTAAACAGCAGTCTTTACAGCCGTTATTTTGACAGCTGCATACATACATAAACAGCCACAACAGTCCACTGCTGGACATGGGCCTCCTCTAGTCGGGGGTGTTGCCATACTTACCACGCTTGGCAGGTGAATTGGCGAGCGCAGTGCAATGTATTGCATTGACAGGGAACGCTGCTGTCCATTCCCTGGATGATTATAAGTCGCTTTGTACGACACTCACGGGTAGAATTAGGGTGATGCCAAGCTGGCATCACACGGCAAACAACCAACAACCTCTTGTTAGAGTGACTTGCATTACCAGAAAATGTTGATCCGTGAAATGAATACTTTGAACTGCTTGCCGACAGTACAAAGGACGTCCATAGAACCACATATGTCACGACAAAAACCCTATTTAAGATTACACTCGCTCTTTAGATACCATCTTTGAAGAGGGTTCCTGTGACTACCAATGTGACAGTCAGATAACCAATGCTTGTGTAACAGTAGCCCAGCAACGCCAGACGCCTGCAAAAATAGCAATGTATTATGCGTCACCATTCTTTCGGTCTTTAGATGCTATCATGCTGAAAAGGGTAATATGTGTTCGACACTTTGATATCCATTGCTTGCAAAGTAGCTCGCTAGCGACGCGTGGCGCCAGCTAAAACAGCAATGCATTACCTACTTGCTTCAACATTTTCCTTCGAGATATAATCTCTGTCGGGTCTCAGAGGGGGTTATAAGGATCACCAGCGGGGCAGGGAGGGGGTGACCCGTGCGGGCCAAAAACGTGCCCGGAATTTCAATTTTAGAACACAGACGATTTTCAGATACGAGCAACGCAAGACGGTGTTCTATTTTTGAAATTTCTGAACGGTCCTTTTTGCAAGATTGACGTGAATTCCGAAATTAGATTGTTGATTCTTACTTCTCAGATTATTGCAGGACATTTTAAATAATCAACAGAAATAAATAAATATAATATTATCGTGTTTTTCCGATTACCGTGTGATGTCGACTTACAAGAAAATCTCTCCATTTCTTTCCCGTGGGTGTCCGTAACGGCGACTAAGGGACTTGAGAGTTACACGTGTATTGCAATACACGACAAAATGTTAAATGGGATTTATCACTTTGTCAGATTTTTTGTACGATAGTAATAATAGTCGTGGGTTTCATAACAGGCGACTAAGGGACGAATCCGGGGAATGGGCTGCAGCGTTCTCTGTGAACATTTATCACTTCTTGCACTGCGCTTGCCAAACCGCCTGCCAAGCGTGGTGAATTTGGTTAATACCACAATCACCTAAGAATCGACCTCAATATATTTTCTTCAGCGTACCTACTGTAAGTTTCAACAATATATAGTTTGTTTTTACCGCTTAAAAATTTAAAGAGAATTCCAAATTATGCAGCGAGCTTGTGTTTTGGTACCTTCATTTTAAGGTACTATAAAATTTTGAGCTAATATTTTAAGGGTCAATTCTACTCATGAAACTGAAAGTTGTTTCCAAGGAAGATAGGCCGAAATATAAAAAAATATTTGCTCACTCAAAAAAAGTTAAAAAATGTATTTTGTATTAGAGGTACATTATTATTTATATTTTGACTTATGTTTCTTTGGGAAAGTTGTTTAATTCACCAAACTCTTGATAATATTTGCACTGGATTTAATAGGAATCTCTTTTTTCTTTATCCATGATATGTAAATGTGGCGTAAATGTCCGTTTTTTCGGCCGTTTATGCTCTGCCTACCCCGCAAGGGATAAAGGCGTGATATATGTATGTATGTATGATATGTAAAGCAATAGCTGTCTCTCAATACTCGACTTGGATATCCATTTTATTACATGCAAATAAAAAATACCTAAAACAATGTTCTGGTATCTCATAATTTTATAAAATATTATAGAAAGGAAAGATTTGATTTTTTGTTTGAATTGAATGGGCTCCGAAACTAATAGATCGATTAAAAAAATATACTATCTCTTTCTGTTTGTGTGGGACACCGAGTCGTTCAACGACCCAATGAACCCTGGTGTCAGAGTCTTTTGCAATTAGAATTCTACATTATCACTGATGAACATAGGCCATTTTGAAATGTCTTATTCCCGCGGGAAAACGGTTAGCAGCGGGTGAAACCGCTGTGCAAGCTGCTAGTTAATGATAAATTGCATCAGTTGTGAAATAAGTACCTAAAAAACCTCAATGGGTGAATTATTTCATGAAACTGAACAACTTTCCCCAAAGTAAACAGGGGAGACGTTTTTCACGTTCTTTAAAGAAAGTTGTTTTTGCGGCAGTTTTTTAAACTTTATTGTTATAACATTAAAATTATTTATTCAAAGAAACAAGAGTGAAACTAAATTACTGTAATATCTCTACAACAAGAATATGAAGTGGCAACAACTCTGGTAAGAGCGTTCTCTCACACCATTACACTTGTCACGGATTGTTCCACAGCGCTCCAAAAACATCGCAACAGGAAGTTTTATTTCTATTTTTTTATAAACAATTCCATAGTTGCTGGATGGCTCTGTACTTGGTACGTTAACGTAAGGAACGGAACGGCACATAATTTTTAGATTTTTTTCACTTGGATGTATGAGATTGTAAAACGAAAAGTAATTAATCATTGGTACATCACTTGTATCACAAAAATATTCACTTTCGTGGGTTGACTCCCTAACTCACAATCACAACCGCCAAAACAGTGGTCCACCGTCTCATTAGAAAACCTCTAACGCTAGTCCAAATAATGGTTCACTATCCCACTTCTGATGTCGAAAAAGAAGAGAAAAGAGAGAATAGAAGAAGAGAACACAATGAAAAAAAAGGGGGAGCCTGTACACGTACAGGCACGCACGCTGTGAACATCAGGATGCCGATAAATCAGGATGACACTGCATAGGGTCCGCTGTAGAAAACCATGAAGAATGGACCCCAAAACTAATCAACCAGTAACTCTGGAAGTTACTAAAATTACAACATAATCAATCTTACCTCAGGATATGAAATAACACTGAGGAAGTATAACCTTACGTCAGGATACAAAACAACACGTCGTGGGCGTATACTCGCCGAACCCCGTAGAAAACTGCATCACCAAATGCTATCGCTGGCCACTGAAATGATTAACCACAACGTCGATACCATTACGCAGTCAATTCCCACGGTGAGGCTGTTTCGACCTGGCTGTCGAAAAAGAAGAGAAAAGAGAGAATAGAAGAAGAGAACACAATGAAAAAAAAGGGGGAGCCTGTACACGTACAGGCACGCACGCTGTGAACATCAGGATGCCGATAAATCAGGATGACACTGCATAGGGTCCGCTGTAGAAAACCATGAAGAATGGACCCCAAAACTAATCAACCAGTAACTCTGGAAGTTACTAAAATTACAACATAATCAATCTTACCTCAGGATATGAAATAACACTGAGGAAGTATAACCTTACGTCAGGATACAAAACAACACGTCGTGGGCGTATACTCGCCGAACCCCGTAGAAAACTGCATCACCAAATGCTATCGCTGGCCACTGAAATGATTAACCACAACGTCGATACCATTACGCAGTCAATTCCCACGGTGAGGCTGTTTCGACCTGGCAGGTCATCGTCAGGCACGGTGTAACCGTACTACAACCGACCTGTCTACCAAACCAACCTAAGAAACTGAGACAAACGCTGATCTACGTCAACGTGTCATCACAACACCAAAGATACCGATTGACACTAACCTTCAACACCGAACACTATTGGAATCCACTGCCTGCAGAACTAAAAAGAGACCACAGCAGGAACTGTCACCAACCACGTACAATCTCTGCATTTCACAAACCTCAGCTACAACCTCGGTGAAATACGACAATAACCAACACACACTTCATGATCTCCACAAATATTCCACTGGCAATACGAATCTAGGGCTCCGCCATCGCTAGACGACCACAGTTTCTACAAACGCTCCAGGATTCCAAAGATTTTACCAGATTCTAAACCAAACTTCAAAACGACCACATCGAACGACAGACCAACCGGAACTGTCAAAGTTGTTTACTCCATAGCCCATTTGAGTTCCGTTTCTCCATCACGAACGTAGCTAACAATGAATTGTGAGAATGCACTACAACGCCTCTTACGTCACTCCAGTCCATCTTATAGTCGATGGCTAACTGCGCGCAAATAAAGCGCATCGCCTATTTGAGTGTTGCCAACGATTATGCGTTTCGTTTCTGTAAGAATCAAATAGCAATCAAACGAAAGAAAATAATAAAACGCGAACTGTCAAATAATTTCAGCCAATACCCACCAGAGTTTGATCGATCTCCGACATATATATGTATGTTAAGATAATTGTCTCGTTTCCACGTTAGTGACTAAAACGGCCGATCAAAAATAGCAACGTCACTTTCCGTTAAATAACAGTTTGGAAAAAGATTGTGGATGTCATAGACAATTTTAGTCATGTCATGTCTTAAATAGTCCTTGATTTCCACGCCATTTCGCAGATTTCCTTGTATGTTAAACCACCATATTTTAATATCTTCCATCCTTGTCTAAGTCTATTAAACAGAAAGTGACATTGACATTATTAATATATATTGCCGTGTTATCCCGGCTTAGAATAGCATCACCCTATTTATCTCCCGTGGGAGTCGTAAGACTTAGGGACTCGAGGGTGTGTATTGCAATTTTAGGCGATGGGCTGACAACCTGTCACTATGACATTACACATTTTTTTTTCAAATGACCCTTAAATAATTGTAACACGTGGCATAAAATGTCAGTGTTTTGCTTAAAAAAATCATACTGAATGTAAGAAAAATGTTCTATTTCAGAACTTGACATTATCATTCCATGTTTTAATTACAAAGATAAACACAAAAGACGGGAACAAATCTACAAGACGCAATAAGACACTGTCACTTCCGTGATGTACTGCGGCCGAGATGAGGCCACGTAGTCATCGCGTACAGTCGGTCTCGGATACAGTTATATAAAGACATTCAAATAAAATCAAATAATTTATTTCTAAGTAGGAATTTACAAGGTTCTCTTTTAGAAAGTCACAGTCTACATACATACATAAATCACGCCTATATTCCGAACGGGGTAGGCAGAGCGTTAACGGCCGTAAAACGGATATTAACACCACGTCTGACAAAAGTTTGAAGGTCAATCAGATAACTGTGTATCACTATAGTGACAGGTTGTCAGCCCGTCGCCTAAAATTACAATACACACCCTCGAGTCCCTTAGTCGCCTCTTAAGACCCCCACGGGAAGGAAATGGGGTGATGCTATTCTAAGCCGGCATCACACGGTACAGTCTACATAACACAATACATTAAAATAATAGAATAGTAAATTTACAGAAATTAGATAAAATACATGTTAAAGTTTAAACTTATGTCAATGTCATGTTTAAATTATGATCTATCTATCTACCTCATACATTGTGTTAGAGCAATTGTTGCTACTGGCTTGACGTTTTTATTTTTAAGACAATTTTTGGCTTGTAATATGCTTTTGAACATAAAGCATTCTTAATTTTTGTTTTTAATTGATTATCAATTTGAAAAATTTGTCTGGAATTTCATTATAGTAACGTATACAATTCTCCATACATGGTTTTCTGACGTGATTTAATCAGGTTTGTGGCTGTAATTGTATTTTATTTTTTTATTTCCTGTGTTTCGACAATGAATATCAGAGTTTCTTACATAGGAAAACGTATACAGCCGTTATTTTCAACCAGCTGCATACAACAACTACATACATACATAAACAGTCACAACAGTCCACTGCTGGACATGGGCCCCCTAGTCGGGGGTATTGCCATACTCACCACGCTTGGCAGGCGAACTGGCGAGCGCAGTGCAATGTATTGCATTGACAGGGAACGCTGCTGTCCATTCCCTGGATTTTTATTAGTCGCTTTGTACGACACTCACGGGTAGAATTAGGGTGATGCCAAGCTGGCATCACACGGCAAACACGCAACAACCTCTTGTAAGAGTGACTTACATTACCAGAAAAAGTTAATCCGTGAAACGAATAGTTTCAACTGCTTGCCGGCAGTACAAAGGACGTCCATTGAACCACATATGTCACGACAAAAACCCTATTTAAGATTACACTCGCTCTTTAGATACCATCTTTGAAGAGGGTTCCTCTGACTACCAATGTGACAGTCAGATAACCAATGCTTGTGTAACAGTAGCCAAGCAACGCGAGACGCCTGCAAAAATAGCAATGTATTATGCGTCACCATTCTTTCGGTCTTTAGATGCTATCATGTTGAAAAGGGTAATATGTGTTCGACACTTTGATATCCATTGCTTGCAAAGTAGCTCGCTAGCGACGCGCGCCGCCTGCTAAAACAGCAATGCATTACCTCCTTGCTTCAACATTTTCCTTCGAGATATAATCTCTGTCGGGTCTCAGAGGGGGTTATAAGGATCACCAGCGGGGCGGGGAGGGGGCGACCCGTGCGGGCCAAAAACGTGCCCGGAATTTCAATTTTAGAACACAGAAGATTTTCAGATACGAGCAACGCAAGAAAGTGTTCTATTTTTGAAATTTCTGAACGCTTGTTTCTCTGTGCAAGATTGACGTTAATTTCGAAATTAGATTGTTGATTCTTACTTCTTAGATTATTGTAAGAAAATTTAAATAATCAACGGAAATAAATATATTATAATATGTATAGTCGCGTTTTTCCGAGTACTGTGTGATGTTGGCTTAGATAACCCATTTCTTTCCCGTGAGTGTCGTAAGAGGCAACTACGGTACTCGAAGGTTACATGTGTATTGCAATTTTACTCGATGGGCTGACCACTGTCACTACACAATTTTCTAGATGTGGCGTAATAATTTTACTAGTGACCGAAAGCATAAACTTAAAGAAGGGCTGAGTATAAGGAACAATATTCCACAAGGAACATAGGTTGCAAACGATATTAAAATTTAGCCCCCCTATACAAAATTATCAGGCACTCGAAATATTTTTGTCCCATTCCAGCTTTTATCCTTCATGTTTCTAATTACCAGCCCTATATAATAAGGGTAAAAAAAAAATTGTGATACTTATTATGTCCGTAACGGCTTCTTGCGCAGAGTCACTGATGTTTACAACAAAAAATATAAGGACTTAGATCTTTTTCACTTATCTTTCCTTCAATACAAAAAGCGTATCATATCAATGTTACAATGTTACATAATGATATAAACAGGTTTCAACTCAATTAGGCGTGATTATAGTTGTACCTACCTGCTCAGGATGACGGATATAATCCTTTTCTTTCTATAATCGCATTTTGTTAGTCTTAACATATACCTGTAATTGATTTATTAGAAAAATATAGCTGTGTAAACCTAATTTGTAAAAACTGTTGGTATTCCAAATAAAGTTTTATATATTTAAAATTTATTATAAATCAAATTTCACCCTATATTATTATGTATGTTTTTCAACGCTTTGTAGTGTTTTTCAACACCATTCCCTGTTTTTATCGCTTTGACAGATTTTTTGTACAATAATAATAAATATTGATTCCCGAAATCGAAATCAAAAACTGACTTAAATCACTCCAACAATCAAACTATACATTTTTTCGTCAGCATATTGTGTGTTTCAATGTTATCTAGATTGTTTTTTCTCGGGTAAAGATTTGAGAGAGAATTCCAAATTATGTAGCGAGCTTGTGTTTTGGTACCTACAATATAAATAAGGAAATTGTATTTCTTTCTTTCCCACGATATCTAAAGAAATAGCTGTCTTTCAGGCGAATCCCACAAAGACTGACGGATGCGTCTGTCAAAAACCTTGGAAAAATCACATGCGCGTCAGTGTGCCATGGTATCTGTTTTTTGCATGGAATTCCAAACTTCTGTTCGTCGAACAGACGAAATGCGTTAAAATTACGTCCGTCAGTCTGAACTAGTTTGAGAACCGTCGCAGTCGATATACGATTTCGACATCCATATATTTACACTAGATTTCACCCGCTGCCACTCATTTTCCAGTGGTAATAGTTGTTATCCCGCGGTAAAAAGTTATACTCTATCTGTGTTCAAAATTTCACCCAAATCGGTCAAGCCGTTTGAACGTGAAGAGGTACCAAACATACATACACACACCAACTCTCAGATTTGTAATATTACGAATTATTACACTACACGCAAGAAAAATAAAATGTTTATAAAAATGTTGTTGTATTTACATAAGGTTTGAAATAAGAACCCAAAATATATCAAAAGGCGAATATTTTTTGAAACTAAACAATTTCACCCAAAGAACAGAGGGGATACTTTCCCCCATTCCTTAGTTTAAATAAAAATGTTTTTATGTTTATCATTTTTTAAACTTTGCTGTTATAACATTAAAATTATTTATTCAAAGAAACAAGAGTAAAACTAAATTGCTGTAATATCTCTACAACAATAATATGAAGTGGCAACAACTCTGGTAAGAGCGTTCTCTCACACCATTACACTCGACACGGATTGTTCCACAGCGCTCCAAAACATCGCAATAGGAAGTTTTATTTCTACATACATACATAAATGACGCCTATATCCCTTACGGGGTAGGCAGAGCGTTAACGGCCGTAAAACGGATATTAACACCACGTCTGACAAAAGTTTGAGGGTCAATCAGATAACTGCGTATCATTATAGTGACAGGTTGTCAGCCCATCGCCTAAAATTGCAATTCTCATCCCTCGAGTCCCTTAGCCGGCTCTTACGACACCCATGGGTAAGAAATAGGGTGATGCTATTCTAAGCCGGCATCTCACGGCGATTTATTTCATTTTTTTATAAACACTTCCCTAGTTGCTGGATGGCACTTAATTTTTCGATTGTTTTCACTTGGATGTATGAGATTGTAAAACGAAAAGAATTAATCATTGGTACATCACTTGTATCACAAAAATATTCACTTTCGTGGGTTGCCTTGCATATTAACGAAAACCAATTTTATTTTTTAACAAGTGCTAAAAAAGAGTATAGATTTGGAAACGTATTTGGAAGCAACGAATACTTTTTTTCGTCTCGGGTCCAATGCCTAATCAGGGCGCATAAATTCAAACTAGAAACCTTTTGGAGAAGCCCGTGTTATGTCCATACCTGAGTATAACTAAGCCCGCGTAAACTCCTTGACAATTGACTTTTACTTCAATTCTTGTTGTCCAGTGTAGTTTTTGATGTCACAACTTTAACTTAACCTAACAAGTTAAAGCTGTGACAGATGAAAGTGTGAAAGAAAAAGGTAACAAATAAAAGTATAAATTGCTTAGTTTTTGGAACAATTAAAATTCCAGTTATTTTATAATAAATCTTGAATTGTTGTTACGTCTTTTAGATCTTAGTGGAACTTCCTCTGACACGTTGCTCGGAATGCCACCTGCCCAACAGGTGGCCGTCTGCTAGAAAGCTATTATGATAATAATATTCATTTTCTACCGAACAATATCTTTGCATGTTATGGTCAAGTAATCATTGGCAAAATACGTCTCAAATATAGATACGTGAAGCCATAATATAATATTAAAAATAAATCTTGTTTCTCAAATGAGTGCTTTATTATTCCTACAACAAGCACTGAAGCAACGTAATGGTTTTAAACCTTAATGGCGCTTGAAATTAGCCGGCCAGTCAAAAATCTATAGTAAATATTACTCGTTAAAAATAATATCCATCAAAAATGACCTTTATAATTTATTAAGTTTCACAAAATACTTGTATTGGTATATCTGGATCTATTTAAGTTGACTAGTATTCATTTTCCTTACAACTAATGCCATCTATCAAAGAGTAGGAAAACCACTACGCATGGACGGCGTTTCGTCTGTGTTTTTATGATTAAACGTATTTTTTTGGAAAGTGTAACCTAGTAAATGAAAGTATAAAGTTGTGTAATTTATTGCCCTCAAAAATCCAAAAATACTTAATTTTTTGTAAGTTTTAAACATTTGCTACTATTTATGGTAATAACATATTTTCATGGTTCGAGCAATCCTACGAGAATTTTTGCGATAATTCTCTAAAAACCTTTTTTTCATGTTTGACTAGGTTATCTATACATATAATAAAACAATAAAATATTAACTATGTTAGTAAAATTATTTTCCTTACGATTATTTACTATCTTTATAAAAAACACAAAATAAAACATCCAGCTTCACCGTAACACGGTAAAATAATTTTGTAAATAAAAAAATATGGCTGGAGAGAATAAAGAATCTTGGGTACACAAATACATCTAATAATAAATCGCTACGGTTTTAATTAACATTAAACAACTTGATAAAAATAAATAACCTTAGTTTTCTTAATATACAACTCTCAAAGGATACAGGGTGTTAGGAATAGTGTAGTATATTTTAACGCACCGAAAGTGGTAATATTCAATATTGCTGTCCATTTTCTTGTGGGAATAAAGAGTTACTCGTGTTTCTCAGCGATAGTCCGGATTCTCAAAAGTTAAATTTTGATCTTCGACTATCAATCATTATATTATAATTAGCCTATTGTGTCCCACTGGTAGGCAAAGGGCCCTTCCTGCTTCTACATATATTTTTCCTGTGCAAGCACCAGTCTTTTTAGTAGGCTTTGAGATTATCACACCATCGTTTGGTCGGTCTCGTCGACGATTCCCATCCTAAGGTCTCCACTCTGTAACGATTTTATCCCATCGCTCTGAGTGCATCCGCCTGCACGTCCTGACTATCAACTAAATACAAAATTGCAATGCTTTTCTTTGCTTAATGTAGATGTGGCGCAGTGGTAGTGCGACTGTCTGCGACGCAAAGGTTCCGGGTTCGATTGTCGGTGGGACACTTAAAAAAGTTGATATTTATCTCTTTGTGAATTAGTTCCTGGTCTGGTTAAGACATTGCAAGGTGAACCGACTGATTGTCCGCAATGTAATGGTTCCGTGCTTTGGAGGGCACGTAAAGCCGTCGGTCCCGGTTGCTGTCTATGATTACTTTGACGGCGGTCGTAACACAACCATGTCAGAGGCCTACTAGTGGTAGTAGGCGGTTGAAAAACTCTCGTCACCAGGGTCCATCGGGCTGTTAGACGACTCAATGTCCCACACGAAGAGAAGAAGATAAAGAAGAATGTACTAGATACGAAATTTTTTAAACAAAACTACTTGATACCAAGTTTTATATCATATTTTTATCAATTGACTTATGAAACCCATTTGATTCCCATCCTCTGTTGTTCAGCTCTTGAAAGGTACATTTTAGTACTTTTCCTACCACTCTGTATAATTAAACCTCTAATATAACTCCCCACTGCAGCTTAAGGCTGCTCAATGGATCTAAGAGAGCTTAATAATAATCCTGGCTGGATTGCAGAGTTCATTATTTTTTCCCATTTGCCTGTAGTGCTTCTGAAGGATTACTCCAGTTTGAAGTGACTCGGGGTAAGAGTTCTTTTTTTAAATTAATTTGTCTTTTTAAATTGAAGGGTAAACGCTGAGGATTTGGGCTAGACAGTCTGGAGATCTTTAAATTTTTTAAGTGTTTTTAGTGGGTCAATAGAGTATGTGCGGAAAATAATTGGCGTGAGATTTGGAGTGAATGTTAAAAAATTATTAGTTCACTTTCTCTAAGCCGATTCTCTTTCCACACAGTTTGTAGTCTTAAAATAGCACTGTCACTTTTTGTTAAATAGGCTAACAGAACATGATCGCCTCACATTGCCTCTCATATTGTTTATGATTTTACGCATTTGACGCGGTGTCTGTCAAAATTAAGCGAAGATTTAAAAATGGCAGTTAATACACCAGAAAATCAGCAAAATGGCGGCGTGGAAATAAAAGACTATAAGATATGACGTGATTTAAATAAACTATGACATGTACTATCCTTTTTTAATCTTATTTAGCGGTCAGTAACATGAAATCCAAACAACGTCTTTTTCGGTGCTGTTTGTTTCAAATTCAATAGCTTAATGTAGAGGTATCAAAAATAATTCATAAAAAAATAACTTCCTGTAATTGTCTACTGTTCTGATGGCGTAGTGGATAGTACCCCTGCCTGCTACGCCAAGGGTCGTGGGTTCGATCCCCACACACCAATAATGATTGTAAGTAATTTTTCAAATATTTCCAATAATAGTGGATGGGCGACAGGGAGTTATTATAGAAATGATACGACTTAGTTGGTGGTTGAACTTAGACTGACTACTTTATTCTAATAATTACATATCTAGAGCTCGAACGCTCGATTGCCTAATACTAAAAAATGCTAAGACAAGCAATACGCTTCCAGTGGCTATGCGGCCACTACATATTTGTGTTGAGTCTGGGTGTTTTCTATGTATTTATTCATATAAAAGTCTATATGTATTAATATTAGCTATCTAGTTCTCATAGTACAAGCTTTGTTTGGGGCTCGATGGCGCTGAAATATCCAGGATATTTATTTACCTATATCTTTAATGAATCTGTTTTTTTTCGCATTTAGGGATTCTATGCGAAGCTATGGCAACCGAAAAGTTAGATCGATGGCAGTTTCAATAAACCGTCCTATCTAATCAATATTTAAGTTTAAAATGTACGAAAACATGATTTTCATCATCAATTAGTCAATTTGTTAGTCCAAATAGCTCGGGGACTCGGCTGACAACCGCGGGGATGTCCCCGATCGCATTAACCGATGCAAAGCTTCCGATATAAGACGGAGTTGGTTATTCTGTTAATAGCATACATATATCAAGCCAAGGGATAACCCTTGCGGGGTAGGCTGTAACGGCCTTAAAAATATGGTCGCTGTTGCCACGTCTGACAAATAAGTATTTGAGGGCCGTTTTAGAAAAATCATGTACCACTATAGTGACAAGTTCTCAGCCGTTTACCAAAAAAATATTATATACATTAAACTCTCGAGTTCCTTAGTCGTCTCTTACGGCACCTGCGGGGAAGAAATGGGGTGATGTTATTTATTATAGGAGCATATACTTACATACCTAATAAGACAATACAATAAATATTTCGAAATTGAAATGATTACTTAGACGGCGGTCGTTACACAACCATGTCAGAGACCTACTACTAGTAGTTGGCAGTTGTATAACTCCGACACCAGGGTTCATTGGGTCGTTGACGATTCAGTGTCCCACACGAAAAGAAAAATTGAAACTTTAATTTAGGATATCAAGTGTGATCTCCGTGAGTTAAGATAACTTCTAAATCTTTATTAAAGCCCGGGCTAAATTAATAGTTAGAAAGCCACACTGAGATCAAAACAAAAGACACTATAACAATTGACTGGCCGGATGGTGTAGTAGATAGTAGATATATAATCTAATCTTCCTGCCACGCCGAGGGTCACTGGTTCGATCTCCACACACCTTAAGTATTGGTATGTTATTTTCAAATAATTTGTAATAAGTCTGGGTGTTTTCTATGTATTTATTTACAAAAAATAAGAATTTATGTATACTATCAGCTATCATGTTCCGATTAATACAAACTTTGCTTAGTTTGGAACTAGATGGAAATTTCCAGGATATGACTACATAGTATAAAATAAAGTCGCTTCCCGTTTGGTATCTCCTTATATCTCTAGAATTACCCAACGGATTTTGATGCGGTTTTTTTTATTAGATAGAGTAACTTGAGAGGAAGGTTTATAAGTATAATTTATTCCGGGAAATTGTCACATTCCCGTGGGAAAACGGGTAGCCCAATTGGTAGTAAACTTTTGACCCCCTTTTGACACCTTTAAAGATTTAAATTTCAAAAATGCTGAAACACGTATTTTATTCTTTTAAGTTATGAGTCTAATCAGAAATTTTGAAACAGATCAGATTTAAGATAAAAAACTTTCATACAAACTTTTAACCCCCTTTTCACCCACTTCAGGGTTAAAAATTCAAAAATGCTGAAACACGTGTTTAATTATTTTAAGTTATTAGTCTAATCACAAATTTTGAAACAAATCACAATCATTTAAAAAAACGAACTTTCATACAAACTTTTAACCCCCCTTTTGACCCTATTAAGGGTTAAAATTTCAAATATGCTGAAACACGTGTTTAATTATTTTAAGTCATAAGTCTAATCACTTATTTTGAAACGGATCACACTTAAGACAACGAACTTTCATACAAACCTTTAACCCCCTTTTCATCCCTTGGGGGATTTAAAAAAAAACCGAAATTTTATCTATAATAGTTGCTTTATTACATAAAAAACTGTCCAAGTTTTATCGCTCTAGCTTCAGTAGTTTAGCATTTATACTATCACGAAAACTGAGAAAAAATAATATTTTAGTTCCATAATACATGCTTCCCACGTCTGTCCCTGTCTGTTTGTGTGCTTAAATCTCTAAAACCACGTAACGGATCTGGATAAAGTTTTTTTTAAAAGATAGTGATTCAAGAGGAAGGTTTTTATGTATGATTTATGTATGGAGAAGGTCTGTATCCCGTGGGAAATCAGTTAGCAGCGGGTGAAACCGCTGGGCGGGCCGCTAGTTATGTATATAAAAAATATATAAAATTTATAATGTTCAAAAATTATAATTTCTACCTTTTTTAATGGAACTCAGGCGTATATGTATATTGCTAGTATAGGTACCACTGGTAGAAGTTAAATCAAATGGCAGCATAAAAAAACAACGATTTGGAGAGGCAACTCGTCTGATTTAATTTGACATGCAAATCCGTACAAAAATTGTTTCCCAACTTTTGTTTGAGGGACTTTATTCTACACGCGGTTCTGTTTGAGTACCAAATGTGACCACGTGTTTTATTTTATCGTTTTAACTTTGGGAACAAAAAGCGCTTTTTGCGACACTGTCGAGATGTGAGAGCGTATGACAAGTCGTCGTGTCGCTGGACGACTCGGTATCCCACACGAAAAGAGAAGACAGACAAGTGTTTTCCATACAAATTTCTTCATTTTATCGTTGCGGAAATTGTTAATTTATCATACTACGGTTTATTTTGCACTCACGGTGCTATATTATATTCATAACTGAAAATAAGAAATTAAAAATATTTTTGTGACGGCCTGGGATCGAACCCGAGATCTGTGGAGTACCATCCTACCGCGCTACTGAGCTACCGGCGCTCCGACCGAACACTTCAAATTTTCAACTCTTCCTCTGGATACTCGTCTTGAAGCAATTTGAACTAATACTAACATTTCAATTCTTTTTAATCGTTAACATTCATCACTTATATATATCATATGTATTAATATTAGCTATCTAGTTCTTTGTTTGGGGCTCGATGGCGCTGTGTGAAATATCCAGGATATTTATTTATTTATTTATTGGATCTACAGTTTTTTTTCGCATTTTGGGATTCAATGCGAAGCTACGAAAACCGAAATTTTCACCCGGTCGAAAAATAATTACATCGATGGCAGTTTCAATAAACCGTCCTATCCAATTAATATTTTAGTTTAAAATGTACTAAAACATGATTAGCATCATCAATTAGTCAATTTGTTAGTCCAAATAGCTCGGGGAAATAGCTGCCAACCGGGGGGAAGTCCCCGATCGCATTAACCGATGCAAAACTTCCGATATAAGTCGGAGTTGGTAATACTGTTAATAATAGAAGCATACACACATACACATATCACGCCTTTATCCCTCGCGGGGTAGGCTATAACGGCCTTAAAAATATGTCTGTCAAATTTTACGAATTTGAGTCGTCTCTTACGACACCTGCGGGAAGAGATGGGAAGATGCTATTTATTATAGGAGCACATACTTACATACCTAATAAGACAAAACAATAAATATTTCGAAATTGAAATGATTACTTAGACGGCGGTCGTTACACAACCATATCAGAGACCTACTACTAGTAGTCGGCAGTTGTAAAACTCTGACACCAGGGTTCATTGGGTCGTTGACGATTCGGTGTCCCACACGAAAAGAAGAATTGAAACTTTGAGTTAAAATAACTTCTAAATCTTTATTAAAGCCCGGGCAGGTTTGCTGCATTTTTCCTCTAAATTAATAGTTAGAAAGCCACACTGAGATCAAAACAAAAGACACTATAACAATCGACTGGCCGGATGGTGTAGTAGATAGTAGATATATAATCTAATCTTCCTGCCACGCCGAGGGTCACTGGTTCGATCTCCACACACCTTAAGTATTGGTATGTTATTTTCAAATAATTTGTAATAAGTCTGGGTGTTTTCTATGTATTTATTTACAAAAAATAAGAATTTATGTATAATATCAGCTATCATGTTCCGATTAATACAAACTTTGCTTAGTTTGGAACTAGATGGAAATTTCCAGGATATTATGTATATAAAAAATATATAAAATTTATAATGTTCAAAAATTATAATTTCTACCTTTTTTAAAGGAACTCAGGCGTATATGTACATTGCTAGTATATGTACCACTGGTAGAAGTTAAATCAAATGGCAGCATAAAAAAAACGATTTGGAGAGGCAACTCGTCTGATTTAATTTGACATGCAAATCCGTACAAAAATTGTTTTCCAACTTTTGGTTGAGGGACTTTATTCTACACGCGGTCCTATTTTAGTACCAAATGCGACCGCGTGTTTTATTTTATCGTTTTAACTTTGGGAACCAAAAGCGCTTTTTTGCGACACTGTCGAGATGTAAGAGCGTATGACAAGTCATCGCGTCGTTGGACGACTCGGTATCCCACACGCAAAGAGGCAAGTGTTTTCCATACAAATCTCTTCATTTTATCGTTGCGGAAATTGTTAATTTATCATACTACGGTTTATTTTGCACTCACGGTGCTATATTATATTCATAAATGAAAATAAGAAATTAAAAATATTTATGTGAGGACTGGGGATTGAACCCGAGATCTGTGGAGTACCATCCTACCGCGCTACTGAGCTACCGGCGCTCCGACCGAACACTTCAAATTTTCAACTCTTCCTCTGGATACTCGTCTTGAAGCAATTTGAACTAATACTAACATTTCAATTTTTTTTTAATCGTTAACATTTATCACTTACTTACACAGTTTAGTTTTATGGTCTGTTCATGCCTGCAAAGTTTTCGGTACACCGTCCCTTACACCTTGTATTGTTTCAGTTTGGTTAAGACAAGTAGGTAAGTAAGTAAAGTAAAAACTCTTTATTACACACGAATACATCATATGTAATTTAAAACAGAAAACCCTGATGGCGCAAAGGCGGTCTTATAGCTAAAAGCAGCACAATAGCAGTAAGTAACAATAGTTCATTTTGAGGGCACATCTGTTCTCGGTCGCTGTCTTGAATGACAATCGTTAAACATCCAAGCCATAACTACATAGTAGCTTCAATTTGGAACAACAATTCTCTTACCTAACCTTACATTAGCGCTGTTACTTTGTGTCAAATAGGTTTCATAAAGGTCAGAACATATCTAAGTGTTTCTTGAAACCGTTGTTTTGTTAATTAATTTATTTTTATAGAGCACATTTTTACTTTTATTTTGTGCATATTATAATTATATTGTAAACTGGATCCAGCGGCCGAGAAAAAGTGAAAAACAGCAGAAATGCCTTTAACTGACTGTTATTTTAAAAGCTTATGTTTGTGCAAATTGTGTTTGTTGGTAAATAAAGAAGTTTTTTTTTTATTCTGTTTCCATATTTGAAAAGGTGGTTTGAAAACGAGCTAGATGCAAAGACTGGCACTCGGAGGCCCAGAGTAGAACAGGATGGAAAGATAAGATGGAGGCATTTGCCCAGCAGTGAGACGATGTAGGCTAAATAAGATAAGAGATTTGAAAATGATAATGGGTTCTTCGCCACAATTTAAAAGCCATTGCTACAATCGTCGTCTTATTTTGACAGATAACGCGCATTTTAAATCAAATTATATGACAGGACTGAGATATCCCTAAACATATTTGACGGACATAGACAGCGCTAATATAAGTTACTCGTGTATACATTTAGGTGGTTTACAAACTGTTACACAAAAATCATCGGTCATTGACAAAAAATCACTTTTTACCACAGAGTACCCAAACTCATGCACTGTCCCCGCCCGCGAGTTCTTTGGTCTGTGCTTTTTGCCATTTTCAAGAGTAATTAATAACGGAATCTGACCTGCGCGCCGTATTTACACTCTCCTTGACTAATTCAATTTGTTTCGTAATAACTTTGCCCTTTGAACGTCTAATGCAAAGTTCCTGCCAAGTTTAACTTTAAATCAGTGATATTTTAACAAGAGAAGACTAGATTGAGAAGTTAACGTGATATTTTTGAAAATATTGAGTATTCAAATGTAACGCCGTATAAAAATGTTGTTATCAACAACTTATGTGACTCGGCCGTACTCAATTCATTTCGTAGACAATAAATGCTATGGCAAACTAATCTTTCAAATACGTTTTTGTGGTATGTTTTTTGTCAACAGAATAAAAGAAATTATAACCTTACTAGCTTTTACCCGCGACTTCGTCCGCGTTAGATAGTTTTTTTAGGTAGAAGTTCTAAAGTAAGGTAAGTGTATTCATAGTAAGTGTGACAGTGATATTAGAACAGTTCTTATCTCTACTGTTTAAAGATGACTTGCTTGCTTCTGTTGTTTAAGGGACAATTCAAAATTTGCTATCCGGCCTGAGAAATCAATATTTATAACCATTGAATACAAAAGTCAGTAGATATCAGAGTACTTACTCCAGAGGTGCCGATTTGAACACACTAAAATAGTCAGCATAAGTAGATAAGACAGATAAAAAGGTAATTTAAGTTACTGTAATACATTTTTATACCTCTATACCTCATTTTTTGTTTTTCTGTCCTCAAAAGAAGGCAATGTCCTTTCTCAACTTATTCTCATCATACTGAACAACTTTTGTTTTGGACCATGCCTGTATCTCGAATAGTTAAGGTGGGCTCCTGATGGTAGACCTGGTGTTTTACATAAGGTACTCCAGATCCTCAATGTCCTTGTTAAAAGAAGCGGCCCATCATACTGAACAACTTTTGTATTGGAACGATGCCTGTATCTCTAATAGTTTAGCTGGGCTCCTGGTGGTACACCTGGTGATCTACATAAGGTACTCCAGATCCCCAATGTCCTTGTGAAAAGAAGCGGCCCATCATATTGAACAACTTTTGTTTTGGACCATGCCTGTATCTCTAATAGTTTAGCTGGGCTCTTGGTGGTACACCTAGTGGTCTACATAGGGTACTCCAGATCCTCAATGTCCTTGTGAAAAGAAGCGGCCCATCATACTGAACAACTTTTGTTTTGGAATGATGCCTGTATCTCTAATAGTTTAGCTGGGCTCCTGGTGGTACACCTGGTGGTCTACATAAGGTACTCCAGAGCCCCAATGTCCTTGTGAAAAGAATTGGCCCATCATACTGAACAACTTTTGTTTTGGAACCATTTCTGTATCTCCAATAGTTCAGGTGGGCTGCTGATGGTAGACCTGGTGGTCTACATAGGGTACTCCAGATCCTCAATGTCCTTGTGAAAAGAAGCGGCCCATCATAATTGTTTTGGAACCATGCCTGTATCTCTAATAGTTTAGCTGGGCTCCTGGTGGTACACCTGGTGGTCTACATAAGGTACTCCAGATCCCCAATGTCCTTGTGAAAAGAAGCGGCCCATCATACTGAACAACTTTTGTTTTGGAACCATGCCTGTATCTCTAATAGTTTAGCTGGGCTCCTAGTGGCACACCTGGTGGTCTACATAAGGTACTCCAGATCCCCAATGTCCTTGTAAAAATAAGCGGCCCATCATACTGAACAACTTTTGTTTTGGAACCATTTCTGTATCTCCAATAGTTTAGGGGGGCTGCTGATGGTAGACCTGGTGGTCTACATAGGGTACTCCAGATCCTCAATCTCCTTGTGAAAAGAAGCGGCCCATCATACTGAACAAATTTAGTTCTGGAACCATGCCTGTATCTCTAATAGTTTAGCTAGGCTCCTGGTGGTACACCTGGTGGTCTACATCTATACTCCTGACCCTCGAATGGTGATAAAAAGTAGCCTATGTCCGTTCTCGGTATGCTAGCAATCTCTGTGCCAAGTTTCATGAAAATCGGTTCAGCGGTTTGGCCGTGAAAGCGTAGCAGACAGACAGACAGACAGACAGACAGACAGAGTTACTTTCGCATTTATAATATTAGTGTGGATTACTGTGCTAAACAAGAAAATGCAAATTTGTATGCCTACCAACATAAAATTAACAGCCACAACCGTCCACTGCTGGACATGTGCCTCCTCCTATCGGGGGTATTGCCATACTTACCACGCTTAACAGGCGGATTGGTGAGTGTACGATGCAAGATGTTGCATTCACAGGGAACGCTGCTGCCCATTCCCTGGATGATTATCCCTTAGTCGTTTAGTCAGTGCTAATCTAAGCCAGCACCACACGACGTATGCCTTATTCGGTGTAATTAATTTGCTTATATGTAAGAACGATGACAGTAAGCATCGTCTTATGGTTTTATAGTCTGTCCCTCTTAGTAAACTACATAATTATGAAGCTCCTTCATTTATTAGGGAATTTCAATGGACAAGTTTATTCCTTTCATGTTTCACAATTTACTACCACTTTTGAATATTGAAAGGCTTAGAAATTATTGCAAAAGCGTTTTTGGAGTTTCATTTTATTATATTAAAAGTAATGTTTAAGTTATGTAGGGTTTCACTTAATTATTTTAATGGTTTATCACTCAGTGGACTCAATTGTTTAGTCCTCCTCTAATAAAGTACATCTTTGAAGGATTTTAAAATTTTACTTACGGGCTCGTCAATTCCTACGCGAATTGCCTCTTAGAGCATTCCAAAAAAATGTTTTGTGCTTGAATTTTAATACTTCCGTTAATATACAGGTAGACGCGAATAGTAAGGCTCAAAGAACAAATTTAAATGCCTTGTACTGACGGGTATCCGAAACACCCCCGTGATGTTCCGAGATTTTTTGTACTTTCCGAGTTATTCATCTTTTTAAGTTGAATTTTCTATTTGAAAAATTTTATTCCACAAGTCTAAGACTGAAGGATACCTAATCTTCATGATTTGTCATTTTTAGCTTACAATTACCTTGCAATGATTGTAATATGTTGTGTTCGTCTTTTGAATACAAAAAAAAAGCCTCGTGACAATAAAACAATTTTAAACGGATTTAAATTGTGTTTATTTGGATTTTACAATTCCTACTACTAATTATTGTAAAATCCAAAATAAACACAACTTAAATCCGTTTAAGATTGTTTTATTGTGATGAGTAATAGTTGTGCAAACTCAAGAAATTATTAAAAAAAAGACTGCCAGCTTAATGTATCCAATACAAATTTAAAAACTGAATATCTCGGGAAGTATAAAAATTCGCGATCCCTCAGTTTAAGGCATTGAAAATTTGTCTTTCTTCGTCACTATTGAAATTGAAATTGTTTTATTATTGGCGGTGATACTGTTTTCAGTACTGGATTCCGTTTCATTTTCAGCGATAACGACTAACCGTTATCTCTATTAAAATTCGGACGACGGCTTATTTTTATAGTTTTCCAAACTTTTCAGGGTACAAAGAACTTAATATTAACAAAATTGTGTAAACCTACATCATAAAGGACACTTGGTCGTTCAATAATACAACTACAACTTGTTTTTAAACTTAATCCAAATATTTGTAACCGCGTTTCAGAAACTTACACTGCCATCTACCGCCACCGATTCGTACTAACTTCATCAATTGTTTGTCCACAGGCTTGTCCTCTTCCCTGGCCGAAGAGTGGTCGTCTTCCCGCTCACCGGCGCCCCCCGCCCCCGTCCCCGCAGACGCAGCGGAGATTGTCCGTGATGCACCCCTCTACCCCCCTCTGCCGTCCGATCTATACGACTTGGAACCTGCGACTGGAATCGGTAATGGATTTATATATTTTTTTGTTGATGTAGGATACTAAATACTTGATACTAGCTTAAGCTGGCCAAAGCCGATGATAAAATATATGATAGTTTAAAAAAAATTTGAATATCAACATAAAACCTTTACTCTGATAACAGTGTTTCAAAAATCGCGTGGAAAATAAACATTTTAAACAAAATCATTTACGCTTCGATAATTATTATTTTATGAATGAATGATTTAAAATTTAGACTGTATTTTGATTTTAATACTAAAACCCATTTCAGTTGACCAATAGAGTAAACATAAGCATTCTTCTTCTAGAACACACATACAACGACCTAGAAACAAGCATAGAAGAGAGTAATATCCTCGCAACACCGGAGGACTCCACGAGAAACGCTGAGACTGAACACGGAACTAACGTACAAATAGAAGAAGAAAAAAAAGAAGAAAGAGTTAAGAGAAGTAGTGGACAGGAGTGGGATAAAAGTGCTAAGGTAAGATATGTAAAGACTGAACACAAAATAACGTATGAACAGAAAAAGAATGAGTAAAGAGAAGAAGAAAGTATGCAAAAGTAGGAACAAAAGCGCTTGGGTAAAATGAATGCTTGTAGAAATATTTAGTATTTTGCTTATTCAACAGAAGTTGAAATGAAGCAGATACATAAACAAAACAGAAAACAGATTATAGATACATTCAAAATTTTGGTATGTGACAGTCCAAGATCATAATATTTGAAGGGCAGGTAGCATTTCTAACAATAAAGATAACGAATGAAGTAGAAAATAATATTTTTTGTTTAATAATTCCTGTTAAGCCGCGGTTTCCCAGATAAAAAAGGCGTCGCCACTAATGATGGCGAAAGTCGCAGCTTCAAATTCAGCTCGCGCTTAAAGATTTTGTAAGTTTTCAAAAGTTAATAATTCTCAGCCGGCAGCATCCCGCCGCGTGAAGACCGGCGATACCATCCTCAACATCCGAGGCGCGGTGCGAGATGCAATCGGCGACGCAGGTGCAGCCCCAGGACCGAGAGCATCTTCCAGAGTTGACACCTTCGTCATACGACCAGCCAGCGCGCATAGACAGCCTGTGAGGGATCAGCCAAGAGTGCAGCCCAGTACTAGTCAGGTGAGAACAGTTCTTCTAAAGACGATAAACCTAAAGGTTCTGGAGCGTCTAGTGGTTACACCTACGTCATAGGACCGGCCAGCGCGCATAGATTGCCTAAAATGGTCAGCCAAATGTGCAACTTAGTACTGGCCAGGTAGGAAAAGATTTGATGGCGAAGCGTTAATGACTGAGGAAGAGCTAAAAGTGCAAGCTCATCCAGAAGTCTAAAAAACACTTGCTTGCTGGCGCTAGACTTTGCGGAGAATAGTTGCAAGCCAGAGAAGTCTAAGCAGGCTGACTCTTGCGTAGTCTAATATATTCAAAGGAACTTCTAAAATTTAAACTTTCGCGGTTATTTACACTATTCATAGTTAACATACCGACGCATTCTTATTAGTATGAGCTCCCAAAATTTAGACGATGTATTGCAAGTATTATGATCACGGGTAAACTGGCGAACTACCTTCATTCTTCTTTACTTTTGTGGAACGCAATCGTCAACGTAGAAAATTTTCCACAGACAAACCTGTATTCATATCACATATTTGCCAATAAAAAAAATAGAAGTTTACATTTTAATGCCAAATTTTTAGTTCCCTAGTAAAGTCTTTATCTCTGAACAGGCACCGAAGAACGAAAAGGAGTTATTGGTAGAGGCTCACTTCCGCGCTCGCATCGTTTGTGATCTCACCAACGTCACCAATCTGCGCTGGTATAAAGACAATGAGGTACGTACTGTCTGTTATCATCACATCTTTATTGATTTGTCTGGCCTTTTCTTACATATCCTAAGATTCCTTCTCCCACACCGATATCTTTCTATGTAATTTTCTTAAATACTCGCCGATTTCAAAACAAGTGAACCTCTCGTAGTCTAAAATAATTTTTCACTCCAAAATGCCTTCGGGAGTGCGTGAAAGTGATAGTAACATAATCAAGAGAAGTTTATCTAACTTGGAAGTGAAATTGAGTGCTCAAAATGACGAGATAAGTGCTTTAAAACGCCATGTTATTGAACTCACTACGGTGATTAAGTCGCTTAATGAGGGTATACTGTGCAACAAGTGCAAAAACCTGCCAAACAGCGCTAACGTTTCAACTACTAGCGTTTCGAGTGCGAATGAGACGATTGTCAACTTACCGATCACTCGAACGAAAGAGAAGGCAAGAAAACATACTGACGGACGAAGTGGCCAGCAAATGAATAACCCGCCGCAAACAATGAACAAAATACCTCAAAAACAAACTTCAACACCTAAGAAAAGTTTGGAGGAGAAACCTTGTGACGATAAAATACTTGCAGGTTTTGCTTCAGAAAATAATCAGGATGAGTGGACAACAGTGAATAATAAACGCAGGCGCAATCACCAACAACGCACTAATAGGAAAATAACTCGTTGTAATGGCGAAAGTAGTAACCTACTATGTGCCGCTAACCGTCTGAAATACCTGCATGTATGGGGCGCGCATCCCAATACGAGCGAGGAAAATGTAATTAAGTACTTGAATAGCAAACGTCAATCATCTGCTTATACCGCCGAAAAAATGCAATGTAAACGTGCTACAGATTATGCGTCTTTTAAAGTAGGTATTCCTGATGACGTCTATGAAGAGTGTTTGTCATCACAGTTTTGGCCGAAGGGTTTTTCAGCTGAACGCTGGCTTTTTCGACTCGAACGAATACAAGCCGAAACAAAATCTTAAATTGTATACATTGAACATCTATTATCAGAATGTGAGGTGGTTGAAAACTAAGTTGGTTGATTTTAGAAACAATCTAATCACCTCAGATAACCTAAATATAATAGCAATCACGGAAACCAACACTGACGAGTCTGTGAGCGACGCTGAGCTGTGTGGGCCTGGTGGCGCTGGCTGGTCGGTGCTCCGCCGGGACCGGCGCGGGCGCAGCGGCGGCGGCGTCCTGCTCGCCGCCCGCGCGCCTTTAGTACTTGAACGACTTTCTAGTTACGAGACTTTAGATGGAGAAGATCTATGGGCAAAATTCCAGTTCCATGACCACTCCCTATATGTCTGTGTGGTGTACGTAGACCCACGGGCCAGCGAAAATGCATATTTTAATTGGTTTGAAAAAGTAGAAAGTGTGTGTTCTCTCCACCCTTCTTCTAAAATAATTATATTAGGTGATCTCAATTTGTACAGTGCCAATAATAACGTAAATAATTATTTAAAATATTTTAATAGTGTGTGTAATTTGGAGATGTATAATTGTGTGACGAATGAAAACGACCGAATGTTAGACGTAGTAATGTCTAGCCCTGAATTGAACGACGCAGTGCATGTGCGCCTCGCCGAGCCAGCGGAACAGCTGGTTAAGGTTGATCCACATCATCCACCTTTATTAATTAGCATAGGTTATAGATTTTCTAAAGAAACGACGAAAATAGACCCATCTAATATTCCAATTGAATTAGACTGGAATTTTGCTAAGGGCGATTATTACCTGTTATATTCCATGTTAAATAACACAGATTTTACTGCTTTATATAATTACATGAATGTTGATGACGCTTTGGAATTCTTATATAAATGTTTATATCGCATATTTGACTGCTGCATACCGAAAAAAATTAGGAAATCGTATGTTCATCGTGTTTATCCTGTTTACTACGATAAAAATATTATCCGTGGTATTCAAACTAAAGCAGAGTATCATCGTTTCTGGAAACAGAGTGCGGACGAGTCTTACCGTGTGAAATTCAAAGAAATGCGAAAAATACTTAAGTTTGATATTGACCTTGCGTATAAAAATTACAATAAATTAATCTCTGACAATATTTTCAAAAACCCCAAAGAGTTTTGGCAGTACATGAGCAGCCTTCGTAAACCTGGGGGAATTGAAACAAAGGTCACTTACGGTGACGTTGAGTACTGTGGGGCGGGGGCGGCTGAGGCATTCGCGCGCCACTTCGGTTCCGTGTTCTTGTCTGATGAGCCCGCGCTCAACCCGACCGCAGCCTGCACTGCCCCGCCAGCTGACGCTCGCAGAGTAGACTTACACTCGTTCTCTCGTACGGACATTCGAACTGCTATTAAAAAACTTAAGCCAGATTCACCTCCGGGGCCCGATGCTATCCCAGCATATATTGTCAAAGGATGTGTGGATGCGTTAATAGCACCTATAGCTCATATTTTTAACCAGATTTTGAAAACAGGCCACTATCCAACCATCTGGAAAAAGTCGCGGGTGACGCCAATACCTAAATCGGGTCCCAAATCAAAGGTCGAAAACTATAGGCCTATTGCCATACTTTGTACACTGGCGAAGGTCTTCGAGTCTGCGCTGCAGAGCAAGCTCCTCCCACAATGCCTACCGTACATCACGGGTAGTCAGCACGCTTTTCTCCCCAGCCGCTCCGTAGCTACTAATCTGGTAACTCTTGTCGACCGAATGAGTTACGAACTCGATCGTGGAAATCAGGTAGACGTCGTCTACCTTGATTTTCAAAAAGCATTCGATCGTGTCGACAATGATGTCCTCTTATTAAAGCTGGGCGCAATGGGGTTTACCCCAAGGTTGCTTAAATTGTTCGCTAACTATCTATCGAACAGGGTCCAGTTTGTGAAGTATGGCTCCTATATCTCGCAGTGTTATATCACCCGATCCGGCATTAGCCAGGGTTCGAATTTGGGACCCTTCCTATTTGTTTTGCTCATCAATGATCTGCCTGAGGTAGTCAAGAACTCATCGGTTTTAATCTTTGCGGATGACGTTAAACTTTTTATGCCGTGCAGAACATCTGCCGACCATCTCGCCCTGCAGCACGATATTGATGCAGTTTACAATTGGAGTGTTTCTAATAAATTAATCTTTAACGCTAATAAGTGTGAGATTATGACGTACACCCGTAGCAGTAGACCGGAATATGTCGAATATCTTATAGGCAAAACAATAATAGAGCGGGTATGGCTAGTTCGTGATCTTGGTGTATGGTTCGATCGCGGATTGACATTCCGAGACCATGCACAACGTGTAGTCGACACTGCCAACCGTACATTGGGCTTTGTGCTTCGCAATGCGGCGCCTCTGTCCTCAGCAGCAACACGAGCTCTGTATGCTACCCTCGTGCGTAGCATACTAGAAAGCAATTCAGTAGTATGGAATCCATGCGAAGATAAATACATACTCATGATCGAAAAAATTCAGAAAAAATTCCTTAGAAGCCTGTATAAAAAGGACCTATTCTACTACCCCTACATGTATCCTTCACTGTTTTTGCAGGGACAGCTAGGCTACGACACACTAGAGGCCAGAAGGGCATTTGCACTTTGCAAATTCTCCATAGGGCTGCTCCGGGGTGTCATTGACTGCGCGGATCTAGTTGAGGTGGTCCTTCGTTTGTCCGTCCCTAACCTGCAGCTGAGTAACAGGCTCCGACCGCAGCGGGCGCGAGCGCTGCTCGAGCAGCGGTCGGCGCGCACACAACACCGCGAGCATAGCCCGGTCGAGCGCGCTCGTCGCTTGCTCAACGCCGTTCTCGAGTTTGCGCCGCAATGCGACTTGTTTAGTTCAGGGTTCGCTAGTTTGATGCGCGTATGTAGGAATGCGTGTGAGATGACGTGTGCCAGAGGAAGCACGATACAATTTTAGTTAATTTTTGGTTTTAATAATTTTATGTCTTAATAATAATTAATAATTTAATAAAAAAAAAAAATATTATTATAATATGACTAATGATAAAATAATTTAAGTAAATGCGACTGAATTTTTTAAGTATAGGCTAATATTATTGACATTTATTGATATAATTATTTTAATTTATTATTAATACCTAATTAAATAAGACGATGTTTATAACGATTTGGTGTCTGTAACTGTTATGTTGTAAACTTAAATTAATAAATAATAAATAAATAAATAAATAAATAAATAAAACTAACTTGAACGTATTAGGCCGTATTACGCGGTTTACTCGAACGTCTGCAAAATCTTTGTATTCGGTTCATCTTCGGTCTACGAAAGTACGACCACGTCTCCCATTACCGGTCCCAGCTTCAATGGTTACCTATATCCCGTAGGCGGGACTGCCATATCCTTTCCCTTATTTACTCCGTCCTCTCCAATCCTAATACTCCCCCTTATCTTAAAGAGCGCTTTATTTTTCACTCCTCAACCCTGACTCGCAATCTGCGAGCCAGCAACAGTCTCACGCTCAACCTTCCTCCGCACAAGACCGACTTCTACGCAAAGTCTTTCACAGTGCGAGCAATCAAGCTGTGGAATTCTTTGCCTGAAGTCGTGCAGCGAGCTCCATCCCTTACATCCTTCAAAGATCGGGTCAAAAAACATTTTTTGTCTAATATTGTTGTTTAGTATAATACCTATGTCCTATCTCACAGTCTCTTTTAAAATTAAACTGCTATTTATTTCTGTTTCTTTTATTTCCTTCGTTGCAGAATATATATCTATCTATCCTATCTATCATAGTTAGTTTTTATGTATTAGTCTATAATATTATTAGGTTATTTAAGTATTAGTGTTTACAATAGTATGTAGTATGTGTAAGTATGTTTATATTATATGCACTATCCCGCTTACCTTTACGCGCTTTCCTATCACCCAAAGGTTGCCTGGTAGAACTTGCTACCATAGCAAGAAGGCCGCCTTGTTGGGCTGGGCTGGTACGTTCCTTATAGCTGGCCCGTGCGTGAGGCCGCGCGCGGTCTCGCGGGATCCGCGCGGCGGTCTGATATCGCCGCCATTATTACCCGTCCAAATTTAGAAGGCGCATAGTGCCTAGGTAGTTTTAATATGGCAAGTGTCGTTGTGTTCGTACGGGTTATATTATGTCGCGGGTTGCTGAAGCCGCGGCGCGGGTGACCGCAGGCCGTGTCACGGGGCGCCAATCTTGTGTTTTGTCAAATCTGGCCCGCGCGGGACGTCCCGCGCGTGAAACCGCGTGAGCGAGCGTACGGCGTGGTACGGCCTTAGTACATTTTCCCTGCCCTCCAACATAATAGCGGGTGAACCTACTGAGTTTTCTTCTAGCCTTACATTTTCTAGCTTAACCACATAACGACAGCCAAAATATTTTTTCTAACCTAATTTTTCTCCACACCAGCAAATCAACGCCCCATCCTCACCAAGCGGTGGCGAAGCGATATGGAAGGAAAAAGACGCGATAGTGATAGCACGAGCAACGCGAGCAGACGCCGCCGCTTGGAGATGCGCCGGAGTAGACAGGGCAGGGAAGAGCGTTTCGGGGAAGCCTACGCAGCTGCTTATATATGGTGAGAAATTGAACGAGTATCATGAATTTAACTAAATGCTTAGTTAGGCTGTGATCTATGATGATGCTATGCCACCTCATTTCTACCTATGGGTGTCAGGAAATGAGTAGCAACTTTTCCTGTAAACAGATCCCCTCCCCTTGCCAGCCAAGCTGACAATATCCAATAGTGGACTGCTCAGCTGTGATGGCTGTTGATGAATCTTAAAAGTTGCGGGTATTTGTTGAATGCAGTCGACTCAAAATTTTGAAAATCTGGAACTGTTTATGATTGCATTACATTGCCACAACATTCCTATTTGGGGGTATTGCCATACTCACAACGCTTGGCAAGCAGACTGGAGAGCGTGGTGAAGGATATTGCAGCCCATTATTCCCTGAATAAATTTATCCCTCAGTTGCTTTTACAAGACCCACGGGTTGTATTAGGGTGATGCTATTCCAAGCCGACACCACACGGCATATTAATGATTATAATGCTACAAAGATAAAACTATTTAAAATAAAATTTTGCTTTTACTTTCAAACAGAACCAGTACGTGCAGTGTACTTAGCGGTAGACGGTCGAAGATTAGACGCTGGAAATACATGGGTTCCTGTACGGGACAAGACTGTGCTTGAAGTACGCTGTGTTTCCGAAGGTAAATTCTTCTGGATGCTGTTTACCGTTAGACTTAGATGGGCGGATAGAGTGTGATGCTGAAGTCACAAAGATAAAAGTATGAAGAACCCTGGTCTGAATTATTGCTTTGATTGCCTGACCCATTTTACCTAACTCTGGTCTAAGAAAAAAGGCAACAAACACCGTTCTCTTGATTTGCGTCTCAGATATACCTTTCAGACCTTACCACACGGATATACTTTTCAGACCTTACTCAAGTTTTCAGTTTAATTTTTTTGTACAAGTGTACCTATTTATAAGTAAGTTTGTTTAATAAAGAACTATCTGAATTATCTCATATTTTTGTTCATTTAGGAGGGGTACCACCACCAGAGTTGACATGGCGACTGATAGCATTGGAACCAGCGTTGGACCACAGGCCGTATCTCAGGATTCATCAGACTAACTACTCTATAGGTAATATTTTAGGTATAGTTATTGTGAGAGGGATTAATTACTATTAGAGTACAATGGAGACCCAGTGATGTGCGCATAATCTGTCTGATAATGAAATCTCGCAACAACACGCACGGCTTTATTTGGCTTTTAAATGGTTATCAACTAAGAACACAGTATGTTGACATAAAGCTACTTGGTTTTCGATTTTCCAACAACAATATGCCAAAAACATTCACGCAAACATAGCTAATTGCAGATCTAGTTAGTTTATTATCATCGGCCTACTTACTGCAGTATAAAAACTATCAATTGCGTATTCTGGTAAAGCTTCAGTTTAGCGCTGTATTTACATATTTCTGCAGAGTCGGGATGGATAACTAATGAGATGGACTCCAAATCAGACATCATATGTACAAACAAATTAATATCAAGATGTGGACGTCGCACAGCCAATGATGATGATAGGCATACTAATAACCTCTAACCTAAAACCTTCTTTATTCCAACAGAAGGCGTAGCATCATCCCACGTAGTGGTGACAGCTGCAAGGGAGCTGCACAACGCGACGTTACAATGCGAGGCGAAACAAAGACGGCCTTTAATGGACTCAACTGCAGCTCCGAGTGATGTGCTCACTGCCAAGCTCGAGATACATGTCACTTGTAAGTTGAAGTTGCAAGTGTTGTAGGAAGCCGGCTATCTGTTCAGACACACCGCCAACCTGATGTTGCTGGGATATAATATAAAATGAAGAGTTGCTTTGACTGGTAAACTGACTGTCCACAATAAAGGTGCTTCGGAGAGCACGTAAAGCCATTGTTCCCGGTTGTTGCCTATGATAACATAGTCGGCGGTCGTTACACTACCATGTCAGAGGCCTACTAGTAATAGTAGACGGTTAAAAAGCTCTGTTTGGGTCGTTGTCCCAAACGAAAAGAAAGAGACTGACAAATTTGTGACACTCTGTCGCTACCGGAAAGAAAAGCTGTCTAGAATTCTGTCAAAAAATACGTCCTTCTACTTATTTGAACAACACAAAAAAAAAAAAACTATGTGTATTTCCCACCAGATCCCCCTTCATTCGTGATCTCCCGCTGGCCCGGTTTCGGCGTCTCGCTAGCTGCTGGAAGTGCTGCAGCTCTTCGCTGTGATGTGGACGCCAATCCACCCGCCAGGGCTTGGTGGCTGAGAGACGATGCGCATACTAGCAGGTATGTCGTGAAAAGACCAATACCAGATTCCGTTTTTGGTGCTGGTAGGTTTTTTTGTAAAGCCTTAATGGGAAAGTTCTACCACAAAGCTTATTTCTGCCGTAAACACAAAAGGGTGTGAGAGCCAGGGAAACTATAGTCTCATGGGATTGCTTCATACTTTTCTTTCTCTGTGTGCGACTTATCTTAACTGGGGCTATTTAGTGAGATAGTAAGTGACGGATGCTGCTTCGTATCAAGCGGATCATATGCTTGTGTACCACTGCTTTGTGTAAAAAAAGCAATTGATGATAATGATATTGTTAATGACTCTGCCGAAGATGCTACAAACAAAATTCTGATAAACTCTTCTCTCCCCCAGCTCTCCACCTCCACTAGAAGCCGGTGACGAGACGCGTGGTTCAGCCACACTCCGCTGGGGCACTCTAACAACCGCCCACGCCGGCTGGTACCGGTGCCGCGCCACTTGGCTTGACACCGAGTACTCTTCTATCGGATACTACCTCAATGTTTTGTGTGAGTATTATTCGGTTCTTCTTATTCAATTTCCTCATTGCTCACGTGCTCACAAAGGTTTTCAATACTTTCATTGTCAATTTCCTCCATTTTAGAACAACAATAGCTAAAACTACGGTACCTACGTTGATTCACGCAATTGATAAACTTGGTAAAAATTGCCTTCAGTTATGAAAAAGCTAAAAAAAAATATTTACACTTTGTGTTGTGATTTCTTGATGGAACTCCATAGTATTCTATGTAATAAAACACTTTACACTAGTTCCACTACATATTAAATTAAAATGCTTTAAAGCGACCGGTTTCGTTACATCATCATCAGGCCTGACGATGATGTGATTTATTACCTAGAATAATAAAAATTAACACGTATTGCTTTCAAAATATCATCCTGTCTAATGTTTCCTTTTATGTACTATATTGCGAAAACAAAGAGATCACAAGGCCACAGAAGATTCTAGAAGACGATAGCATTTATTAACAGAATAATTTATAGCAATAAAACACTCTTTGTAAACCTATTTCTTTGATTCAGCTGCCGAAGAAGACACGGGGACTGCAACTGAAGCCAATGTGGAAGAGGAGGAACCAGATCATCAGAAAGTGGAAGTTCCTCTCGGAGGGAATGTGCAGTTACATTGCCCAAAAGGTACGAAAGTCGCTATTGAATTTGTTAACTGTATTATTTAAAAAATGTTGGAGTTGTGTTAATGCTTCCAAAGAATTTTTTGAATGTATTTGTTTGCCACTTCAGTCTTCATACCTATTCTTGCGACAGACGGACATACATAAACTTTATCAAAGAACACTATACTCCCACTAGCATCACGTTATTGCTCACATAAAATACTTTTACTGTAATATTTTCTTGAGTTTGCGCAACTATTACTCATCACAATAAAACATATTATCGTCAGGATATTTTAGCGAATAAAAGAGTTTCTTGGAATCACAATGCTTTATATTGGATTAATATTAGGCAAAACAATTTCTCTGATTTATACGAAAAAGTGTGTAAAAACGCCGCTGTCACACACTGAACTCCAAATTCGAATCAAAACGTCATTTTTTGTCTCGCATCTATGCTCTCCTCCTCTCCTCTCCTCCATAGACACAAATGTCTATGCTCACCTCACCTCCGCACCTCACCGCACCCCACCTCTTTGTATTACATCGCTCCACACCACTTCGCTTTACACTGCTCATCTCGCCAGCCAATAGCTCCTCTCTTCACCAGTCGTTACAAACAATTTTAAACGGATTTAAGTTGTGGTCACTTAAATTCATTTAAAATTGTTTTATTGTTATGAGTAACAGTTGTGCAAACTTAAGAAAATATTATGGTAAAAACGAAAGTATTATAGAAAAGTAGGAATTGTAAAATCCAAAATAAACACAACTTAAAATTGTTTTATTGTACTTTTACTATGTTCAGTTTTTATGTTGATTCTTTTTTGGGACCGGATCTATTGAAAAGTCTACAACTGAATTGAGTAAGATGATAATTATAATGGCGTCTTTCCTCCTATTTAGGTAGCGTGGGTTGTTGGTGGAGGCGTGTTGTGGGCAACGCCACTGAGAATTGGGCGCCGGCGGGCTCTCATCACGCTCACGGGGTATTAGGTAAGTTTTTCATTCATTCATTCATTATTTTACTTTACTGGAGGCGCTGCAATGGCCTGGAAGTTCGGAATGGTGATTTTGCTATTAAGTCAACAGAAATAAATATATACTTGGGCATTGTTAAGTAACTGCCTTGCTTTATTATAGCACGTTCACACTATGCCTATATGCTTAGAGAAATAGAAAAGAAAGTGGGCAGCGCGAGCTTGTCTTCTTTTCGTGTGGTTACTTGCGCTGTTACTTGTCATGCAGCTGCCACTTCCTGTGCTCCCGCTAGTGTCGTTACCTTATGCACGAGTCACAATACTTTTTGAGTGCGAGTCAAAGGTACGGCAGCACAAGAACGAGTGGAATGCATTGATATCTTGCTCACTCGTAGGTATTGCTGCAGGAATAGTATGACGGCAGTTCGAAAACTTTTACTCGCGTTGATACTTCCGCCGAAGTATTTCGGGAAATATTCGCGCCAGTGGCAGGAGCATCAGAATCAGAAATAAATCTTTATTCCGTCAGATGAGCCTCTCAACATAATTATTCATTGTTTTGAAAATATATTGGTTAACAATGTTAAACCCTTCCCACCAGGTATAAAAGACGCGATGTACCAGGAGGGTGGGGAGTACCGCTGCATCGGGGCGCGGGCTCCGGATCTCAACCGACTGAAAGAACTAAAGAGGGTCACTCTACGTGTCACAGGTAAGACGAGAACATAAGCACAATGTACCAAGGAGCAGTGGTTTCACTCGAACACCTTTCCGTCTGAAATAGCAGGGATGTCAACAAATTGATTTTTATGAACTCAAATTTAATTGATGTCACACTTAGGTACTATCATGCTAGATTACAATGAATTACATTACAATTTTATGAATACTTAGGTTTCTAGGTATTTTCCCAATGTCCTGATAGACAAAGAAAAACTCGCGGCGGCAGTACAGTCCTATGTGGTTGTCGTGTACGTATAGATCAGTCGGGCGTGTGTATGTGTGAGTGCACAAATCGGGCGTTAGTATGAAGTTAAATTTTTACTGTTCCTTGGTATATTGTAACATAAGTGTACACACAGGTAATGCGTAAAAATTTACACCATCATACATGTTGTGACTTGAAGATGAAAGCTCAAACTCACAGGTTTATTAAGATTCAAGACTTGTAGGTCTATAGTGCACAAACGCATTACACAATTCCCGCTTCTTATTCTGTCCATAAATACTAATCAAAAACCTTGACGCAGGTGGAGCAACGGCAACAGCTCTCAGCGCTGAACCAGCAGCAGGCGGTTGGAGACTGGAATGCGGGGCTTGTGGGAGAGGTCTACGTGTGGTGTGGCTCCGACCTTCAGGGTCAGCTCCTATCATGCCGGCCAGTCTGAGTCCGGATCTGGCGCAGCATTGCTGGAGGGCTGTGCTACACGTCTCCGAACCGGATGAGGTGAGTTCGTGGTCTTTTGCTTTTTCAAGGTTTCCATTGCTTATGACTCTAGTCTGGAGCAGTTAAAGCCAAGACAGAGCTTTGCTGTGCAATATTTGTTGAGAGAACTTACCCAAAAGAACAAAAAAGTTCTGGTATTTCTTTGTAAAGACGAAACCAGCAAGATTTTAAAATTTTTCACCTTTTAAATATTCTGGGAGTAATATTCTTAGGTCAGGCGGGCACTTTTACGATGCCTACGTCCAAGTTATTGGGATCTGTTAGCTGAACTTAAACTTTCAGAAGATTCCAGAATATTCTATATTTCGAATATTAACTTGCTGTTCATCTTCCTCTAGGTATGGTGCATCGCAGCAGCAGCTGGCGGGGGCGCGGTGGCGGTGTTCCCCCCGCGCACCCCGTACCCCTCCCCCGCGCCCGCCCGCCACACGGTGCGAGCTCTGCTCAACTCTGCTCCCCTGGTGCCCCTGCTACATTCCAATGCTCTCTTACTCCTAGTAGTCTTCTTCTTAAGTGGCCTGTGATGGACTGAACTGATTAAAGTCTGTGTTGTATGAAGAGTCTTGAAATACCGTGTGAGTATTTTTGTGATGTTGAACTAGTTAGAGGATGATGTGTCTCTTCGACGGCTCCTTGTAGAGTATTTTTATTATTAGTATTATCGTACGTCCAGCTACAGGCGATGTCTCTACTCTAGTCTATGTATGTATTCTTGTACCCTACAATTTGTTACTACTTTTCTCTTCCAAACTGTTTATGTGTAGGACTTATTTAGTCTGTATCACTTCTATACTCTTTCTTTTCTCCTTATGAATTGAAATTGTTAACTCTTTCATATTTGAAACAGGAAAAAAATGTGCCAAATTGTTGATATTTTAAAATAGATTTTCTTATATCGAAGATGCTAAATTTAGTTTCGTTCGAAGTGTAAAATTTAGTGCAATGTGAACACCAAATCAAAGAAATTTAGATTTAAATGAATACGATGAGATTTGTATGCATGTGCTAGTGTTAAAAGCAATCCGTGAAAAGTTTATATTTGAATCGGCAAAATAATCAAATTATAGATTGAAATATAAGTTTTTCCATTTAAATATTAAGTCCATGCTAGCGATCTATATTTTATATAGATGTCAAACTCTTAAATATAAAGTGTATTATTAAATAACATTATGTATCATAGCTTAAACGAATCATGTAAATTTGGATGTCAATTTTAGAGTCCGTGTAGGCGGGACATTTTGTATGGAAAAACAAGATACATGTTTGCTACCACAATTTTTGCAACAATATCGTACGTAGTGTAAGTGTAAATTTTTTATCAGATGTTCGATGTTGAGATGTTGTTAGTTTTTTATTGGATTGTGTTTTTATTTGGTTTCCATTTTTTAGAGTGTTCTGTAAACGAAGCAAAATAACGCAGAGGAATTGTCACTATCTTTTGCTTCTATAGCAATATCACTTTAACAAAATTAAATAAATTGGTATTACATAACCCACATCGTCTCTAACCATTATTCGAACCCCGAAAACGATGGCGTGACGATTTTGATGCCTATCATAAGGGGTGGACCAATTTGGTTTTGGATCTAAAGAAGTGAAAGACCGCAGGAGGGCCTTTGCCCAGCAGTGGGATCCAGTACGCTAGATATAATAATTATAATGAAACAGATTATATCATCGCAATCGTTATAGGAACTTAAAGATGGGCATCCCTATCATAGTTTATGTAATTATTAACAATGTCACTTTTGCATTTTACTGATGCATGCATGTAAGGTTAGGGTATAAGTGTATTTTAACTGATTATTACGTTTCCTTTTAGTGACAACTCCTTTGCCCCGCATTGCTCCGTCAACCTGTAGTCCGTGTTATACTTGTTGTTAAGAATTGTGATACCAACAAGGTTGCAGCGGTTGCGGGCAGATATTATAATAAAACAAATTATTGTCAATGAAGAGAATTTAACAATTAGTTTAGTTAGGTAGTAGTTGAGATGTATTTTTGTACCGTCTCTGATTCATCGTCAATTGTGCAAGTTTGAAACTTTATGATATAACAGTGTTGTCGAGCTTGACGTTATCAATAATAATGACTCTGCAAATCTGATAAAAAATCGATAAAGTTCCGTGACAAGAACTTGTCTTATCGATATTACCAACAGTTTTACTATTGATAACAAACACTAGTCAAAGATGCATTTTGTTTGTGTACCTGGAGTTGAAAAGTAATGATCCGTCCATCGGAGTTTGAAATAGATAGTTAAAGCTACGTAGATCCCTCTCTTCTTACTCTTGGGTTTCACTTTGACGTTTTATTTCAGAATTTTTCATGAAATTTTGACTTCATTTTTAATGTCAAGGTCATGAAATTTTCTGAAGCTGGAAATGATATTCACAAAACTTGTCGAGAACAATTAATAAGTTTTGTATAAAGTGGGACCGATTTAAAACTGTCTCTTTACTTGTCACTAAACGCAAAGCGTAACACTTTAAGATACTCACAAAATTTTCTGAGCCAACTAAGCAAGTAGTAAGCAAGCTTTTTTCTCCAAATCCATTGAAAGAAAAACTGTGAAGAATTGAAAAGAGAACTGACGATTTCCTATTATTGGAATTAAAATCATGATTTGCAATAAATTGTAATAAAAATTGGATACCAATATTTTATTTTTGTCGGCTTGTATAGGTGATGAAGTAAGCAATTTGTCAGTTACCTTTTCAAATTCTCTAATGTGACCAATGGATTCTTATACTCTTCTATCCTCACCCTGCCATTAGAGTTGAGCGCCCGTGACTGCTGCACCTCATA
Source organism: Tuta absoluta (assembly GCA_027580185.1). Lineage (NCBI taxonomy): Eukaryota > Metazoa > Arthropoda > Insecta > Lepidoptera > Gelechiidae > Tuta > Tuta absoluta. The sequence goes on from JAQAHW010000048.1 coordinate 191,246, forward strand.
TTTTATTTGGATGAATTGTTCATAACTTATTTGGATGACTTGTTCATAATTTATTTGGATGACTTGTTTTTGTAAACTGACTGGCCAATATTGTCGAACAGTAGCAATTTTCCTATAAATCACATACGAGCGATTCGTTTCTCGAACATGTAGGTAAACGAAAATTTGTTGTAGCACCAGCAGCATGAAGCGATTGTATTTTCGTGAAAGATGATATATTTATCACAGATATTTTGGCATCATTAATCAAATTCTCACCTCCTTCAAGATGCGTTCTTTCTCAACAACCATTAAATCAGGTAATCCTTCTGACTGGAATCTTCAGTTCAATAAATTCGAAAAGGTCGTCGAAATACGTCGTTTAGATTGCTATATCGTAAATTTTATTCGCTATAACCCGTCTCGTTCAGAGTAATAAATATTAGTAGCAAATAAAGAGCATGATAGGAGAAATATCGGGGTATCAGCGAGCGAAAGTCAAAGGCGGAACATAAATTGTCTACAGTTGCAGTCTACATCAGCGATGCTTAAACTATTTATCTCTTAGTAGGTTTATTGTATCGTTCCATGTTACTGGCTAAAACGATAAATTAAAGATAGCACTGTCACCTTCCGTTAAATAAAATGCGACAATTATATTAGATGTTACAAACTATTTAAGTCATGTCATGTCTTAAATAGTCTTTGGTTTCTGCACTATTTCGCAGATTTCCTTGTATGTTTAACCGCCATATTTTTCATTGCCGCTTAACTTTAACAGATACCGCGTAAAATGGCTAAAATCATAGACAATTTAAGAGGCGATCATCTTCTATCTTTGTCTAAGCCTATCTAATAGAAAGTGACAGTGGTTTTTAAGTTAGAGAGTTTAGTCGGTAACGTGGAGTTGAGTCTAAGAGTGATATACTAAATGATCTTTATTTACTAATCACTTTATTTACTGATCATCAAAGTTTTTAGCACTTACCACTTTGATAAAAAGCAGAAATTCTATTAAATAACTAACTGGTGCTTGTATCGCAAAAAGCATTTTCTATTTATTTATTTATTTATTTACCGTTTATTGTACACAAAAACATTACAAAAGAAACACATACAAAGAATAACGACACAATAGGACAACTTATTTCTACTAAGAAATTTCTTCCAGCTGACCTACGTAAAGTGAGACTTTATTAGACAGGCGGATTAGGCGTGCACAATAAAATATAATAATATAAGAATAAACCTACACACAAATAGATTAAATATACCTAAATAAACTTACATTCAAAAATATACCTACAATTAAATAAACTACTTTCTTTATTTTCTACTTCTCCGCGAGAAGGTAAACGCCTTTATTTTCCAGAATAGGAGTCTGCAAGAAACCAATAAGTTTGAGAAACACTGCTCCAGACTATCTGCTTCACTACTGGACGCAATATTGTCTGGTTGGTCAATATGTACACCACTGTATTAAAATTTAAAATTAGATGGACTGCACACATGCCGTAGGACATTGCCGTTCCGTTTGACAGCCTGCAAGCATGACAGCTGTTGATAGCCGTGTGCGCGTTTCTATAACTTTTTTTGACAATTATAGCGGAATATCGTGTGGCATGTGTGAGAACCACATTAGTTTAACGTCCATTTTCGATACATCTGTATCGTTCGGTGCCAACACATTGTATAGATCATAATTATATATATTTACATTTATTATTATACATTTTTATCGTTTACTTTGATATCGAATGTTCTATCAGCAGCGAATCAATCTACCTTTTTGAGGAATCAACTGATACTGGCTATTCTTAGTAACTGTATGAAAAACGTATATAAGTTGATCCCTTAACCGGATAGCTTGAGGTGCTGTTGAATGTACAGATCCAATAATCATCGCAATGTGTTTATGGAAACTCGTATACCGGATAAAATAAATGATATATGAAAATTGAGGCAGTTTTTCTTTCAATATTATCTATAAAATAAAATAAATAACTTTGTCCATGTCATTATGGGTAATAATGATAAATATTTGTTGGTGCGATTTTGGAAATATTAAAGGTGAAAACACATTTCTGTGATGTTATCCCATCCCTCGTTACAAGATCTCACAACAGCGGCTCGCTTAATCTACGCCACACACTCATTAGAGCAGACGCACACTGAACTTATATGACGTGACGATATAACGTGACGAGACGCCGGTTGGGATTCCACCCTTATATCGTAGACACCCCGCAAATTCGCACAAAGCGCTTTGTTTCTACATTTTTAATGCGAGCTGCTAAAGAGTGGAACTCCCTGCCTGCGGATCTGTTTCCGGAACGTTACAACCTGGGCCTTTTCAAGGCGAGAGTGAATAGACATTATCTAGGTGAGCATGTTCCAGCATCGTCTGCATCGTCACTTAACCTCAGGTGAGATGGCAGACAAATGCTTACCTATTTTTTATAAAAAAGAATCTTCCTACTGGCATCACATCATATACGTGGGATGGGATAAGACCAGTATGTCTGCACCTTAAGGTCAACGTGCCAGTGCCAAACCAGTTTGTTTAAATGCACGAACCGAAACATTACTTACATCTTTGATATACAAAAAATTATCAATCGATTTACAAAAGCCTAAAATAACGTAACAAACATATAAAGAATTGAGAAACATAATATGCAAACATCAAAATTATTACATACGGTGAAATTTCACTATTGATAAGGAACCACTTTCCCAAGGACCATAGATCGATATGTTTTATTTATTTATTTATATTTCTAATATATTTAGCCTGAGAGATACCTACACTTTTATTTTGTGAGTGTTATTAAGTGCAGATAAAATAGTGTATGCATTTGCATAGAAATAGGCATTTTATGACAGTTCCATTAGCCACTATTATTGTGCACCAAAAGTGGGGTATTATTTTCGTACTCACCACTCTTGGCAGGTGGATTGACGAGTGCAGTGCAAGATGTTGCATTCACAGAGAACGCTGCTGTCCATTCCCTGAATGATTATCCCTGAGTCGCTTTTTACGACACCCATAGGTAGAATTGGGGTGATGCCATTCTAAGCCGGCACCTCACGGCGCTGAAAGGACCAACGTATACTGTTAACCCTTAATTACGGTATGATATAAATACCAGTATATTTGGTCCCTTAAAGGATAGGTTGCTATGCTGTTTATGGTACCAGCCTGCCTAGTCAATTTGTATGGTAAGTAAATTTTTTAAATATTACAAACTATATTCCTTACGGAAAGTTGTTCTTTATCGTCAGAGTCTTGAGTTTTCTTTATCGGTCACTAGTAAAATTACACCCTATATTATGTGACTGTTTGTTTGTGTATTATAATCATTGATGTTCTAGCAAAAATTGTTCCATTACTGGTGCCTAGTTTGTTACTAGTATATCCACCCTAAAATAAAAATAACCTTTGTAAAAGCTGGCTTTCATTCTATTCCAATATTTCGTACAAAAAGAAGTTTATTAAATGTGTTTTGCTAACATTAAGAGCCAAAGAAAAATATTTTTATTAATAATCTCTGCAAAGATATTGAGAAATATTTTCTTCAATATCGGAGGCGCTACAAATAATAAATGTTTTGTTACAATTTCCTTTAAGGCGTTTAATATTGAAGAAAATGATAGCTTCAATGGAAACGATAGCGGACTGTTCGAAAAACCTTGTCGGATTTAATAAATTCTTAGACTATGTAGCCGTGTGATGCCGGCCTAGAATAGTATCAACCCATTTCTTACCTATGGGTGTCGTACGAGGCGAGTAAAGGACTCGAGGGTTAGATTGGTTAGCAATTTTAAGCGATGGGCTGACAACTTGTCACTATAGTGATACACAGTTATCTGATTGACCCTCAAACTTTGGTCAAACGTGGTGTTAATATCCGTTTTACGGCCGTTAACGCTCTGCCTACCCCGTAAGGGATATAGGCGTGATTTATGTATGTATGTATGTATGTATGTATTACACTATACAGGCTGTATTTGCAAAGATACAAATTACTTAATTAAACGGCGACTAAGTTACTCGAGGGTAACATGTGTATTGCAATTTTAGGCGATGGGCTGTCAATTTCAACCACTTTGGCGATACACAATTTTCTGAATGACCCTCAAATATCTTTCAGACGAGGCGTAAATGTTCGTTTTTACGCTCTGCCTGCCGCGCAAGTAATATATCCGTGATTTACAGGATGTATATATTTTTTTACTACAAATATGTTAATAGGTGCACCAGTCTATGAAAATGAACAACAAGGAACTTATGTAATGAACATTGGAGTTCCGATACAAATGTTCCAGCCGACCGTCTCAATTTGTCCATATTATTATTCATATTTCGACCTTAGTTCCTTGGGGAAAGTAGATTAGTTCCATAGGCTGGTTTAAACCTTAAAATATTCAAGCTAATTTTAACATCATTTCAATTTATGCTCTTCATAATAAATAAAAAAATTGCGAATACAGCTACACGGTACGTAAACGACTTGACACACGCAGCCTCTTTGTACTGTTAGGCACCATATCCGTATATTAATGGGAATAAGATTGGAATTTGCTATTTCCTTTCAACTGACAGACGGATGCGAAACGGTGCATTAAAAATATGCAGCGACGGACAAAATTTGGGAGAATCGCCTAATTTCTTCAGTATACAGTTCTACCAGCCATTGCATTCACATTTAAACCGGACGTCCGGATGTCCAAAGTCCCGTTTAAGTTCTAACACTTTTTCCAGTTTGGTTTCTCCCCACCTCTTATCTAACCAAATTTATCTATCCTTACATCATACTGCTGTGTAAAGGCACCGAATAAATAATGTTACTAGGGTAGAGGTTGAAACTTCAAAATAACTCCTATTTCGTATTTTCTATATAACAGTGATAGGGTTCACGGGTCTACTGATATAGTCATACAGACCATAAAACGAACATATGTTCGAAACGCAAAAAAATACGACCTCCCATACAAAATCACGTCAGCTGTCACGTCATGATTTGCGTCAGTTGTATGAGGGGTCACTGAACCTTTTTACGGGTTTTAAACAAACGTACCATAGAAGCTATACTATTATGCAACGGGCGTAATCCTTTCCCGCCCATCTGGCTCACTGCCCACTGTCGGCAAGCTGGTGAAACTTTCAGATAATTTACACTCGCCTTAGAACAATAGAATGTTTCAGAAGGAGTTGAAAGCAAAATGAAGGCATTGCGCTGAATATAAAACCTCTTTACTTTATGCAAAGTAAAAAAAAGCAGCGGTTTAAAATGTAAGATTTTCCAATTTCGCGTTTTTTCTTTTTTCTCATGCCGGCAGCCACGCGAGTGCTAGGTAGTTAATCTATTTGATAATGCAATTTTTTATGCAAACAGTGAATATACCTATACCAAAATGTTTGACGGACTCTGGATCTTTTAATTATTTGCCATTTCAAACGCACTCAAGCTACCGTCTTCGACTTTACCAAGCACAGTCAACTGCTATCATAAAGCCATCACAAACTCATCAATTTCATCTACAACTACTGCAGTCCACTTGATATACCTAATCACTATGCTTGGCAGACAAATTGGCAAGCGCAGTGCAATTTATTGCATTCTTAGGAAACGTTAGTGCAAAAACCTGGGTAAACTTATCCCTTTTACGACACCCACAGGTAGAATTTGGGTGATACAATTTTTACCCGGTACCACGCGAATAGTAACAGAGAAATCTCAATAGACAGTAACTTAAAATACTTTCCTATTAATTATAACCCAGACATATAGTTTTATACAGAAATCGGAGTATTTTTGTTTACAAATGGGCTATGAGTTACTCGTGGCCTCATTCTGGTTGCTCAGATTCTCACAACATACTTGCTCTGAGATAAAACTTCGGGATAATTTACACTAACTTCATTTTTAAAAAGATACATTAAACTGGCAACTCCGCAGACAGTGTTGTGATAAAATTTCCTCATTTTCCTACCTTCAGCCAGCGCGGAGAGAATGGAAGTAATTTTTTCATGCATTTCTGAAACGAGTTTCACGAAATGCCGCAAAAGTTCTTAACGATTTGTTTAAAGAGTTCTGCTAAAGTTTTGAACTAGTGCGAACAGGTTATTATGCAGATTTTTTTATTAGGACTGGAATATGTTTGAAAACTTGCAAAATTTTCAAGCGCGAGCAGGATTTGAACCTGCGACTTTCGTCATTACTAGTGATGCCTCTTCCATCTAGGCTACCGCAGCTCGTTCCTTGCCCGCTAATTTTGCAAGTGTATTTAATGCCAGTAACGCGTGGCACGGCTCCATCTATCGGGTTAGTTTTGCAACTAATACTATACTAATAAGGACCGCAATACTTCAAAGAAAGTAAGTTATTTTAAAACAAATAGGTATTAAAACGCAAAACTTTTCGGTATATATAAGAAACTCATTATGTTATTACTTATTGAAACACCAATGCATCCTCTAGTCCAGCCCTAAAGCCGGCTTTGTGCGTAGTCTCGATTAATATCGAAGGTTTCTCACAGGCCAAGTCAGAAATCCTTTCTGAACTCAGCCGGACTACACACTGTGACATCATGTGTGTACAAGAAACCCATCGAGACGAAACCCAAAGCCGGCCAAACATTACTGGACTCACGCTCATCGCCGAGACCTACCATCCGAAACACGGTAACGCAGTGTTTGCTGCTCCCGGCGTGAGCATAACATCTGCCGAATGTACGACACAGAACGGCATTGAGATCATAACCGTAACTCTTGGTTACTGCACTGTCACCTCTGTTTACAAACCTCCTGGAACCCCTTTTCAATTTCAAGCTCCTGGAAATTTTGACGATCATCCAGTCAAAATAGTGATCGGCGACTTCAACAGTCACAGTACAAGTTGGGGATATAGCAACACGGATCCATGTGGTCAGGCTGTTGAGGTATGGGCTGAGACGAACGATTTAGGTCTGATCCATGATGCCAAACTACCGGCTTCTTTCAATAGTGGCCGGTGGAAACGCGGCTACAATCCAGACCTTATCTTCGTCAGTGAATCTATTAGTCCCCAGAGCATTAAAACTGTGTGTGCTCCTATACCTCGCACCCAACATAGACCGATCATGTGCACAATCCAACCTGTAGTCCGCCCCGTAAATGTCCCATTGAAGCGCCGTTTCCACTACGATAAGGCAAACTGGGAGCTGTTCTCGCAGTCAATAGACCAAGCCCTTTTGAATGTTTCGCCAGTACCCGTAAACTATGAACAGTTTGTTGACATAGTTGCAACAATTTCATGTAAATTCATACCAAGGGGCTGCCGGACTTCCTACATCCCAGGGCTGTCAAAAGAGTCTGCAGAGCTGCTGAAAGAGTACGAGTCCCAATACAGCCAAGACCCTTTTTCTGAGGACACCACATTAGTTGGCGAGGAACTGCTATCACAGATTGGCAAAACTCGACAGGAAAGGTGGATCAGCACTGTTACCAACATAGACATGACGCATAACAGTAAAAAGGCGTGGAACACCATTCGCAAACTAACTTCTAATCCACCTCCTCCTTCATCTCCCAGTAGAGTTACAGCTAATCAGATAGCCCACCAACTACTTCTAAATGGCAAGTCAGTAGGTCGCCTTGCGAATGTTCCTAAACCAGACCGTGCTGGGAGCACCAACCATCTTATTAGCCAGCCATTCAACCTACTTGACATCATCACTGCTATCAAGCAACTCAAATGTGGTAAAGCCTCAGGGGTGGACAACATTGCTGTTGAACAGCTTAAACAACTTGGCCCTGTTGCCGTGTCCTGGTTGCTGCAAATGTTTAACCATTGCCTGGAATCCGCTTCGATCCCCCGTCTCTGGCGGAAATCAAAGGTCATAGCAATTCCAAAGCCTGGAAAACCAACAGACAGTCCCAAAAACTTCAGGCCTATTTCACTCTTGTGCCACACATATAAATTATTTGAGAGACTGCTGTTGTCCCGCTTAACAAGCTTCATTGACCCAAAATTGATCCCAGAGCAAGCGGGTTTCAGACCGGCTAAGTCTTGCAGCAACCAGACACTGACACTGACGCAACACATCGAGGATGGTTTTGAACTGGGGAAGATAACCGGTACTGTATTCGTAGATCTGTCTGCAGCCTACGACACAGTTAACCTTAGGCGACTGTTATGGAAAGTAGAGATCATGACAGGGGACCTCAAATTCGTCACAATACTCCGAGAGCTTCTTCATAACCGTCGTTTTCAGGTACATCTTCTTCAGGACAAAAGTCGTTGGAGGTCGCAAAAGAACGGGCTGCCCCAAGGCAGCGTTCTTGCCCCGTTGCTCTTCAACATATACACCAACGACCAACCATCCTGCCCCAACACCCGCCGCTTTTTATACGCCGACGACCTTGCGCTGACTTCCCAGGCGTCCAGTTTTGAGGAGGTTGAGATGAATCTGTCGGATGCTTTGAATGACTTAAGCAAATATTATAGAGAAAATTCACTCAAACCCAACCCATCAAAAACTGAGTCTTGCGCATTCCATCTCCGCAACAGCCAAGCAGGTCGTAGGCTTAATATTGAGTGGCATGGTGTGCCTGTAGCTCACACTAGTTTTCCAAAATATCTGGGCATTACTCTGGATAGGTCACTTACCTTTAGTAAGAATTGCCAAAACATAAAAAAGAAGGTGCACACTCGGAACAATCTATTAAAGCGCCTTACTTCTACTGGATGGGGAGCAACACCTCATGTTCTGCGGACTACTGGGCTGGCGTTATCCTTTTCTGCAGGCGAGTATGCATGTCCTGTATGGAGCCGTTCAGCTCATGCAAAGCTGGTGGATACAGCCTTAAATGAGACTTGCCGGATCATAACTGGTTGCCTGAAACCGACCCCGGTTAGCCAACTGTACCCACTAGCCGGAATAGCGCCTCCAGTTGTTCGTAGATCTGTGGCTAGCTCCTTTGAAAGAACAAAGATGGAGTCAGATGCACGGCATCCTTTGCACGACCACATCCCAGTGACACAACGGCTGAAAAGCCGTAATGGCTTTGTTAAGTGCGTCACTCCTCTTTGCACAGACCCCGAACAAGCGAGGTGCAACCTTTGGCAGGAGGGGGTGACCCTACCAGATCCTTTCGTCCCGATTGCTGAGAGCTTGCCGCCTGGCCATAATTTGCCATGGTCGGTTTGGAAATCTTTAAATAGACTTCGGACTCAGACCGGCCGGAGTAAGGAAAACATGACCAAGTGGGGCTTCTTGGAGGGTTCCGATGTAGGTTGTTTGTGTGGTGCAGTTCAAACAATGAACCACCTAACATCGTGTCCTGCGTGCCCTAGCACCTGCACGCAGGACGATCTTATGACAGCGTCTGTCAGCGCTGTCAACGTAGCCAAGTTCTGGGCCGCGACGGTGTAGTGTCTGCCATCGACACGCTAAGAAGAAGACTTATTGAAACAAGACTCATTTAAATGATTGAGATTGAATACCAAATTTGAAAACACTTCCCGTTTTAAGTATACATACATACACATATCACGACTATAATCCCTTGCAGGGTAGGTAAAGCGTAAACAGCCGCAGAAAACAGCTATTTACACCACGTCTGACAAATGTTTGCGGGTCATTCGGAAAATATTAGGTACACAATTTTTTTAAACTTGCAAAATTTTTAAGCGCGGGCAGGATTTGAACTTGCGACTTTCGCATTACTAGTGGCGACGCCTCTTCCATCTGGTTCCATCAATTTGATTGAGATATTGGCACTCTATTTTAACATTCTTTTTTCTAGGCCTATGAGTAGACGATTTAGTCGCATTTAGTAGTGACTGGCAATCAGAAACCGGAGACCAAGCAGAGTGGCGTAAAAGAGTGGAGGCCTTTGCCCAGCAGTGGGATACAGATCAGGCCACATAAAAAAAATGGATAAACAATAGGATGAGACGTAAATAAAGGTGGCCACAGACGTAGCTATACATGCCAGTTCGATAGTTATAAGAGATTTTCGACTATCGAAAAGTAAAACTACAAGAGCAGTACGTGATTCATAGGCAAGGTTGCTTATAAAACTAAAGTAGTAACCAAATTCTCACAAAGGGACAAAGGGACAAAGGAATACAATAATGTTTAATATTATTTTCAGTAGTCGTATCAAAGGGAGAAAACAATATTAGAACCAAAGAAAAATAGTAATGTAACAACAATTTTTGTTGGTTTTTGTAGATGTACTATCAGCAGCTCAACATATTTGATAGACAACAACAACAACACATATCACGCCTATAATCCCTTGCGGGGTAGGCAGAGCATGAACGGCCGCATAAAACGGACATTTACACCACGTCAGACAAACATTGAGGGTCACCCGGAAAATTATGTATCGCCATAGTGACAGGTTGTCAGCCCATCGCCTTAAATTACAATACACACACTTGAGTCCCTTAGTCGCCTCTTACGACTCCCACGGGCAAGAAATGGGGTGATGCTATTCTAAGCCGGCATCACACGGTTTGATAGACAGATTGCAAAGGTCGTTTACAAATGGTGGTGGCGTTACGTGCTGTATAATTAACCTGGCCAGCCCCGAGGCAGTGCCTTTATTTTTATTTTTTTATCCCGCCCGAGCTGGTTTTCTATTAGGACAATACAAAATTGTTATAAAAAGAAGAAAATTGCGTTATGCAAATTTCTTTTTTTTACAATGACCGATCATGACGTCAATAAGTGATAATGCTATCCTACATTGAATAAAGTTATTTCATTTTCATTTGCGAAAAATCTCAAAGATACAATGTCGGCTATCCATTTACCTAAGATACAGGAATTCTAATTCTTAGTTTCAGAAATGGACAAACTGAATAACTATTTGACATAAGTGTACCTATTTGTAATTTAATTTATTTATACAAAGTTTTGATTTAACATTAAATATGGAGTTCCATCAAATAATCATAACACTAACTGTAATATACTATTAATAAACAATTATGTTGAAATAAACACTAATTACCGGACAGTATAAAATGAAGTCGCTTCCCGTGTCTCTATGTATGCTTAGATCTTTAAAAGTACGCAACGGATTTTGATACGGTTTTCTTCAGTAGATAGAGTGACTCAAGAGAAAGGTTTTTATGTTTAATTCATGCCGGAAAAAGGTATTTTTGCTGCAGGATTAAAGGTTAGCTGCTGGGCCTCTAGTTAAAAAAAAGAATTAAACCTCATTCTTAATGAATACATGACCATAAAATTGAGAGCTTAATGCTTACACTGCTAGACCATAAAGGACTATGGTAAATCAGGTTGGATGTGAACCACAAGGGACGTACACACGAACATTAATCTATGAGTTATATTGCGTTGAATAAATTCATGAACGCTCCATGAATATTTCAATATGTTATTAGTTGAGAAAATAGAGTCCAACCTTACACATTTGTTATTAGAGGGCAAAAGGTGGTAGTAGACTGCTTATAGGCCACAGTCTTGTACAGTTTTGTTATCATTTCTAGTCTCCTTCGATTCTGGAGACTAGAATATTACAACACTTTAACTTTAAAATGCATATAAATCGTATTTCCCTTAGGAATAAGCGATTTTCCCAGAGTAAAAAGTGGCTAAGATGTTGATCAGGCTTAGTAGCTACACAACTAAAAAGCTTTCACTAAAATCCGTCCAGTAGTTTCGAAAATTAACTTTAAAATGTATATTAAAGGTATTTCCCTTAGAAATGAGCGATTTTCCCGCAGTAAAAAGTGACTAAGATGTTGATCAGACTTAGTAGCTACACAACAAAAAAAGTTTCATTAAAATCCGTCCAGTACTTTCGGAGATTAGCCGTAACAGACAGACAAACAGATAAACAGACAAACAGACAAAAAAAAACAAAAAACATGTTGGAATGTGTTCCAATACTATTTTAACATCGCCCCCAATTAGTTTTTCGTAATTATATTCAATGTGCAGACACGCGGTTTTTACTGTTTTATAATATGTATATATGTGCAGACACGCGGTTTTTACTGTATATAGATTTATATGTATATAGATAGATATATAGATAAGATGTATAGATAGAAGAAGATATATATAGATTTGGGTTCTTACTCCTGTAACAGCTAGTACGTATCCCTAATAATCGATTCTTTAACTGGATCCGGCTTATACAGTTTTGATATCATTTCTAGTCTCCAGAATCGGTGGAGACTTAACTTGCCCTCCTGACTTAAGTTGCAAAACTAACCCGGTAGATGGAGCCGTGCCACGCGAAACTGGCATTAAAAATACACTTGCAAAATTGGCGGGCAAGGACCGAGCTGCGGTGGCCCAGATGGAAGAGGCGGCGCCACTAGTTATGCGAAAGTCGCAGGTTCAAATCCTGCCCGCGATTGAAAATTTTGCAAGTTTTCAAAAATTTTATACCCGACACGGGAAGTCTTTTAAAATATGGTATTCGGTCCAGAAACTATAAGCCAAAAACAAACGATTTAAATACTTTGAAACATGAAGAGCTAGCCATACTGGGCTGTAAATCTTCGATCGTAACAAAGAGTTTCATAGACTAATGTAATATATTCAGAAGATTCACGAGATTAACCTCCTTCGAGAATGCGGGGGTGAGGCAAAGGACAGAAGCGGGGGGGAGGGCAATCAAATTAACTTCGTAGATCGTAAAATTGGAGAGCGTTTGCCTAAAAACTAGGTCTGGCTTATGTCTGAGTCTGCATTTAAATCTACTGAAAGTAATGTAATGTAACCTAGTACAATGTTTTAGATCTACGCAGCGCAAAGGTAATTTGTTTTTCGAAAAAGATCGCGTTTCATTCTCAAGAAAAAATATTTGTTTAAATCAAGCACTTGTTTTAATACGAGCACATAAAGTAATTAGTTTGCTGCAACCAAGTAAGAATACGACCGATGTCTCCATTCCATCTACTCAAGTACCCATGAGTACTAAAAGAAATCGAACAAGACTCACTCATTTTAAAATTCATATCAACTTATTGGAAAAAATTAAAACAAACCAGCTGTTCCACAGAAATTTAACATACATACATACATAAATCACGCCTATATCCCTTACGGGGTAGGCAGAGCGTTAACGGCCGTTCAACGGATATTAACACCACGTCTGACAAAAGTTAAGATAAGATAAGATAACTGTGTATCACCATAGTGACAGGTTGTCAGCCAGTCGCCTAAAATTGCAATACACACCCTCTAGTCCCTTAGTCGCCTCTTACGACACCCATGGGTAAGAAATGGGGTGATGCTATTCTAAGCCGGCATCACACGGAGAATCACAGAAATTTAAATAGCTATTAAAAGGTGTAAAGTAGTTCATGTTATTTCTTGATGCCGACGAAAGTTCCTTAGAAAAAGGTTTTCGTAATTATAGCAAAAAAAAAAAACGATCTGTATTTTACCTTACCTACATTATCTGGTGCCTATCAACTGTCAAGTACAGACACTTTGACCTTCAATTCCGATCTGCCATCCCTGGACGAACCGACGCTTGGATGAACCGAACTGATCTGCGGCAACTTTTCCCTTTGCAGTAGATGTGGGTAGCAGGAGTAAGTATCAAAAAAAAATATTAAGAAGAAATCGGGCGGTTGGGCTTCGGATGAATTTGTAGTGGCGCGCATGCGCTCTACATTCAGCCCTGAAACGCGGTATCAAAGTGTTTCCGCTAACTGCTATATATACAACTTCCACATATGCCCGGACGGAACAGGCGTTCTCCTGGACACTGTTATGAAACTACAGGCTACAAGACTACAGGTGAAACTCTTAGTAGCCAGTTCATATTCCTGTATCATAATGGCTAATCAACTACGCAATGTACACCGAATTTCACCTGTGAAATAGTAGCCTGTAGTTTTATAATATCAGGCACAGGACGGTAGCTACCCTTGTCCTCACACTCAGTCAACTGGCCTCATCATGTATCTTCCTACATATAGGTTTATGAAATTGGGCAAAATAGGGGGCCAGTACCAAGCCTCATTTCAATCATTGTAGAGTTTATTTCCATTTCCTTACTTCTTCTTTAATATGACGCAAGATTATTGATATTCGTTGTGTTCGGGTTTTTTAAACACCACGGTCCATCGGTTCGTTCATCGGCTCAGACTACCACACGATAAGCAAGCAAAATACCCCCAATTTTTCCTGTAGCTAGCTAATTTGCTCTTGGTGATCCACGTAGGTACAATAAAGCCGTGGCTTTCCTCGCAAAGTGCTTCCCGTGATATATTGCAGTACATGACAATAAATTGTGATCGCAAGTAGGGTCACGCCAACGACGTATCAGCTGTAGACGACGCTTTGTTTTCGAGAGCACGATAGATTATCGAAGATTCTTTGAGTGCAACATCTTGTCAATCCTCTTGCCAAACATGGAAGTGGCGATACCCCCCAATAAGGGGAGGCCTTTGCCAGCAGTAGACTGTTGTGTCTGTTAATGTTATTTTAATGTTAAAGCACAGAACGAAAATAGTTTGATCTAAGTGACATGTACAGTTTAGATAGTATTACTATTAGAGATGAGAAATTAAAAATATTTTTGAAAACTTGCAAAATTTTCAAGCGGGAGCAGGATTTTAAAAATTTTGCCAGTTTAAAATTTTTTTATACTCAACACGGGAAGTGTTTTAAAATTTGGTATTTAACTAAAACTATGATACTGTATTAATAAATATCACATATCATAGTAGCAGAAAGTACGTAGCCACGTCTTTATATATCGAGTCTGTGGTTGACGATGAATCGGAAAGTGCAGTGAGATTCATGGCGCGAGTACGACAAGTTGATGGCTTAGGGAAAAAAGGCAGGTAGAGATTTGTTTACACTGAACTGATATATCTAGTAGTAACTTTATGCATAATCAGTACAAGTGAATTCCCAAGTACCTATGAAAACTTCAGACTAGTCGTACTTAGTTTTGTCTGTGTTTCTGTTTATCATTGGATACAAATACAAATCATTTATTTCAATCAAAATATTTTACAAAGAAAGCTAAAATGATTGTTCCTACACTAGGCAGCGCCAGTATCGTAGCCAACCGGAAACACATAGCTAAAACATTATTTTGACAGAAAGTTTAACACAAACATTAAGTAAAATAAAAACTAGGTATAAAGGTTTTGAAAACAGTAGTGTAACAATCATAACAATATGAAATATTAGTTTAACATGAAAATAAAAATTGGGGTTAAAGGGGGTGCTAAAACAAGAAACAAAACAAATTTAAAGTGATTTTGTTATAAGTTGTGGTCCTGTAAGTAGATGAGATGGAGGGCAAATTTCAGAGGCTGATAAATTCGTTGATATTTTGGCAAGGAAATGGTATTGGATGAACAAAATACGAAAAACTGAAATAAAAAATCCAGGTCAAAGATTCTGCGATTCCTATTAGATCGCAAACCTGCAATCCGGTTTAATTCTTGGCAAGCAGAAGCGGCGAGTATGTCACAGTAGAAAATGAAGACAGACGTTAAACGAAATAATGAGTAATAATAGTGTCGTGAGATGCCGGTGGAGTCTAATATAATAATAATACCTCAATTCGTGGGTGTCGTAAAAAGTGACTGAGGGATAAATTCATTCAGGGGATGGACAGCAGCATTCGCTGTGAAAGTAATATCTTGCACTGCGCTCGGGAAGGCCCATGTCCAGCAGTGGACTGTTGTGGCTGGTAATGACATTACATTAACAAACAGGTTGACGATTTATTAAGTAAAGTAAGATGAACACGTCAACTTCCGCAATTTATGCCATCTCATTAGACTGCTGTCAGAGATTTATTTTTAGAAAAAAGCTGACTGGTTGTGAATCGTTCTATACCTATGTTATGTTCTGAGTTTTACCGTGTAGAATTAACGGCTTACTAAATTAATGATCAACAATCATTATAATGTTTTTTTGTTGGAATACACTGGAAATAAAATCTGGATTCTACAAACTGGGTCGAAATCCTGCAACTCAGATTACCAGACTGGACCAAGGTACTCAAGTAAAGACACTACATAACGTACTGACTCTTACATCTACTGTGGCAAGGGGAAGTTTTCCTCCAGATATCATCTGCCGGATGATTTATCTGTGGCGACAAAAAGTTCCATTTTCAAACGGCCGGTCGCTGGGTCGCTGACAGACACGGAATGTTCGGGAGTTTCGGAAGTAAATGTAGCAAATGTTCGCTATTGGCTGTCATGATGAGTCGGGTGGTTTTTGACAGATCGATCGTACTGAAATATAACATACCAATGGCTGAGTAAAGGATCATGCCCATTTTTGGGCCTGCTTTGTCGCATGCGTCAAGATGATACTAATATTAAAATTAATATTATAATTAATCTACGTCCTCTTGCTACTTGAAAGTATGTTTTAAACCCGGGATTTTATTTATTACATAATTAGATCTTGCTTTGATTGGCCATGAAACACAGCATGTTTTTTCCCTTAGTTTTTTCCTGTCAGAGGGTAGTAAACTCTTTTTTCTACTGTATAGTTCCTTTTTGTTCTTTTCCTTTGACTTGTGTCTTTGACGTTGATTGACTTTTGGTGTTTTTCTTTCTTTAGTTTTGCTACATTATCTTATTCATCTGTGGTTTTGCTTTAGTTTCTTGGATTGTATTTTGTCTTTTCCTGAAATAATTTTCATTGAAATTACTGACGAAAACGGCTAATAAACAATACGTGGGCCAATATGGCCTTGCCAATAACATTTGATTGGCGAAATCGGTGTATTCCTTCCGAATTCCCCTAAATCAGCAACCACATATCGTGAAGTGTCTTCTCCTCGAATGGTTGACCTATTGCGGTCTTGGATATCTCCAACTCAGGTATTTATTTGGACAATATGAAAGACTACATGATTTTACTTTAATTCAATCACCCTTGATTATTATGCCCCTATACCTAGTATACAACCTAAGCGGCTGGTATCTACTAGATGGCAAAAACTGGATTATTATAGACCACGGAGACAGTTTAATAATAAATTCCTTTATGGTGATTGATAGCAACATAATTTATTGTTTATGCATTTCAGGTCTCAAGAATGGAACATGTCTGTGCCTCCTGTTATAGGGCTGTGACAAGGCAAATGGAACGAGGACAACAACACGACTTGAATCGCCCCAATATGGCAGACGCTAATATTCCAGAGCCACCTCCACTCCCACCACCGGTTCACCAAGCAGTTCCTCAAGCAGTTGTACCAAAAATTACATCTCCTGTGTATAGGTGTGCTGCTAACAAATCTGGCCACTGCGTATTCGTCAATTGTTTCGAACCTGAACGTGCCCTCCGAAGCACAGAACATGCTTTCTTACGGATATTCAGGTGCAGCATGCACTGTTCTGTGTGTGTGTGTGTGTGTGTGTGTGCTCTGGGGGCTAGGAATGATTAACTTTTTATTTAAGGTAAAATAATATTATTATGTGTGCCTCGGCAAGCATAGCGTTGGACGCTCTCCAGCCAAATGAACCAATGTCGACTGGGTAGTGACTAGATAATTAAAATTATATTTTTGCATTATTTGTTGTATTTTATTTCCTCTTCTTTCAATTTATACCTACTTACAACTGAGGAGGTTAGGAACAAAAGCTGTCATTTTATTTTTTTGCAACTTAGTAAGTAACATGTAGCTTGTGTTAGGCACAAAAGGTGACTTTTTACTAGGTGCACCACATAGCAGAGGTGCACCAAAAATGACACCTTTTGTTCCTCAACTGCAACAACTGTGCTATCCACTCCATCCCGCCCAATATGAATTAGTAAGTGGTAGTAAAAATAGTAGTCTTCGTCACTGGGGCTCGGGAGGGATTTCAGTGAGTGCTGTGTTTTGGAATGGTCTACCTCTAGAGGTAGAATCTACAGTGTGTCCAGACCAGACGAGTTTCCCTGCCGTGATCTTTAAGGAACTCACTAGTTCACAAGAATTCAATCTAATGATTCTTGTTTACCTTCCGAATTATTAGGGTCAGTAATATAAACCTTAGGTAAGTATAAATACCATAGAAATCTCACCAGCTAGGCGAATGGCCTAGACGCCTTCATGTCGATTATAAATACTCGTGTAAAATGACAGCAAATATGGGGACCAACATTTCTAGGTTATGTTACAATTTGATAAATTACTTTGAACTCCGGGTTTTTAACATAAAAATAATAACAGGAGGTAAATAAGAAGTTAATTATAAACCGTTTGAAACTACTTCTGCCTTGACGCAAATCTGGCCTGGAGTCCCTTACTCGGTGGGCATGATCCTTTGCTGCATGGTTCCGTGCTTCGGAGGGCACGTCAAGCTGTCGATCCCGGTTGCTGCATAGACTTTCTAGGCCAGTTCTTACAATCATTGCCCCTTGATTACACCCCTCGTCTAGTCTTTCCATTTTTACTTTTGTAGGCACTTATTTTAAATAAATTTAAACATTTTGAAAATGCAAACGTCGGTTAAAATTTACTTGAAAAAAGTTAAAAATGTTTCCCGCAGTTTCCCCTGGTGAGTTTTTACCGTAATATTTTTCTATAAACATGCACTTATTAAACCCAAACCCATCACTTTACAATCGAACCGGTAGTTTTCGAGATGAATGGTTTCATTAGTTTACACAAACAAATGATTACCGCAGCGCCACCTGGTGAATTGTTAGCATAACACCTATTCTACGACATACATTAATTAAATTTAAATCACACATATCACGCCAAAAATCCCTTGCGGTGTAGGTAGAGCCTAAATGTCCGCAAAAAAATCAGACATTTATGCCACGTCAGACAAATATTTGAGGGTCATTCGGAAAATTGTGTATCGCCTCAAATTGCAATACACATCCTCAAGTCCCTTAGTAGCCTCTTACGACACCTATGGGAAAGAAATGGGGTGGTGCTATTCTAAGCCGGCATCACATGACAAATTGAAATCAATCACTGAAAACTACATTAAAGTCGAAGCAGTGGTTTTGGAGATACTAGAGATAAATGGTAACATTGATCAGTGATCACCCCAAACGCATACACCGTTTCAGTTTCATAGTAGGTAAAAAAGCAAGTTTAAAAATTCTGTTCTTTTCATGAAATAACTAACTACAAAATGACACACTACCACAAGCTATAATTTATGGTTAATTGAACTTACCTAAGTGAATTTCAACCAAAATGATTCTGATGCAGATTCTGAATAGAATCCAACATAATACATCTTGTGTAATGAATGTTGAACACAGCCAAAGCCACCCTCTATTACCTCTATCGGCGAGAGCTGCCACGGCCGCCTCTTTATCGCAGGCTGTGTGGTGCGGGATAGATGCGCGCTTGCGCAAGGGAAGCGCGCCCCGGTCCAGCTGTGCACGCTTAACGAGAAGGCAGTCTGGAGCCTCCATGATGAAAGCCTGCAGCTTCCCCTGACAGGTCTGTCGGAGTTATTTTCCTAATTCGCAAGCCGGACCACTGAGTCTTCTCAGGCATATGTAGGCAGATGCGTCGTTTTGCGAGTAGAAGAAAAAGTAACCAATCTTGCAAGCACCGCCGAAATATCTATATGTAATTGAACGCCTGCCAAGAATAATTGGCTACTTTGCCACCGAATATGTAAAATCTTATAGAATATTACAATACTCTCTGCATCAAAACCTCCAAACACAAACAACCTATCTGTTAACTTTTGTCTAAAAAAGCAAAGTATGATGAGCCACCTATGGTTCATTGTTTCTTCATAAAGTGAAGGATCTAGTTTACTCCGGATATTCATAAGAATATTAGGTCGTTGGACGACTCGGTGTCCCACACGAAAAGGGAGAGAGAGAGAGAGAGTTGTGTATTGATAATTAAATCATTTGTTAGGCTGGCTAGCCTCGCTATAGTGCCACAGCACAATTAGTTTTATAATGGGTTTGGGACATAGGGTCCTAGTCAATCAACTCTCTCTCTGATCTGTAGCCAAGTCTTCTATGACCATCTTCCCCAAAACGTTCAGAGATCTTGGAAGAAATCCTCTCTTTTCAGCCACTTGTGAGCCCAAATATTTTACAGGAATCATTGCTTTATCCGTTATAGACATAAAATGAAATCTTCCAAACACCAGCGTCTCCCAGATCAGGTATTGAAGTAGGTAGAATAACAAACGATCTTACTTGAGTTGAGGCCGACCCGGCTCCGGCTGAAGGTTCCAGTGACGACTTGAGGTGCAGCAGCCCCAGCAAATCATTGCCAAGTAGGGCGGCATCCAATAGCGGCCGTCAGGAGGGGATTCATACAAAGGTGACTTCTTCAATAGCATAAGTAGCCTATAGTTGTAGTACCTACCTGTAGCCGAAGGCCCGTTTTTCACAATTTACGTGAGGAAAATACAACCTGAACCAATTTCATGTTCCATGACTACTTTCTGGATGACGTCACGCGCCACCACATTAGAAAAGTACTTACTTTGCTATGTTTAATAAGTATTCTGTGGTATTCACAGGGGGTCATGTTTCATGCACTTATCTGCTTCCTGGATAACATCTCGTGATACCACGTTAGGAAGCCAATAAAGTACCAATTTAGTTTGTTTATGTTCCATGTATTTACTTCCTGGATGACATCGCGTGCCACCACGTTAGGGAAGTAAGTAGCTATTTCCGGATAACATCGCGTGTTACCACTGAGGAAACGCATCGTGAAGAAGTATTGGAAGATTGTCATGTTTCATGCACTTTTCTGCTTCCTGGATAACATCTCGTGATACCACGTTAGGAAGCCAATAAAGTACCAATTTAGTTTGTTCATGTTTCATGTATTTACTTCCTGGATGACATCGCGTGCCACCACGTTAGGAAAGTAAGTAGCTATTTCCAGATAACATCGCGTGTTACCACTGAGGAAACGCGTCGTGAAGAAGTATTGGAAGCGAGAAATTGCCCCCCTTAGATTGGTTTTACTTTCTTCTTCTTTTATACATACTCGTAAGAGCTCATTGCTCTTATCGGTTTTACTTTTAGAAAGTGATAAAAGTTATTCCCGGACGACATCGCGTGCCACCACTGAGGGAAAACCAAACGGTATTGAAACAAGAACCAGGAACATGATATTTTATAAAAACTAACCTCCATTTTCCGTGTAATTCCATGTTTAGTCGCCTGAATTTCCTTTGAATTCGAACTTAACAGTATCCTGTTTCTATAGCACACCTAAACTTTCAGTTTTCACTTGATTTATCACAAAAATAATATTATTTTTTACGGAACGTGTTGACGATGCGACACACGAAAAAACGAATGACACAAGCGGGGAGCGCTCTGGCGGGCGGGGGACGAATTACGATGGAAGTCAAAATAGTTACTTTATTTTGATTATTTCTTTTAGATATCTCTAAAAATTCGTGTGATGATGCGATACGACGTTAAACGTACTACATGGTTTATTAAATCTCTACGGATGCAGCAACGAAGTATAACTACTTATAGAATAAACACTTTTCAGCAATTAGCATCACCCTAGCCCTCTTAACACTCAAAAAACGTCGTAACTCGTCGTAAAAACGTCGTAACTCGTAAATATGTAAAAGCAGAATCCCCAATGCATAAACCAGTCAAATTGGCAGAAGAAGTAGATTGTAGTCACATGTGCCGCAGAATG
Source organism: Tuta absoluta (assembly GCA_027580185.1). Lineage (NCBI taxonomy): Eukaryota > Metazoa > Arthropoda > Insecta > Lepidoptera > Gelechiidae > Tuta > Tuta absoluta. Next base: position 212,850 of record JAQAHW010000048.1, read on the forward strand.
TTGTGGTAGACACTTTATTACATCTACGGTTTGTATTTTTGTGTGTTTGTAACTAATGTCTTAAAATGTACTGGACCGATTATAAAAAATATCTTTTCAATGCTACATTGTCGCTTAGCAGCATGTGAATTTTACCGCGGAAAACATCTTGTTCTAATCTAAGGGATGGCAGCGGATGAAACGCTGTGCGATTCTTCAATAGTATGGCATATTTGGCAAATAAAAGGCGACTAACGGATGAATCCAAGAAATGGGCAGCAGCGTTCCCTGTGAATACAACACCTTGCACTGCGCTCGCAAATCCGCCTGCTAGACGTTTTTAGAAAGACGGAGGTGAGGCGTCGTGTAAGCTTCTACATCCGTTTTTATACAACACCTCGCGTCAGTTGCACCAGAGCGGCAAAATACCGCAACATCATGCGGCAAATGTGAGAACCACCGTAAAGGCAGGGTGAAGAGAAATGGACAGAAAGGGGGAAAGACTTCGGGATCGGAAGTCGTCCGTTTTAAAAACCATTACCGTTTGCGGGGGTCATAAAAATGAGGCAACGCTAATTGCGACTAGTGATGTGTGTAATTGTGGTAATCTCGGGAAGCAAATAAATAAATAAATATCTTCGACTTCCACACAGCGCCATCTAGCACCAAAGCTTGTACTGTGGGAACTAGATAGCTAAAATAATTTATTTTTTTGTAAATACAATACATTCATAATATAGAAAACCCAGACTCAAAACAAATATTAAAAAGTAACTTACTAATACATGTTTTGTGTGGGGTTCAAACCAACGACCCTCAGCGTAGCAGTCAGGTGTACTATCCACTACGCCATCGGACCAGTAGATTAATTTGTTTACATTTGTGCTCATAGGGGGAGACCCATGTTCATTAAAGGACTGTTCTGGCTGTTAATGTTGATTTTGTGCTTATTTGAAACAAACATTGTCGAAATTAATGAGAATAAAAATATTTGACAATATAAAGGTTAAAACTTACTATAGCAAAACGTATTTTCATTAATTTATTGGCGTGCCTAAAGTATGTACTGATTTTCATAAAATAAACGCCCGGAATGATAGCCTACTTTTTACCAAGGGAAAACATCTGTGAACATAAAGATCCAATTGTTACAATCCTTGTATGACTAGAAAAGACACCGCAACAACCATATAGAACGAAATTTTACTAGTGACCGATACCGAAAACTCAAGATGGCCTTGTAATAAAGAACAATTTTATTTTTCTCCGAGAAACATACGTCTTAATACGAAAAAAAATATGTACCTCCTATACAAAATTGCCGATCACCTGGATTTGAGTTACTATAGAAACTCAGAATATTCTTGACATATTTTAACTTAGATTCCGTTGTTCCTTACCACCAGCCCGTCTTGAGATTTCGCCATCGGTCACAAGTAAAATTCACCCTATATTTAAATACAGTCTGAAACTAACCTTCCCAAAATGAACATTCTCAGCCTTCCCCAACAATAGGAGTCAAATAATAAACAGTAGTAAAATAATCCCGGGAAGCTTCCCATTGTTAACTTTAATATCGGGATGGTTCCGGAATCCCGGTATTTTTGCGAAGGTAATTTCGGGACGGGACGGAAAGGGACGGCTCGTTTTATGTTAATTTGATTTGGACGGGACAGATTCGGTCTGAGAGAAGATAGGTATTGGCTATGCTATTGAGTTTGTAAAAAAAGACACTAGAAATGATTAGATAAATACGCACTGGTCGTAGTAGTCATTTTCATAGTCGGTAAATAATCGATGGCTAATCGTCTGAACAGCCAATTATTTCAACCAGTAATAATTATGTTCGAAATGAAAGCACAACTAATTAATTGGCAGAAAGGCTCAAAACGTGCATGAAGTGTAATTTTTTTTTTCAAACGTCGCCAAAGTAATGAACGTTTCAGCCGACTAGTCGGGAATGTCGACTAATTGGAAATTTTTGTAGTCGACTGCTAGTCAGCTGATTTTAATCCAATTAGTCAGTAGTCGGCCAAAACCATAGTCAGTGCATCACTAATAATTACGCGCAGCTAAGAGTCAAACCCAAGACCTCGAAATCGAGAAATCAAGTAATCCACAGAGGCAGTAGTAATCCACGCGTAGAACGGTGCCTAAATCTACCAGAATATCTCTCTTTGTCCCCAACGAGAATCAAACCTAAAACCGGCGAGCCAAGAGCCCAAGTCTTCCATTAGACCACCAAGGCAGTCAGTAGAATTAATACAATTGAAAAAATATAAGTATATCCTGGACATTTCACACAACGCTATCTAGCCCTAAACAATGCGATGATTGTACTATGGGAATCAGATAGCTGATATTATTAATTACGTATATTTTTTCTAAATAAAATACATATTATACATAGAAAACACCCAGACTAAACATACATAATTGAAAACTGACTTCACAGATACAGGTAGATTAGGTTCGTCTTGTGGAAATCGAACACGCGACCCTCGGCTTAGCAGGCAGTGTCCCTCTGCCGGTAAATCTAGCAGAATGGCTCTCTGCTCCAGACCCTGCCGAAGTCAGAGATAAATTCGCTGAGGTAATTTTAAATATGGCGTCCATTCAGAGTGTGAAATAAATTGGGAGTAGACCACTCACAGTGACGCTAGGATGAAACCGGGATAAGAAATTTAGTTGTCATAACTACTGTATATTGAATCGACAGGACATTGGTGCCGTGTGATGACAGCTTAGAAAAAACAGACATTTACGCCACGTCTGACAAAAATTTGAGGGTCATTCGGATAATTGTGTATCGCCATAGCGACAGGTAATCAGCCCATCGCCTAAAATTGCAATACACACCCTCCAGTCACTTAGTCACCTTACGATTACAATACCCTCAGGAAATAAATAGGGTGATGTTATTCTAAGTCAGCATCACAAGGCATGTTGATACATAATTACAGCAAAATATTTAAAAACAGATTCAAAGAAAAGTTTTCTATAGAAATCACCTGTCGCTTGCAAGTATATCGCCATAATTATTGTTATTTCCATACAAAACAGTATTTTTGACAAAGTCGTTTAAACCGCCATCAATCTCTAGGTTATTTATTTGTGGTAGTAGTTTTTCTTGCCTTCACTGTAATTTCGCGAGGTTCCGTCTCGTCCATTCCTGGCTTTGAGGTGGTGATTTTAAATATGGCTTGGATTATTCTTGCCCGGGTTGGATGATTGCCAGTTAAAGGGAGCTGAATAATTGTCACCTCACTCATTGACTTCCTGCTGGAATTTGTGGTCAGATAAAATTGTCTATCTTAATTCTGTTTCGTGAGAGGCGACTAAGGGACTCGAGGGTGTGTATTGCAATTTTAGGCGATGGGCTGACAACCTGTCACTATGGCGATACACAATTTTCCGAATGACCCTCAAATGTTTGTCAGACGTGGCGTAAATGTCCGTTTTTTGCGGCCGTTTACGCTCTGCCTACCCCGCAAGGGATAAAGGCGTGATATATGTATGTATGTATGTAAAATGTTATCACAACATGCCACTGCTTGACATAAAACTTCCCAATTTTTCAACATCCGTTTTTTTTTCTTTAATTTTATTTTATATATATAATATTCCTATTTTTTTATAGTTCTTTACTGTATTTATTGATTTTTTTTATAGTTTTTTACTGTATTTATTGATTGACTTTATTTTATTGATTCAATTCACTTCATTTATTTAATTTACTTTTTTATTTATTTACATTATTTTTCTTTAAATATGTTTTTTTAAATTTAATTTATTGACTTTATTTTTTTAATAATATATTGTTTATCTTACAAAAGGCGGGCCTTGCCACGTGGCATTCTCTACCTCTCTCTCTTGCCAACTAGATGATAAACAGAGTGACTGCATATTGACATAATAAAACTCCGTATATACCTTGACGACTTGCTGGTGTAATGGCACGCGGCAGACCGGTCCTTTATTGATGGGCCAGTTTAAAAGCTTAACCTGGATCTAGCGGGTCAGGGAAATTGTTTAATGACGATATTAGGACTTCGACTTCTAATTTTGAGTTAAATTGAAAGGTTTATTGTTTGTCGTTTCGGAAAGTCATTAATCTGCTCCTATACTCATTGAAATGTATAGACTAAATAGAGTTGATTATTAAAAATCATAAAAAAATATAATTAGTAAATTTAATATCTCTTGATATTTATCAGCCTTTGGGAAAATACCAGTTTTTTAACCGTTGACGTTTTCCCTATTTTGTTACTGATAACACTGTGACTTTAATACCATCAAAAATGCTAGGTAAATTTTAAAGTCGACTTAAAAAAAAATGCATTACAGTACTAACGGAGGTCACTTTGAAGGTTTCATGTGTATTACAATTTTAAGTGATAGGCCGACAACCTGTCATACATGATTTTATTATACATCATAAATCATAGTATACATACACACATTTTTACTAACGATGCCGATTTTTAGAAATGACCCTCAAATACTTGCTAGACGTAGCGATAATGAACGTATGTTTACGGCCGCTAACGCTCTGCCTACCCCGCGAGGGACAAAAGCGTGATAGCTGTGTGTGAATTAGAATATGCTTCTTCTTCGTCTTGTCGGGTCACTGGCAAAATGTGGATTTTCAAAGTTGACCAGCCCAAAACGTGCTTTATTAATTACAGAAATAAATAATAAATACAGCGTTTAGAAATAAACATTAAAATTGTCTACCGATTTGCTACTTTGAATAAAAGTTTGCATTACAATGAACTCTGCATCACAACAAAGCAAAATCACAACGAATCTCATCTCTATAAATAACTGTAAAATACGAACAAAACGCACCACCCTCATCTATCACATACATGCACCTACAGCAATGTAAGTTGTGTCACTTGTCATTTGTCAAACCCTCCGGTCCCGGCGTCTTGGCGCCTTGTAGACTAAGAGGCGATGGACGAGAAAATCATCCCACTTCATCACACCTGAGTCTTTGAACATTTTTGTGCCACCCGAATTAGCGACCAGAACTTGTTTTCTATGGAAACGTAAAGAAAAGATTAGTTGGCCAGCGAACACACAAACATATATGGATGGTAGAAGACTTTCAGTACATAACTCTCGCTTGTATGGGATCGCTCAGTCATCTTCCCGCAGGTAATTGACTGGCCCGATGGCGTAGTGAATACTACCCCTGCTTGCTACGTCGAGGATCGTAGGTTCAAGTATTTGTAAGTTACTTTTGAAATATGTGTGTTGAGTCTGCGTTTTCTCTATGATCTATATGATGGCATGTGTTTTTTTTCAAAAATAATGTTTGAATATTATATAAACTTTCTATCGCATAGTACAAGCTATGTCCAGTTTGGGGCTAGATGGCGCTGTTTAAAATGTCCAAGATATTTTATCAGATTTCCGCTCAGCGATTTATCCGCTGCCACTTATTTTCCCGTGGTAATAGTTGTTTTCCCGCGGTAAAAAATGGCATATATGTTATAGACAATAAATATTTTTGATTTTTGATAAGTACGGATTATGTTCGCATTGCCCATGATAAAATGGGATGACTTTCTTCCCCAGTGTCTCTTATTCTGTAGAATGAATTTGGATTTCGCAAGGTTTGATAGCAAAGCAAACTTTACTCCAGCATATGCATTTCCATTGAAACTTACGACATCCAAATCTAGTCTATTTGGCAAGGACCTCTCGGTACAATGTTGATATTAACATAATATTTGATATGTTGTGTGACTTGGATCTTATCGTACTTACTTTGTTACGAACTATCATACAAACCTCTTAAGAAGTAAAAAGCGCCATGCCGTGTGATGCCGGCTTAGAATAGTGTAACCCCATTTCTTTCCCGCGGGTGTCGTAAGTCGTGTCGTTTCATGTGTATAACAATTTTATGCGACAGGCTGACAATCTGCGATACACGATTTATTTGAAACGGTAAACATATATTTGTCAGTCGTGGCGATAGTGATCGTATTATTACGGCTGCTGAAGCTCTACCTACCCCGCAAAGGATAAACATGTAATAAGTATAAACGAGTAACCGACAGTAGTACTGATAGAATCCAACACAATATTCGATGAAGTGAAGCTTTAATTATCACCAAAATAATCTGCAGAAATTAAAGCTACTGCAAATTAATTAAATAAAAGTTCTAATAAATGGAAAGAGTTAGAGTAACAAATTGCAAAAGTTTCAAAAGAAAAAACAACATTAAGAAAATTATACGAATGTTGCTGTTAAGAGTTTATGATTTGTAGATTTAATATGTACATAATACATACATACATACATAAATCACGCCTATATCCCTTACGGGGTAGGCAGAGCGTTAACGGCCGTAAAACGAATATTAACACCACGTCTGACAAAAGCTTGAGGGTCAATCAGATAACTGTGTATCACTATAGTGACAGGTTGTCAGCCCATCGCCTAAAATTGCAATACACATCCCTCGAGTCCCTTAGTCGGGTCTTACGACACCCATGGGTAAGAAATGGGGTGATGCTATTCTAAGCCGGCATCACACGGCAAGTACATAATACGGGGTAAAATTAGACTAGTGACAAATACTGAACACAGAGGGCGGGCTGGTGATAAGGATCAAATTTCCCCAAAGAACATAGGTCGAAAAATTACAAAAATATTTTGAGCTTCCATAGTAACCCTAATGAGCTAAACGGCAATTTTATATGGCATATTTTTTTTTATTTTGATCTATTTCCTTTGGGGAAAGTTGTTCCTTACCACCAGCCTTTTTTAAATTTGCGCTATCGGTCACTAGTAAAATTTCACCCTATACAGGGTGTAATGACGGTGTCACGCAAACTTTGCAGGCATGATCAGACCATGAAAGTGAACAACTTATTCTATAGACCAAATGTTGGTAACAGAGAAAAAAACCAGTATGAAATTCCCGATCAGCTGACTGACTTTCTATGCAATATCAAAAAAAATTGTTTTCCAACATAGGCTCCATAGTAAAAGTTGTTCAGTTTTATGGTCTGATCATGCCTGTAAAAGTATTCGGTACACCGTCCCTCACACCTTGTATATTTCGTTCTTCTTGAAAAACACGTCTATACTTTGCTAGGTAAAAATGTATGTAGAGCATGACTAAAATCATCATAATAATATTCGTGGCAGCTGCAAATCATAGCCTTATTTTTATTATATTTATCATTCTATTAACCATATTGTGACAATTTATAATGCTGGAATAATACAAACTCATTGGTTTACGATGTGACGCAGTGGTAGTGCAACTGACAGCGGCGCAAAAGTTCCAAGTTCGACTCCCGGTGGGGCACTCACAAAGTTGATATTTATACGTAATGAATGTGCACCCAATCTTGTTAAGACGTAGCAAGCTGAACCACCTGATTGTCCCTAAAATATATGGTTCCGTGCTTCAGAGGGCACGTTAAGGTCTCGTTGTGGTCGTTACACAACCATGTTAAAGACATACAGATCGTAGTGGGCGGTTAAAAAAAATCTCGCCAGAGTTCCTCGACTCTCACACAAAAAGAAGATAAAGTCAGTTTTTTAAATAATTGCTTCTTTTTATCTTTATCACAGTCAAAAGAATTAAAATAATCATTACAATGTTTTCCGTGATCGAAAGATTAGCGGTATAATCTGGAAAGAAGTTACAAAAACATTGTCAGTAACTGCGCCCTTGGGAGGAATTGTAAAAGGAAGTCAAAGAAAAAACGCTTAATTGCAGAGTTTTATTGGATATTCAAATTGTGTTGAAACCCGCAATTAACTGGGGGTTATAATCCAAACTGTTGCTGTAAATTTATCTCTTTTTAGAAAAATTGTTTTCAAGCTAACAATTACAACTAAAACAGATATAAATTAACAACATATGTTCGCATTATCGAAACACGTCTATCTCTTGCGGGGCTAACAGGCCAGAACTTGAAGAACTGTTGAATATTTGAGAGGTGAATGAGATAATTTAGAGATCGCTTAAAATACATACAAACATATATCACGCCTATATCCCTTGCGGGGTAGGCAAAGCGTAAACGGCCGTTAAAAACGGACATTTACGAAAGACAAACATTTAAGGGTCATTCAGTAAATTGTGTATCACCATAGTGACAAGTTGTCAGCCCATCACCTAAAATTGCAATTCACAAATAGCCCTCGAGTCGCTTAGTCGCCTCTTACGACACCCATGGGAAAGATATGGGGTGATGCTATTCTAAGTCGGCATCACACGGCGTCGTTTAAAAATACAACGTTCTAAATATGTTCGAAAGATGTCGCGTTTTCGAAAATAAGTATCTTTAAAAGTGGTTGGGTTGAACATTGTTGTGAGGATTTACTCAAGCCCTCCGCAAGTCCGCACAAGAGGTGGCGCCATGTATTGGCGTATGGTTTTATAACTTATACAAAACAAGATCCAAATATTTCGTTGTGTTCTTATTTATAAGATTGCAACTAATTGATTTTATATGAAAGTGACATCAAAGTGTAAATGAAAATTGCGCGTCTAAAATATACCAGTATCCAGGTTTACGTTTGTTACACACTATGTATAACAAAATCACAATACCTAAATCACAAGATAGAATAGATGTTCTATATTGAAACAAGCATTTAACATACGTTGTGTAGGGTTGCGACGTATAATACGGCCCCCGGCTCGCTAATCGAATATATCAGTGCGCGGAAATATTAAATTCCATAAGCTTATTACGTTAACGGTGCGCTGGGCGGAAACCGGTACTTTGTGATACCGGTTATTTGTTGGGAGAGCTTTAGGAGAAAAATAAGGCATTTAATGCGCGTTTCTCTTCTTCTTCTTCATCGAGTCAATGGATCAAATTTTTGACTGCCAGTATTTGGCGACCGCAATGAAATTGATATTGAAATTAAAATTCTTTATTCAATGTAGGATAGTATTATCATATCACTTATTGACGTCATGAACCGTCATTGTAAAAAAGAAATTATCACACAATATTTTTTTATAACGATGTTGTATTGTCCTAATAGAAAACCGGCTCGGCAAGGCATGGCACGGCAATGGCATTCTCAGTCGCCAAGTTCAGATCGTCTTTGCTGCAAGAGATTGGCAAATGAGGGCGTTTCACTTGAACACAGAAGAGTGGTTGTAATGTCTACTAAAAGTAACAAAATGGGTTCAACAAGCTGTAAGGTAGTCATAGTAGTCATGTAATTGAACGACTTTCCTAATCTCTTCCTGGCTAAAGATATACAATCTACTATTACAACTGATGACCAAAACATTTTCCTGAATGAACTACCAAGTCAATCTCAATCCTTTGTTCTGCTAGACACAGATCCTGGAGAAATAAACACTATCATTATGAACCTTAGAACGGATAGCGCGCCTGGGTGGGACGATGTATCAACTAGATATATCAAATTCATAAGACATGATATAATCCCAATTCTTGTCCATCTGGCTAACCGCTGTTTTCAAACTGGTATCTTTCCTGCTCCTCTCAAACAATCCCTGATTACTCCAGTTTACAAGGGTGGGGATAAGGACGATATCAGTAATTATAGACCAATATCTATCCTACCTGTTCTATCAAAAATACTAGAAAAGCTATTGAATATCAGGCTTATTAATTATCTTACTACATTTAACATACTTTCCTCATCTCAATTTGGTTTTCGACAAGGCGTTTCTACTGAGGATGCAGTAACATCCTTAAGCTCTTTAATTGTAGAACAGGTAGATCAAGGGAAAAAATGCCTAACAGTGTTTATAGATTTAAAGAAAGCTTTCGATACCGTCTCTGTACCTATCCTTGTAAAGAAGCTGGAGAAATGTGGAATAAGAGGAACACAACTGGAAATATTTAGAGATTATCTATCAGGCCGAAAACAGAAAGTAAAGTTAGAACAACTTAACAGTGAAGATGTCAGCGTGTCTTTTGGCGTTCCGCAAGGAAGCGTATTAGGTCCTACATTATTCCTAATATATATCAACGATCTTTGTAATACCAGAATACAAAATGCCAAAATTTACTCGTATGCTGACGATACAGCTATCGTATTTACTGGATCTTGTTGGAATGAAGTAAAGACTAGTACTGAAAACGGTATGTCGTTGATAGCCAGGTGGCTGAAGTATAATTTATTGACGCTTAATACAAGCAAAACAAACTATATCTGCTTCACCATTAGAAATAGTTCTCAACCTAGACAAGATTTTAATATAAAAATTCATACATGTAATAATCCTCAAAATCAATGCAACTGTCCCATAATAGATAAAGTGGCTCAAACCAAATATCTAGGTATTGTCTTAGACCAAAAACTGACTTGGTATCCTCAGATCGAACAGGTTGCGTCACGGATTCGTAAATTTAACTGGATTTTTAAAACATTAAGGCATGTAATGCCTCAAAATGAAAAAAATAATTCATCAAAAAATCTCCTGAATGGGATTTATGTGTCTTTGGTGCAATCGGTGATAGTATATTGTATTCCAATATGGGGTGGCACGTTCAAAACGCGATTTCTAGATGTAGAAAGATCTCAGCGAGCACTCTTAAAGATTATGTATTTCAAAAAACAACGTTTCTCTACTGAACACTTATATCAAATCAGCAAATTACTTTCAATTCGCAAACTTTACATTCTAAATACTGTGTTAAGAAGACATAAAGTTATAAAATTTAATTCGGACAAAGTTCATAACAAAAGGAGGAAAACAAAAGTGATAAATGAACCACTGACAAAAACTGTATTCGCAAAAATTCAGTATCAAAAACGCTCAGCATACCTATATAATAAAATAAATAACCAAATTGATATATATGCAAAATCTTACCATGAGACTAAAAAACTCATAACAATGTGGATAAACCCACTAAGTTATGATGAAACCGAGTCACTCTTTCACATAGTCACCTAAACATACATACACACTATTATATATATATATATATATATATAACTATTACATATATATATATTTATGTATCTGTTTCCATATTATATATTTATACATTTCTTATAATATTATTTCTTATTATTCCCCTCCCCCCCATTTTTGTTTCTAATTTATGTTATTTCTAAAAGCTATTCTTAATGAGCCTTACTATAATTTTTAGAATAAGCTTTGTTCATATAACAATGCGGAAGAGCGGGGACTCCTGATACAGGCTTTTTATATGCTTAAAAGGAGACTCCAGCATCTATATCTGTACAAATTTACTGAACATAAACTTTTTGTATTTTGTATTTGTATTTGTATTTGTATTCCTAATGGACCATAAGCCGAAATATAAAAACAGGCCTCCTATTCAAACGCTTTGAAAATCTTGAATTAAATTTGAAACAAATATCGTTTTTAGATGGTGGTGGAGTAAAGTTACATGCTGTGTGATGAACCTGGCCAGCCCCATGGCAGTGCCTATATTTTTATTTTTTATCCCGCCCGAGCCGGTTTTCTAATAAGACATTACAAAATTGTTATAAAAAAGAATACTGTGTGATACATTTTTTTTTTACAATGACGGTTCATGACGTCAATAAGTGATATGATAATACTTTCCTACATTGAATAAAGAATTTCAATTTCAAACTTGCCGATCAGCTGGTTAATTTACTATGGGATATTCAATTCTTCTTTTATATTCCGACTTTTGTTCCATGGGGAAAGTTGTTAAGTTTCATTAGTACTTTGACCTCCTTTTGGCTTGTTATACCATTTTTATTACTACTTCTATCTAGATGGATCTCGGATAGATAATATAATTTTGTCGGTCTGTAAGTTTAATCAAAGTTGATTAGTACCAGAATTATCATTCTCACACAAAAATAAAACATAGTTAGCTGTTTTGCATTAGGCTTCAAATGGAGGGAACCTGACCACAAGCACAAAGTAAAGTAAAGTAAAGTATTGACGGCGGCACGCCCACAAGCCAAGCGATTCCTTGCGGAACAATATGGAACCTCTTGGTTTTCAAAATATTGAAATAATGAATGAGAATCATGCCTAAGATGGTAATTTTTTCTGTTAGCGTACTTTTAAAACGTATAAATACACTCAGAATAATTCAAAAAACCAAAAAGTGAAAAGCTATTATATTTTTTTTTAGTTATTTCACGTTTTATCAAAAATATTTCTGCTTTTGTATCAACAAATTTCGTAAAATTTTCGGCAATCATAATAACCTATTATACCGGTTATTCAATACCGGTATTGATAATTGTTTCATGTCAATTATTTCTTCACGTAGCCGGAGCGAATCCCCGGGAATTCACCGAAAAAATTGGATTATCTTCGGAAGCTCAACATAAATGTTCGCCATTATTTTGTTTCCGATAAATGTTGGGATTAAATATGAATATGTGACTTTATGCTCATTTAAATTCTCTTGTATTTTTGTGTGGGACACCTAGTCGTCCAACGACACAATGAACCCTGGTGTCAGAGTAATTTTTTCAACCGCCTACTACTAATAGTAGGCCTCTGACATGGTTGTGTAACGACCGCCGTCTAAGTGAACATAGACAGCAACCGGGACCGACGGCTTAACGTGCCCTCAGAAGCATGGAACCATTTCTTTTTCGGACAATCAGGTGGTTCACCCTGCAATGTTCTAACCAGACCGGAAAGGAATTCACAAAATGATTAATATCAACTTTTGTGAGTGTTCCACCGAGAATCGAAACCGGAACCTTTGCGTCGCAGGCAGTCGCACTACCACTGCGCCACATCGGCCGTCAGTTAAATTGAAACTATAGGTATTCTCTTTCTTTTCGTGTGAGATACCGAGTCGTCCAACGACCCGATGAACCCTGGTGTCAGAGTTTTTCAACCGCCTACTACCACTAGTAGGCCTCTGACATGGTATTGATAATGAACTTATTTGTTGATTTGTGTGTCTCTTTTCAAACAACTTGATAAATCAATGGATATAAATAGGTTTTAGGGAAAAAGGTGTTTCACAAATTAAACAAAAAAAATTTAAGACACTTCCCATGTTAGGTATACAATTTTGGAAAACTTGAAAAGCTTTCAACCGCGGGCCGGATTTGAACCTGCGACTTTCGCCATCACTAGTAGCGACGCCTCTCCCATCTGGGCTACCGCCGGCTCATCTGTGTACCGCAAACTTTGCAAGTGTATCATGATGCCAATACCTTGATGTTGCAATGTGACAACGTGTTTTTAGTTTAAGTTTTACTGTTATTTATTTGTGTTTTGAATGTGCAATAAAGTGTTTTTACTTATTTACTTACAAGTTTAGTCGAAAATCGTAGTTTCAAATTCATCTCGAAGTAGAAAATTCTGCAAGATAATAATAATATAATAATAATAAAGGCATTTATTCATTTTAAACTTAACCTAGGTTTACAAATCTTAAATTCGCGCCAAACTGTAATAACAGTTTGTTGGCGCTTGCGCTCATTTATACAGTCATCAACACATTCTTGCCAAATCATTACTTATAATAAATAGTGATAAAAGTAATACAGTAGGTCTATATTTTGAACTGACATATATTAAGTATATTATTTAATTATGTCGGAACTAGAGGGTACACTCTCTTCAAGTAATTTCCTTTTAAGTTTTGTTTTAAGGACAGGCTTACTTATACATTCATTAAGTATATCAATGGTATTACATAACCTAGGTACAACAAAGCGAAGGGTTCTTTCTCCGTAATAATTACAGCTCCTCGGTTCAATATACTTCCGTCTTTTATCGGCCCTAAGTGATCTACTAGTGGTTTTCAATATTTTATAGTCGTCGCAGTTCCATTGTTCTAAAGCTATCAGATATTTAACTTTCTCATGCACCGGCAGTATCCCACACACCTGGTACAGCTGTTCGTAGTTATCCTTGCATTTTCTTCCAAGACTTCCAGATAAGACTTCCAGTATAAGTAAATATAAAAAGTTTTATAAAAAGTAAGTTAATAGTTTTTCATTAATAAGTTTTACAAATTGATAAAGGACACAAGTATTAAAATTTTGAAAAAACCCTCTACTCCCGAATTACTTAATTTTAAATTTCGAGTTATGAATTTCGTGTAAAAATACTTAAGACATATATAAAGTACTGCAGTTCATTATGCATATTCGAATGCGAGCAAGACTGGTGCAATCAAGTCTAACATCAATCCAAGTCTCATTCGTGTTCAACTTGTGTTCAAGCTATGTTCAGGTGTGTTTTAGCTTTATATCTCCGAGGTTGAAGCTTAAATATGTTCCCAGAGCAAAGACTGTGAAACCAGGTGAAGATGTTGATAGTTAGTAAAAATTTCCTGCAGAACAACAACAAAATACCGTTTCCTTCCTCCAGGTCCCCGCCCTAGGCGCGCCTGCATCACTAAGGTGCTGGAGTGTCCAAGAGCAAATACTAAATTTCTTTATCTACACTCGTCTCATAATGTTCGAATTATGAATTCGAAAACAGATGCATAATGACCTACTTTATGCATTCTGCCTATAAAAACTAGGGTTTACTATAAATTACAGAAGCGTAATGACTTAATGAGAAAACTCTTAATACGATAAAGTTGAGAAATGAAACGAAGTTTTTTTTTCCAATACTCAAATCGCTATCTTCCGCCGCACCTGACAGTTGTTGTTGTACGGTAATTTTTCGGATGTTGTTCAGTTGTTTTAATAGGTTTTTGTTCTGTTGTTGTTGAGATGTTGTTGAGATGTTGTTCAGATGTTGATTAGTTGTTGTTCAGATGTTACTCCGATGTTGTTCAGTGTTGTTCAGTTGTTGTTCAGTGTTGTTCAGTTGTTGTTCAGTGTTGTTCAGTTGTTGTTCAGTTGTTTAGTTATTTGCTGTTGAGGCTCGACATCTAAACAACTGTTAGTAAAGAATCTTCAAAAGTTCATATCAAGCCATATTACGTTCTCGTATTGAATTTGACCATAATAATAATAAATCTTTATTTCCAAAAATAAGTAATTACATTTTACACTTGACCTACGGACCCCGCACTAGGAATTAACCTGTATCGCGGGAGACCAAATTGAAAGTTACCAAAAATATAACATTACAGTTAAGGTGTAGCTTCGGGTGTATCTTACATAATTTACTAAGTACAGGACAAAAGTAAGGTTGGTTGCATGCAATAGATTGGTATATAAAATTAATATTAGTAATTTGAATTAATTGAAAGGCAAAAGTGTGTGTGTGTTTGTGATGTGTATAATATGTATGTGATAAGAGAGCGAAAACGAGCAAAGGTACAAGTTAAAAGAGAGTTTTTAGCGAGAGGCCCAGAATTTATTATAAATTAGATTTTCTGTTTCATCATACGATAGAGATAGCAGCACCTGACGAATCTTGACTTTTGCTTGACTTGTATTGCACAGGTTAATGTCACATAGTCGGACAATACGATTATAGATGTAAGGTTGATTGAAATTTGGGATGCGGCGGCTAAAAGCAGATTTTACTCTTAGTTGAGGGATTGCGTACACTCTCTTTTTGACAAGTTCTGCGTGAGTGGGTGAGGCTAGGATATTCCGATGCGTTGCTACAGCAATATTATAAATATACAACTGTCGCACATTGAGCACTCGAACTTCGGAATACAAAGCCTGAGTTGAGTGCCAGATTAGTTTTCTCAGCATCACTTTCAATACAGAGCGCTGAGCTCTTTCCAGTTTTAGCATAGCTGTTTTGCAAGCACAGCCCCAGACACTGACGCAGTAAGTAATGAGAGACTCACAGAGGGTCGTGTAAACCATTTTTAGGATTGTGATGTCAGCCGCCACTCGGAGAAGTTTCATAACATGAATAAGTTTACGGACTCTCTTTGCCGTCAGGTCAATGTGCTGAATAAAACTCAAGTTCTGATCAATGACTATGCCGAGATATTTAATAGTTTCAGAATTTTCTATTGCTGTGCAAGAGCAAGTCGTTGGATTGCAATCGTTCATAGAATGAATTTTGATGGTTGGCGTAGGGACAGCGCGGGAGGCAAAACTCTTGTGGAAGCAAAGAAACTTTGTTTTTTGAGCGTTCAGAGTAAGGAGGTTCATGTCAAACCATTTTGATATTTTAACGAGACTGTCTTCTGCCGCTCTCACAGCTGAGGCCCAGGAAGTGCCTTTGAATATGAGGACTGTGTCGTCAGCATAGGAGATGACGTCAGCTGTTTTTGGAACGGTAGAGCTTATATCGTTTATATATATATTGAATAAAGTTGGCCCAAGGACACTTCCTTGTGGAACGCCGAAATCAATTACTTCCACATCACTTATCACATTCCCGACCCTGAGGCACTGGCTTCGTCCCGACAGGTAGCTAGTGAACCATTTAAGTGCGATTCCCCTGACCCCCAAGAGCTCTAATTTTCTTAATAGAATTGGCGCCGACACGGTGTCGAAAGCCTTTGCTAAATCAAGAAATACGCCTATACACTTTTCTTTTCGATCCAGGGAATCCGACACCGCGTCGACAAATTTCCGAACTGCTCCCTCTGTGGACATGCCACGTCTGAAACCATACTGGGTTGGGGATAAAAGGCTGTTTGTTTCTAGGTACGACACAAGGCGCGAGTTAATGACCTTTTCCATGATTTTAGAAAAAACACTTAATAAAGAAATTGGTCGATAATTTTCAACTGCTCTCTTCGAACCGTTTTTGTGAATGGGGATGACCACTGACTGTTTCCATTGTTGGGGGAAAGTACCTGTCGAGATGCTCAGGTTAATTATGTATGTTAGCGGTGTCAGAATAAACGGCTGAATCTTTTTTATTAAAGCTACTGTAAAACCGTCTAAACCAGGGGCACTTGCGTTTTTAAGTTTGCTAATGATTTTTGAGACTTCAAATTAATTTGTAGGACACATGAAGATGGATTGAGCCACTGGATTTTTCTCGGCTATTTCTGAGACTATAGAGGCTTGAGTTAAGTTTTGTTTGAGAAGCAGATGATCGGCCAGCTCTCGCCCCACCGTGGAGAAATATTTATTACACTGATTCAGAGATTCGACTGGTTTCCCTGGTATAAGTTCGGCAAGTTCGGTAGCAACATTTTTCCGGTTTGGTCGTTCACTTATTTCGTCAATAGTTTTCCAAAGTGTTTTAGGGTCGTCCTTAGAGTCTTCTAACTTACAATTTTCATAATTTTGTTTTAGTGAATATAGAAGTTCGTTGAAGAAGTTCCGGTACCGCGTATATATGACTCTTTTTACGTCATCTTTAGGGTTTTTGCGATGGTCGAGATGTAGTCGATCGCGATGCTTCATGCAACGTATAAGTCCCGGGGTTATCCATGGTTTTAGGGTGAATTTTGACCTTCTCAAACGGACCTCGGTAGAGTTTTTGCGAATCACCTCAGTGAGAATTGTGGTAAATTCTTTTGTGGCGATGTTTACATCAGCAGTGCTTATTACGCTTGTCCAATCAGTGTTTTTAAGTTCCAGCAAAACTGAGGGATAATCAATTTTTGTAACTGTTCTACTTGGGCGTTTTCTAGTTGGCTGCTTACAAGATAAACCAGCCATAGCCATGAGGTGATCTGTGATATCGACAACGGCAACTAAACCCGCCTGCAGTTCAGATCTAGATTTGATGAAGATGTGATCTAAACACCTATCCTCTCTAGTCGGTCGGGTAATTGCCGGACGTAAACCTGCTTCCGCCATTAGGCAGAGATAGCTTGAAACCTGTACCTCAGATTCGTCTAGAATATTGATATTTATGTCTCCTGCTAAAATGACAGTAGATTTGGTTCCCAGGGGTTCAAGTAAAACACCAAGGGAGTTCAAAAATGTATCGGTCTTTTTAAAGGAAGGTGAGCGGTATATTCCCAGCACGGCAATAGAAGGGGTAAGCTCGACCTTCAGGCATTCCGCTTCAGAGAGGAGCGGCTCCGAGACAGAAGCGTCCCATTTATCATTAACATATACTACGACACCTCCATTTTGATTGTTGATGCGGGTGGTAGAGTAGGATGTGAAACCTGGAATTTGACCCACCACCGCGCCCCCCAACAACCAGCACTCAGTAAGAACAATCACGTCGAACGAGATATCCAGGCGCTTTAGTGCGATTAAAAATGTATTAAAATTTCTTTGGATACTACGAATGTTATATGTTAGGACCTTTAAATCATGTGATTGGTTTAAAATATTTCGGCAACCCTCTAAGGATTCTACTGTCTGGCAGTTTATTTCCAAAACATTATCTATACTATTAAGTGTCTCTAAATTGAAGAACATTTTAATTTGTTGTTATTACGGAGAGGATAACATTTAGATGTCAGCAGACACCTGCCAGACTTGCGTTAAGCGCATTATTCGGGCTGATATATAATTATTTGCGTCCACTCTCTTATGTGTTGGTGTTGTGTGAAGTGTAAGTTTTAACATTTTAAAAGTGTTAATAAAAGATAAAATCACAAAATGAGATGTTTCGGAGTTCCCACGACAGAAAGCACTAACAGCTTTGTTAATTTTTATTTTTATTTTAGGTATTAGGTTCCAGTTTGTAAAGGTCCCCCTCACAGCGAATGCGAATGGCTGGCGATCCTTCACGCTTCCGGATAAAGATGTTACCGCCTCGAGACCAGCAGAACTTGTAGCCTGTGTTTTTGGTGAAGTCCCTGGTGATGCGAAATAAATGACGGTTTCCCGAGGACAGCCTTTCATTCACATATAGTTTGCGTTGGGGCCCTGATTCCGTGATGTCCTTGCTGTCAAGGTTTCGTCTGGTTAGAGCGGCCTTCAAAAACTCGTCGCGAACCGCCTTTCGAGTGAACCTGATTACCACGGGTCTTGGAAGCAGAGATTCGCCGGAATTAGCTAGGTTGGGCTGTGATTTCTTTCGAGGGCCCATACGATACACTGTGTTGATGTCGGCGGCAGAGAGGTTGACTCCAATTTTGGTCGCAGCTACTAAGGTAAGATGTTGAAGATTTTCGTTGTTGAGTTCTTCGAGTCCCAAGAGCTCAATGTCGCTGCTCAGGGCTGCTTGGGATTGTTGGTTTAGTTGCTCTTGTAGCTGCGAAACGGTGGACCTTAGCAGAATGCACTCCTCGTTTTTGCGCTGGAGATCCTTTACATCAGCCTCAGATTTCGAAAGTCTGCCTTCTAAATCGTCTAAACGCTGATTTACGTGAGTTTTCCATGAGTTAATGTCCTCGCGCAGCAGCTTGATTTCTGTGATTAATGTGTCATATGATTTGTCTACTATTGTGGAATCGTCCAGACTCAGTTGTCGGTTGACGCCGCGTTGCGGGTTTACGAAGTCAGTATTTGGTGGGGATCGTTTGACGGACATAGTTGTAGCGAGCGGCGTAGCTGGTAGGCGCGTAGCAATACTTCTCGTAGCGTAATACTACTAGTGTAGCTGTGGCCAAGGCTGTTCAACACGGGGCGCACTGTATGCTCAGTAGCTATCCAGCTCGCACACCCCCTTCGGGGAGACCCCTTACGTCCTCGATGTGTACGCGCAAGCAGGAGGGGCCGATTTAAAACCGGAACCAGCAGTCTTGATCCGAGCGGTAGTATAAATTTACTTACTGCGGTAGGTCTTGATCTGGTCGGTGCGGAAAGTGAAAGGCGATCTTGACCTCCAAAATATTAAGACACTAATTACTGTTGGAAGTTTCTTGCGCTAGGGGTCTTTATCACTGGTTGTGTTGTAGAAATATAGTAAGACTAGTTGGTTGGGTGGTGCGCGGGCTGCAAGCAGCCCGCGGGTCGTGTGTGCTTTCTCTTCTGCATAGTTTGAGTGAGTTGGTATTTTATAAAGTGTTTTACGTCACCACTTTTAATTTTCCTAAGGCAAATTCAGCTTGGCGGTATGTAAAGGGTAGTTGTGCATCTTTATAATGACGTTGAACAGCGTTTTTCGTCACCGCTTTCGATAATCAGAAAGCGTTTTCACTTTTGTAGTTGGCTTTTGTAGTTATTTCCGTCTCCCCTTATTTCCAAAGTGCAGATCAATAACGTTTACCGTAACGCAAAGCGTTTTATGAAACCACTATGAATTCCTGATTGCATTTACCGATAGGCTATTCGCGCGTGGTTATAGTGCGTGTGGGCAATCTTGTTTCCTTTAAACTGTTTTACGGAACCACTTTTTATTCTGCAAGAAAGAACCTAATATTTCCATATCTGTTGAGTAGTGCGCGGGCAGCAAGCAACCCGCGAGTCACGTACTTGTTTATCCATAGGACAGTTTACCTTTGTCTGATTGCTGCGGCGCTACGGTGCGCGTCGCTTCCTCCGTGCCGCCTCTTCGCAGGCAGGAGCTCCCTCACCACGCAGCTTCGGCTTGCAGCCTCAGCTGCGCGTCTCGTCCACCCCTACCTGCTCGAGGCACACGAAGTCGCGACGCGACCCTCCGCACCTACGCATACTGTGCGCCTTATGAATTTGCCATAATTCCGTAGAAGACTCCTATTAACCAAAATATTCCTTGCTCTGTTTGCTTGGGCGCTACGGTTTGCGGCGCTACTACGTGTACCATTCGCTGGCAGGAGTTTATTTACCAGCCATTGTTCCCCCCATGTTCACCTCTGCCCGCTTGAGGCACACGAAGGTAGCGCCGCGACCCTACGCACCCTTGCAAGTCGACTTCCCATAGTAAATAGCTTAGTCCGTATACAGAGTGCTTGAAACTTCTTTTATTTAGTATGGTAAGGATCCTCATTGATAAGAATCAATTTATGTTAACAAATGTACTATCGCAAATCAACAGAAGGGTTTTTATTTACCGGTTGAAAAATACGAAACGAACTTTAAATCCATACAGCACATCCGCCATTTTGAAAATCCATTTGTTTTGGAATTTTCTGGTAAACACCAGCATATACTTCAACTGATTGTAAAGACAAAAACAAGCCACTCACACATGCGCAAGTGGGAGTTTGTTAATGGATTTTTTCTAAATACTACAAAAATAACTCTAAATTCCTTCATTCAACATCAACCTTAACCATCCCCAACCACGTCTCCTTTTTGGAGATGAATTCGGGTGAAAATATCGCATCTTTCATAAAAAAATTACAGTCACATTGTATTTTTTTAACCTCCATCGTATTTAAAAACTTGAAATTTCTCGAAAATGCCGTTTCAATCAACTCAATCCGATAACAAATAAAAATATTTGCCTGCCCCACGGCCGCCAACTTGTTATTTTATAAATGTCAGGAGATTTTTCTTTACTCATTAGAATCTACCAAAAACTCCCTATACATTTAAAAATCCCCATCTATGTCCTTGAACACAAACAATCATGGCAATAAGTAAGTAAGTCAGCGTGGTGAGTGAACTCTTGCCCGCGATGATGTACCTACACGGAGTAGCGCCGCGACCTTATGCACCCAAACAAGTCGACTTCCCGAGGTAAATAGCTTAATACGTATACACTAAATAGTGTGATGCCGGCTTAGAATAGCATCAACCTATTTCTAAACCATGGGTGTCGTAAGAGGCGACTAAGGGACTCGAGGGTTAGATTTGTATTGCAATTGTAGGCGATGGGCTGACAACCTGTCACTATAATGATACACAGTTATCCGATTGACCCTCAAACTTTTGTCAGACGTACTGTTAATATCCGTTTTATCCGTTAACGCTCTGCCTACCCCGTACCCTTACGGGATTTATTATGTTTGTATAAGTATATGTACTATATATAGTGTTGCTTTCAAAAAATTTCGAACAATCACGCCGGCGGCAGAAAAACCGGTGAAAATAAGAAAAAAATCACATACATACATAAATCACGCCTATATCCCTTACGTGGTAGGCAGAGCGTTAAAGGCCGTAAAACGGATATTAACACCACGTCTGACAAAAGTTTGAGGGTCAATCAGATAACTGCGTATCACTTAGTGACAGGTTGTCAGCCCATCGCCTAAAATTGCAATACAAATCTAACCCTCGAGTCCCTTAGTAAAATCACTCTGTATTTTTATGATTCAAATTCGAGGGGGTCAATGATAAGGATCAATTTCTGCAAACAAACAGACGATCGTAGAGCAACATAAACACACGTCATAAGAACCTGACACCAGGGTTTGTCGTGTCGTTGGACGACTCGGTGTCCCACACGAAAAGAGAGAGATAAGAGCCGTATTAATTAGTATTAGTTCCGTAGACGTGTTCCGTGTGATGCCGGCTTAGAATAGCGTCACCCCATTTCCTACCCATGGGTGTTGTAAGAGGCGACTGAGGGACTCGAGGGTTAGATTTGTATTACAATTTTAGGCGATGGGCTGACAACCTGTCACTATAGTGATACACAGTTATCTGATTGACCCTCAAACTTTTGTCAGAAGTGGTGTTAATATCCGTTTTACGGCCGTTAATGCTCTGCCTACCCCGTAAGGGATATAGGCGTGATTTATTTATGTATGTATGTAGTTCCGTAGAAGTTATTTATTAAAAACTTACTTGATGGCCGAGCGAGTCGGGAAACCGAGGATATTACAGTTCATGTTTAATATTTGCCGAGTGATGCCGGCTTAGAATAGCGTCACCCCATTTCCTACCCATGGGTTTTGTAAGAGGCGACTGAGGGACTCGATGGTGTGTATTACAATTTTAGGCGATGGGCTGACAACCTGTCACTATAGTGATACACAGTTATCTGATTGACCCTCAAACTTTTGTCAGAAGTGGTGTTAATATCCGTTTTACGGCCGTTAATGCTCTGCCTACCCCGTAAGGGATATAGGCGTGATTTATTTATGTATGTATGTAGTTCCGTAGAAGTTATTTATTAAAAACTTACTTGATGGCCGAGCGAGTCGGGAAACCGAGGATATTACAGTTCATGTTTAATATTTGCCGAGTGATGCCGGCTTAGAATAGCATCACCCCATTTCTTACCCATGGGTATCGTAAGAGCCGACTAAGGGACTCGAGGGATGTGTATTACAATTTCAGGCGATGGGCTGACAACCTGTCACTACAGTGATACACTGTTATCTGATTGACCCTCAAGCTTATGTTAGACGTGTTGTTAATATCCGTTTTACGGCCGTTAACGCTCTGCCTACCCCGTAAGGGATATAGGCGTGATTTATGTATGTATGTTTGTTTAATGTCCTTGCGAGAAACCGTTTACGAACGTACCAAAAAGCTATCTAAAGTCTATAAGATACATACATACACATATCACCCCTATTGTCCCCTGCGGGGTAGGCAGAGCGTAAACGACCGCAAAAACAAACGGTTATTTACGCCACTTTTGACAAATATTTCTGGGTCATTCGTAAAATTGTGTATCGCCATAGTGACAGGTTGTCAGCCCATCGCCTAAAATTGCAATACACACTTTCGAGTCCCTCAGTCGCCTCTTACGACGCCCACGGGAAAGAAATGGGGTGATGCTATTCTAAGCCGGCATCACATCACAATTTTCCGAATGACCATCAAATATTAATGTCCGTAAATGTCAGTTTTTTGCGGCTGTTTACGCTCTGCCTACCCCGCAAGGGATTATAGGCGTGATATGTGTGTGTGTGTGTAGGGGACGTGTTACATATAATATATTAGACCTACGGTTTTATGTTGAAAACTTATAATAATACATAATATCCGTTTTAGGGTGTATATTGCAATTTTAGGCGATGGGCTGACAACCTGTCACTATAGCGATACACAATATTCCGAATAACCCTCAAACATTTGTCAGACGTGGTGTACATGGCCGTTTTTTGCGGCTGTTTACGCTCTGCCTACCCCGCAAGGGATAACAGGCGTGATATGTGTGTGTATGTATGTATGTAATATCCGTTATACGGCCGTTAATGCTCTGCCTACCCCGTGAGGGATAAAGGCGTGATTTATGTATGTATGTATGTGTGTAATTGCAGTTACCGATACCGATAAGCTATTCGCGCGTGGCATAGTGCATGTCGGCAATCTTGATTCCCTTAAACTGTTTTACGAAATCACTTTTTATTCTGCAAGAAAGAACCTAAAATGTACATATCCGTTGGGTAGTGCGCGGCCAGCAAGCAGCCCGCGAGTCATGTACTTGTTTATCTAAAGGGCAGTTAACCTTTGTCTGATTGCTGCGACGCTACGCATACTGTGCGCCTTATCAATTTGCCATAGTTCCGTAAAAGACTTTTGAAAAGCAAAATTTTCTTTGCTCTGTTTGCTTCGGCGCTACGGTTCGCGTCGCTACTCCGTGTACCTCTTCGCAGGCAGGTGCTCCCTCACCACGCAGCTTCGGCTTGCAGCCTCAGCTGCGCGTCTCGTCCACCCCTACCCGCTCGAGGCACACGAAGTTAGCGCCGCGACCCTCCGCACCTACGCAGATCGACTCTTCATAGTAAATAGCTTAGTTCGTATACAGAGTGTTTGAGACTACTTTCACTTTGTAGGAGAAGTATCCCAAATATTAGACCTACGTTTTTTTGCTTCAAGGAAACTACCCTTATTTTTGAGTAAAAACAATAACTGCATTCAAAATTTTTCAATAAATCACTTGGTCACGCCAGGAGTCAAACCGGTGAAAATCGTAAAAAAAAAACACCCTGTATTTTTATGATGCCAATCGAGAGGGTCAATGGTAAGGAGCAATTTCTGCGAACAAACATACTATCGCAAACTCACGCAAATAACTGCATTCAAAAGATTTTCAAAAAATTACTTGTCGTCATAGAAAATCGTAAAAACACCCTGTATTTTTATGATGGGGATCGAGCATGTTAATAGCAAGGATTAATTTCTGCAAATAAACATACTATCGCAAAGCATCAGAAAGGCTCGTAATAAACGATTTAAACGAAAATAATTTCGATACCGCGTTTTAGAAACCCTAGTGGTGCCACCTCTGAAATGTATTGGGAACCACATTTTCATAATAAACTCATAAATTGTAAACTTTGTAGGGCAAGTGTTCTAAATATTCTACCTACGGGTTTTCGCTGAAAGAAAGCTACCCTTAGTTTATAGTAAAAACAATAACTACATTCAAAGTTTTTCCAAAAATCACTTGTAGTCGCCGGGAGTCGAACCGGTAAAAATTGAAAAAAAATAAACACCCTGTATTTTTATGATGCCGATCGATAGGGTCAATGGTAAGGATAAATTACTGCAAACAAACATTGTATGGCAAACGCATGGAAATGGGTGCAATTCATCAAAATAATATTGAAAATTTTCACCAAACTGAAATCCTTATAGCACATCTGTTATTTTGAAATGTCAACTTTTTGGAGTTTTCTGGTAAACTACATCATATACCTAATCGAATGGTATAATAACCAAACCTGTAGCTAAAGTAAATCTGGGAGAACAATTCGGGTCTTTTGGGGTCTACCCGGAGTAAAATTTGCGAAGAAATTCAAACATAGTTATAAAACTTGGCCGCCATCTTGTTTCTATAATTTTTTTTATTTTTTTAGCAATCTCTACCAGAACACTTACAAACTGCCCATACATCACTTTAACCTATTTCGACTCGTTCTACCTGAAAAAGGGACAAATAAAAAAAATGTATTTTCAATTTTTTTTTAATAACTTGGCCGCCATCTTGAATTTTCAACTTTTTGTAATTTTCTGGTAAACTACATCATATACCTCACCTGACAACACAACAGCGATAGTTCCCACGCATGCGCATCTGGTAAAACAATTCGCCGAACTTGGGTCTATTTTTCGAGAAAAAAACTTCTATCTCGGCCGCCATTTTGTTTTTCCCAAATGTTGGAATTTTCCTGAAAACTACAAAACGACCCCTAAAAACCCCCCATACATCACCTAACCCTACCACGCCTCCTTCTTGGAGATCAATTCGGGTGAAAAAAACACCATTTTCACGGTTAAAAAAAATGACCGCCATCTTGTTTTTTCATTTTTTTACAACCACCATTGTATTTAAAAGCATAAAATCTCCCGAAAATGCCGTTTCAATCAACTCGATCCGATAACAAATGTAAAAGTTGTTGCCACTCCCGCGGCCGCCATCTTGTTTTTTGAAAATGTCGGAATTTTTCTCTACTCATCGGAATAAACCAAAAAACTCTCCCATACATCAAAAACCTCCAACTATACTCCTTCAATACAAACAATCATGTCAATGAGTGAGTCAGTGAGTGGTCGTTGTGTAGCTTTATATAAGTTGGGATGGGACACGTCCGATTACACCGACTGCCGGCAGTCGAATCCAAACCATGTATCGGGCCTTGCAATCGCCGGTGCGGACGTTTGGAAAAGTGTTCAACTGAGTAAATTTTTTAGAGCGTAGATAAAATAGTGTATGCAACTGCATATAATTAGGCATTAGAATGCTCGTGTCAATCTATTATCACACTCGGCTACGCCTCGTGTGATAAACAGACACTCGCATTCTAATGACCCCCATTATATGACAGTTGCATAAACTACTATTTTAACTCTTTTTCTGTTAAAGCTGCACAGCTCTGGAATGATATTCCTAACACTGTATAGGAAAGCTCATCTATTTCCGTATTTAAAAAATATTTGTATGCATGATACAGAGTTATTTATTCATTTATTTTGTTAAATTTATTTAGTATTGCTTATTTGCCCCAATAGTGTAATAAAAGGTGAGGAATGTGTGTTGAAAAGATGGAAGGAATATTTTGAAAGCTTATTTGAGAAAGAAGATCTAGCGCAAGAAATAACTACTGCAGAAGTGGATTTACCATTCTATCTACCCCCATTATATGACAGTTGCATAAACTACTATTTTAACTCTTTTTCTGTTAAAGCTGCACAGCTCTGGAATGATATTCCTAACACTGTATAGGAAAGCTCATCTATTTCTGTATTTAAAAAATATTTGTATGCATGATACAGAGTTATTTATTCATTTACTAGCTTTTACCCGCGACTTCGTCCGCGTTAGATAGTTTTTTTTTAGGCAGAAGTTCTAAAGTAGGTATGTGTATACATAGTAAGTGTGACAGTGATATTAGAACAGTTCTTATCTCTACTGTTTAAAGATGACTTGCTTGCTTCTGTTGTTAAAGGGACAATTCAAAATTTGCTATCCGGCCTGAGAGATCAATATTTATAACCAATGAATACAAAAGTCAGTAGATAACAGAGTACTTACTCCAGAGGTGCCGATTTGAGCACACTAAAATGGTTAGCATAAGTAGATTAGACAGATCAAAAGGTAATATAAGTTACTGTTATACATTTTTATACCTCTATATACCACATTTATTGTTTTTCTGTCCTCGGTAAAGAAGGCAATGTCCTTTCTCAACTTATTCCCATCATACTGAACAACTTTTGTTCTGAAACCATTTCTGTATCTCCAATAAGGTGGGCTCCTGATGGTAGACCTGATGGTCTACATACGGTACTCCAGATCCTCAATGTCCTTGTGAAAAGAAGCGGCCCATCATCATGAACAACTTTTGTTTCGGAACCATTTCTGTATCTCTAATAGTTTACGTGGTCTCCTGATGGTACACCTGGTGACATAAGGTACTCCAGATCCTCAATATCCTTGTGAAAAGAAGCGGCCCATCATACTGAACAACTTTTTTTTTGGAACCATTTCTGTATCTCTAATAGTTTACGTGGGTTCCTGGTGGTACACCTGGTGGTCTACATAAGGTACTCCAGATCCTCAATGTCCTTGTGAAACGAAGCGGCCCATCATACTGAACCACTTTTGTTTTGGAACCATTTCTGTATCTCTAATAGTTCACGTGGGTTCCTGATGGTACACCTGGTGGTCTACATTATGTACTGCAGATCCTTAATGTCCTGGTGAAAAGAGGCGGCCCATCATACTGAACAACTTTTGTTTTGGAACCATGCCTGTATCTCTAATAGTTTAGCTGGGCTCCTGATGGTACACCTGGTGGTCTACATAAGGTACTTCAGATCCTCAATGTCCTTGTGAAAAGAAGCGGCCCATCATACTGAACAACTTCTGTTTTGGAACCATACCTGTATCTCTAATAGTTTATCTGGGCTCCTGATGGTACACCTGGTGGTCTACATAAGGTACTCCAGATCCTCAATGTCCTTGTGAAAAGAAGCGGCCCATCATACCGAACAACTTTTGTTTTGGAACCATGCCTGTATCTCTAATAGTTTAGCTGGCCTCCTGATGGTACACCTGGTGGTCAACATAAGGTACTCCAGATCCTCAACGTCCGTGTGAAAAGAAGCGGCCCATCATACTGAAAAACTTCTGTTTTGGAACCATACCTGTAGCTCTAATAGTTTACGTGGTCCCTGATGGTACACCTGGTGACATAAGGTACTCCAGGTCCTCAATGTCCTTGTAAAAAAAAGCGGCCCATCATACCGAACAACTTTTGTTTTAGAACCATGCCTGTATCTCTAATAGTTTAGCTGGGCTCCTGATGGTACACCTGGTGGTCTACATAAGGTATTCCAGATCCTCAATGTCCTTGTGAAAAGAAGCGACCTATTATACTAAACAACTTTTGTTTTGGAACCATACCTGCATCTCTAATAGTTTAGCTGGGCTCCTGATGGTACACCTGGTGGTCTACATAAGGTACTCCAGATCCTCAATGTCCTTGTGAAAAGAAGCGGCCCATCATACTGAACAACTTTTGTTTCGGAACCATGCCTGTATCTCTAATAGTTTAGCTGGGCTCCTGGTGGTACACCTGGTGGTCTACATAAGGTACTCCAGATCCTCAATGTCCTTGTGAAAAGAAGCGGCCCATCATACTGAACAACTTTTGTTTTGGAACCATGCCTGTATCTCTAATAGTTTAGCTGGGCTCCTGGTGGTACACCTGGTGGTCTACATCTATACTCCAGACCCTCGAATGGTGATAAAAAGTAGTCTATGTCCGTTCTCGGTATGCTAGCAATCTCTGTGCCAAGTTTCATGAAGATCGGTTCAGCGGTTTGGCCGTGAAAGCGTAGCAGACAGACAGACAGACAGACAGACAGACAGAGTTACTTTCGCATTTATAATATTAGTGTGGATTTTGTTAAATTTATTTAGTATTGCTTATTTGCCCAAATAGTGTAATAAAAGGCGAGGAATGTGTGTTGAAAAGATGGAAGGAATATTTTGAAAGCTTATTTGAGAAAGAAGATCTAGCGCAAGAAATAACTACTGCAGAAGTGGATGAAATTGAGAACGAAAGTGAGATTGAAATGGATGAGATTGTGAAAGCGTTAAAAAGTATGAAATCTGGTAAAGCTGCAGGGTATGATAGGGTGTCGGTCGAAATGCTGAAGGCTGGCGAAGGCGTTGTGGCTAGTCAGCTGTACCTCCTTTTTAACCTTTGTTGGAGAAGCGGTCGAGTGCCAAGTGATTGGTGCAAAGCTGTAATAGTGCCATTATACAAAGGAAAAGGGTCACAGCTGGACTGCAAAAATTACCGCGGTATAAGCCTCCTCAGTGTCGTCGGCAAACTGTATGCAAAGGTGTTGATTGAAAGAGTGATGAAAGAAACGGATGAGAAAGTATGGGATGCTCAGGCAGGATTTCGTAAGGGGATGGGATGTACGGATCAGGTCTTTTCCTTGCGCTGCATAGCTGAAAAATTCCTGGCCAAAAACCAGAAAGTCTATTGCGCGTTCGTAGATTTGGAAAAGGCCTATGACAGAGTGGTGAGGAATGAATTGTGGTCGGCACTATCCATGCATGGGGTGAGCAGTATCTTGATACGAGCACTGAAATCCTTATATAAGGATTCCAGTGCTTGTGTCAGGATAAACGGGGCGTACACTGAACTTTTTAACATCGAGAAAGGTGTTAGACAGGGATGTGTTGCGTCACCGTGGCTGTTCAATCTGTTCATGGATAGTTGTTTGGAAGATTTGAAAGAGAGTGAATGTGGTCTGAGAATGAATGGTTTACTCGTCAAATGTCTTCTCTATGCTGACGACCAAGTTATCCTTGCGTCGTCGGCTGAAGGGTTGCAGGAGATGGTAAATATTATGAATGAGGCTTTGAAAAAGAAAGGAATGAAAGTGAATGTAAGTAAGACGAAAGCAATGGTTTTTGAGAAAGAGGAAAATATGACAGAGTGTAAAATTATGATAGAAGAAGAGAGGGTGGAACAAGTGAAAGAGTTTGTGTATTTGGGCTCCATGTTCACATCAGATGGAAAGTGTGAAAGTGACATCGAAAGAAGGGTGAATGCCGGCAACATGGTGAATGGAGCGTTGCACGCTTTTATGAACAGCCAGAAAGTCTCTGATAAGGCTCGTCTGGCTGTGCATAGAGGGGTGTTAGTTCCGACACTTATGTATGGGAGTGAAAGTTGGGTATGGCAGAAAAAGCATGAAAGTAGAATAAATGCAGTACAAATGAGAGCGTTAACAAGTATGGTTGACGTAAAATTGAGTGACAGGATAAGGAATAGCGTGATAAGGGAACGTTGTGGTATAAAAGAAGACGTAGTGACTGGTGTAGAAAAGGGTATGCTTAAATGGTTTGGTCATGTAGAGAGGATGAACGAAAGAAGATTAACGAAACAGGTGTATATGGCAAGTGTGGATGGGAACGTCGGAAGGGGAAGACCTCGACGAACGTACCTCGATCAAATCGGGGACGTGCTAAAGAAAGGTCAGGTCAAGAGTACCCTAAACCGACGAGCATGCATGAAGAGATTGATGAATGTGGAGGAGGCGAAAGAAGTATGCCAGGATCGTAGTAAGTGGAAGGAAGTAGTCTCTGCCTACCCCTCCGGGAAAGAGGCGTGATTTATGTATGTATGTATGTATGTATTTGCCCCAAAAGTTTTAAATTCTCTCACAAGACACGGGTAGGCTGGAAGAGATCTCTTTTTTAGAGATAAGCTCGCCTTTGCGACAAAAATTATATATATATATATATTTTCTGTGTATTTAGTGCAATAAAGAAAATAATAAAATACATTTAAATGGTTCTGGAGCAGAAGCCTCGCGCCAAAAAACTCAGCTTAAGAGGCCTTCTACCAGTTGGGTGAATCTATAGCGACCTCTGGAAGCTACTTCAAGAAGCTCACTCAGTGGTTCAAAGCAAGCAAAACGTACCAGAAGTTCCAACATATCTGCTAGATGGCGCCACGTGACAGATTAGCAGAGAACAATGGGCCTGAAACGCGTTATCGAAGTGTTTCACCGCGCAACGCATTTATACAACTTCCAATTCTATCCAGGTGGACCAGTCGGTCCCCTGGCAACAACAACCAGCCAGGTAGGGTAGCAACTACTTTCCCAACTCCACCTGGAACCCTTTGAATGAATGACACGGAAAGTCATTTGGATGAAGTCTGCCCAAAAACGCAAGTTTTTGTAAACGCCTAAAGAGATCTAATATCTCTGCAGTTGAAATGATGATGTCGGTGACGGCAGTAGAGACAGATACTGAAATTAAATAAATTTTATTGAATGTAAGATAGTATAATCACTTTTTGACTTCATGATCCGTCGTTGAAAATAAAAGGAATTTGAATAATACAATTTTCTTCTTTTTAAATCAAATTTAGAAAACCAACTCGGGCGGGATAGAAAAATATAAAAGCTCTGCCTTGGGGCTGGCCAGGTTATTCACACGGCATGTAACTTTACGCCACCACATAAACGACATTTGTTTAAAATTGAAGTCAAGATTTTCAAAGCCATCGGTTCCTTCTCGAGTTTACCATTAGGTTTCACGCCCTGATTCAGACCTCAAGGACAAACGTCACTCTCATCCTTATTTTGACTGGTTCGATGGCGTAGCGAATAGTAACTACCCCTGTCTCCTACGCTGAGGGTCGTGGGTTCGATCCCCACAAGACATATATTTTAAAGGTCAATTTTAAAATATTTGTGTCTTGAGTGTTTTGTATGTATGTTATGTATTTAATTAAAAAGTATATAAGAATTAATATCAGGTCTCTAGTTTCGAAAGTACAAGCTTTGCTAGATGGCGGTGTGTGGATGGTCCAGGATAAATATCCCAGTGGGTTGTTTAGTCTGTGGCGCTTTATTTCTCGTAAGAATACGTTCTGCAAATGCAGATGAGGGCGCGTAATGAGGAAACTTGGGTGGTTAGCGGCGACGCTGGGTTGCCAGAGGAAAACGATCTTTTGAACATAATCGCGAGTAAAATGGTAAACACGCTGTTTCCTTTTACGTTTTACTACGAAAAAAAGTAACACTCAGTCTACCTATAACAATTATCACTGATTTTAAGAAGTGATTCAATTCTCATACAAAATGATACAACACATAAGTATCACTCTCACTGCACTTATTCAGACCTCTTGGACAACAAATCACTTCCAATGCAGTGGGTTGTTTAGTCTATGGCGCTTTATCACTCGTAAGAATACGTTCTGCAAATGCAGATGAGTTGTAGAAGCCGATAAGGGCGCGTAATGAGGAAACTTGGGTGGTTAGCGGCTGGGCTGGGTTGCCAGAGGTGAAACAATCTTTTGAACATAATCGTGAGTAAAATGGTGGATGCACCTACTATTAAAAAAGAAAAGAAATACACAGTTTACCTGTAACAGTTCTTGTTAGGGCGCCGCGCCAAACATGAAATAAAATAGCTAAAAGCTTGATTACCTATTTAATGTAGAGCAACTTGCCCCAAGTTCCGAAGTCTCAAAACGATTAAATATGGTCTAAGTTTTCGTATTTAAGCAATTATTTTTGCGTTCAGATCTACGCCAACTTTTGTAGATTTCTGTACTAAACTTGGAAGTAAGTAATTAAAAATACTTTTTCGCATGTTTAAAACACAAATACATACCTAACAGCAAAACTTAAACCACAACGGTGTTATATCAACAAACAAAAAAGACGCGGAAAATGCACACAGGCGGCCTTATCGATGAAAACATTCTCTATCAGACAACCTTTGCGTTTAGGAGAAGTCAAAAGGAAGAATAAAGCAGTGCATAAAATAAAGCCATTTATTTAATTTAAATATTTTGACCAATTCACACAGCGCTATCTAGCCCCAAACTAAGCATAGCTTGTACTATGGGGACTAAATAGCTCTTCTCTCTCTCTCTTTCTCTTTTCGTGTGGGACACCGAGTCGTCCAACGACCCGATGAACCCTGGTGTCAGAGTTTTTCAACCGCCTACTACCACTAGTAGGCCTCTGACATGGTTGTGTTACGACCGCCATCTAAGTAATTATAGACAGCAACCGGGACCGACGGCTTAACGTGCCCTCCGAAGCACGGAACCATTTATTTTCGGACAATCAGTTGGTTCACCCTGCTATGTCCTAACCAGACCGGGAACAAATTCACAAAGAGATAAATATCAACTTTTGTGAGTGTCCCACCGAGAATCGAACCCGGAACCTTTGCGTCGCAGCCAGTCGCACTACCACTGCGCCACATCGGTCGTCAACTAAATAGCTTATTTTGATACATAGGTATACTTATACTTTTTTTGTAAATTAATACACAAATTAAACAGAAAACACCCAGACTGAACAATAATATCTGAAAATAGCTTAACAGATATTTATGTCAAGTAAGGATCAAACCCACAACCCTGGGCGTAGCAGGCAGAGGTACTATCCGTTACGCTATCGGGTCAGTCAAGTATATAATCATACCATACTTTATAATAAAAAAAATATAGATATGATTATTACCGCATCGTCTGGCAACTCAACGAGTCCCACTATGGCCCAATAGTTCCGCACTGCGAGATATAATGTCTTGTAGTGTTGTAGTTGGCGGTGAATTATGCAAGTCTTATTGTCCTAAGTTTGGTGTTGTGCAATAAAAGATAGTGTTGAACAGTGAAAATCTACAATAGAGTTTGTTTGAAGTTATCTCTGCTGTTACGCTGTGTGATGCCGGGTTTGAATAGCACTACCACATTTCTTTGCTGCGGGTATAGTAAGAGGGAACTAAGGGACTTGAGAGTTAGATGTGTAATACAATTTTAGGCATCAGGTTGACAATCTGTCAGTATATTGATATGATTTTTCTGAAATGGCACTCAAATATTTAACAGACGTGGCGACAGCGACAATATTTTACGGCCGTCAACGCTCTGTCATCTCCCCAGGGGGTTTTCTTCTTATTTTACAGTGGGACACAGAGTCGTCCAACGACTTGATGAACCATGGTGTCAGAGTTTTTCAACCGCCTACTACTAGTAGTAAGACTTTAACATGGTTGTGTAATGACCGCCGTCAAAGTAATCATAGACAGCAACTAGGACCGACGGCTTAACGTGCCCTCTGAAGCCCGGATTTATCTTTCTTTTCAGACAATCAGGTGGTTCAGCCTAACGTAACCAGACTGCGAACAAGTTAACAAAGTGATAAATATCAAGTTTGTGAGTGCCCCACCGAGAATCGAACCCGGAACCTTTGCGTCACAGGCAGTCGCACTACCACTGTGCCACAAAAAAGTGTTATGTGTATGTGTTTCTGCTGAAATATTTTATAAGAATGGTCTGTAAAGTCATATGGTTTTCAGCATGACACCACTTTTCTATCACAAATATTGTGTGTTTTTCTGTCGTTTGGGAGTTAAAGAACGACCCGATGAACCCTGGCGTCAGAGTTTATGCAACCACGTACCAAAATACTAATAGGCCTCTGACATGGTTGTGTAACGACCGCTGTCTTATCATAGACAAATAAAATAAAAAGATAGCAAGAGTGCCTATATTATGCTGAGTCGCACTGATGCTTCCGGTGCAGAAAGAAAGTTAAACCCACACAAACTACACACAATACTATGACAACTACATTGTACTGAGAGTCTGAGACTACCAGACTTGTCACAGTGAAGATATTTGTACTACGTCCAGCTAAGTCAAGCAGAAATCTTTCATATTGTATTGTTTTGTCCGATTTTAAGTAAAAGTAATTTATTGAATAAAAAATTCAAATAATATCTATAAATAAAACATCATTCAGGGATAAAAACTTATTTGTACAACGTCGTCCATCGTAGATGAAAAAAAAGGATTTTTAAAGGTTGTAAGGGACGGTGTCCCGAAAATTTTGTAGGCTTGATCAGATCATAGAACTAAATAAATTTTCTATGGAGCCTTTGTGGCTAAACGTGCTTTTTTGGCAACCTGCCATACAAAATGACCTATCATGTGACTGGTTTCATATAAAAACTTGGTAGGTACTTTTCGTGTTTTATTGTAAAACTTGCTCAATTTTATGAAAATGAAAATGAAATAACTTTATTCAATGTAGGATAGCATTATCACTTATTGACGTCATGATCGGTAATTGTAAAAAAAAGAAATTTGCATTACGCAATTTTCTTTTTTTTATAACAATTTTGTATTGTCCTAATGGAAAACCGGCTCGGGCGGGATAAAAAAAAAAAGAAAATAAAGGCACTGCCTCGGGGCTGGCCCTAGCCCTGGATCATGGTTTGATCGCGTCTGAAAGTTTTGTATATACCATCCATCAAACCAAATAAGTTTCGCAAGTATGGATGTATCGTGTGTGTGAGCTTCGTGTGCCTAAGGGATGAACGAGCTCCTGAGACCTAATAGACCCACAATACATTACATTCCATACATCAACAGCCACAACAGTCCACTGCTGGACATGGGCCATGAGCCCTATTGGCAAGCGGATTGGCGAGCACAGTGCAGGATGTTCATTCACAAAGAATTCATAGGGAACGCTGCTGCCCATTCCTTGGATAAATATATCCCTTAGTCGCTTTTTACGACACCCACAGGATGATGCCATTCTAAGTTACAGAATCATTTTTGCCAAATCTTCGATTCGCAAGTGACGTTGTCCATTAAATTAAATTTTCTCTGGGTTGTATAGTTCAGATCTCTATACTGCGCCTGTGTCTGTGTGGAAACTTCCAAAGGAACAGTTGCTCGTATCTTTCTTAACTCTGCTCCGTCTTTTATTTTAAGCTCGCGGTTACTTTTGTTGGTGCTCGCTTTATTTTTGTTTAGTTTTAACTAGAGTTTGTCAGTTGTTTCAAAATTTTACAGATGTTAAAAATACCTACATACGTGGACATTATTTTGTTTTCTCAGTCAATTATGGAGATCGTTTATTTGGGTCTTCAGTGATTAATTCTGATGGTAATTCTAATGTAAGCATTTATTAAAGAACTGAAATTGGATTGTTGAAGTGTTGTGTGATGCCGGCTTAGAATAGCATCACCCCATTTCTTGCCCGTGGGTGTCGTAAGAAGCGACTAAGGGACTCGAGGGTGTGTATTGCAATTCTAGGCGATGGGCTGACAACCTGTCACTATAGTGATACACAGTTATCTGATTGACCCTCGAACTTTTGTCAGACGTGGCGTAAATTGCTGTTTTTCACGGCCATTTATGCTCTGCCTACCCCGCAAGGGACTATAGGCGTGATATATGTATGTATGTATGTATGTATGAAATTGGATATTTTACGAGTACACTACATTTCCAGATCGCAACAAGGGGACGACACCATCAATGAAGAATAGAATACTATAACAACATACTGTACAAAAATAAAATAAAAAATTAAATAACTTTATTCAATGTAGGATAGTAA
Source organism: Tuta absoluta (assembly GCA_027580185.1). Classification (NCBI taxonomy): domain Eukaryota; kingdom Metazoa; phylum Arthropoda; class Insecta; order Lepidoptera; family Gelechiidae; genus Tuta; species Tuta absoluta. The sequence goes on from JAQAHW010000048.1 coordinate 249,265, forward strand.
TATCACGTATTGACGTCATGATCCGTCATTGTGAAAATAAGAAATGTGTATGACACATTTTTTTTTATAACAATTTTGTATTGTCTTACTAGAAAACCGGCTCGGGCGGGATAAAAATATAAAAATAAAGCCACTGACCCGGGGCTGTCCAGATTAATCACACAGCATGTAGCTTTACGCCAGCACCATTTGTAAACAACATTTGTCATAGGCGTATCGTCGGAATGCTACGTATTGTTCTGTTGCGAAATTTTCGATTGTACCTATGTGTAGTGGATGTAAATAAGAAGGCGAGAAATTGTCTTTAAAATGGAGCGCGTTCGAGCGTGTTCGCGGTGGTGGTTTTCTCTCGACTGACTATAGGTGGCGCTTGCGCGCGTCAAAGATTATAAAATGTCAAAGAGTAATTAGAAATAGAAGGCTCTAATCGATGCTCGATCACGCTCATATTTATTTAACAAAATAAATGCAATGAATAGGTTAAGTACATAGAACATAATGACCACATGTAAACAACGGGTAGGAAAGTGCAGTGCGTCGCCTACAATATCTGCCTCCTTAGTGCTAACTAGTTGGCACTACAATCCCGTGGTGACAGTGGAGCGACGCGCGTTACCGGTCTGCGCAATACTCCCGTGCGTGTGCGCACATCTACTATGCGAACGCGACCGTCCCTGCCTGCATGGGTCTCACTCACTACACCGTGACGCCAATAGCCGCGGTCAATGTTAGGCTCGACAAGTATGACATAATCACCCACCTGTAGGGACCTGGACTCCTGAGTCCACTTCTGACGAGGAAGCAGTGTAGGGAGGTACTCCTTGAGCCAGCGACTCCAAAACATGTCCGCCAACCTTTGCGAGACACGCCACATCTTTCGTAGGTAGAGGTCAGAGTTATCATACTTACCGAAGTCCGGCCCTGTCGAAGAATCGCCAATCAAAAAATGGTTGGGTGTGAGTGCTTCGGGGTAATTTGGGTCATTAGATACATGAGTAATAGGGCGACTATTTACCAGCGCTTCCACTTCTGCTAGTAAAGTAGCCAACGTAGCCGGATGAGGAGCGCGTTCCTTAAGGACCACCTTCAATGAGGTCTTTACCGTGCGAACCATCCGCTCCCATGAACCGCCCATCTCTGGTGCACCTGGGGGAATGAAACGCCACTCAAATCCACGTATAGATCCATAGTCGCGGATAGCGTTCTTGTCCAGCTCGGCGATGCTACGTCTGATCTCAGCATCCGCGCCTCTAAAATTGGTACCATTATCAGATAGGATTACCTGTGGCATTTTACGTCGTGACGCGAACCTTCGTAGTCCCATAATTGTCGAATCCGTTGACAGATCATCTGTGATCTCAATATGAACAGCACGAATTGTCAAGCAGGTGAATAACATCCCGTATCGCTTTTGTCGTTTTCGGTTAACAGTGACCTCCATGGGTCCGAAAAAATCGCAACCACAGTAACTGAAGGGACGCCTGTAGTGCTGAAGTCTAGCGTCAGGTAAGTCACCCATACGTTGTGGTTGCGGTGCGGCACGTCTGTAGCGACAGAATAAGCATTGAGCTGCCACGGCACGAACAGTAGGTCTGAGCTTTAAAATCCAGTAACGCTGCCGTAAGTTATTTACGACAAGCTCAGTTGCTCCGTGACATGCCTGTCTGTGGTGGTACTCCACCAGCAAGCGCGCGATTCTGTGCTGACCGTCCAGGATGACCGGCCGCTTAACATTGTGGTCAACGCCAACCACTTGGTCCACGCGTCCAGCGACACGCATAACTCCGGATTGATCAAGGTAAGGTGACAGCTGTTTTAAACGACTGTTTGATGCTACTTGTTTACCTTGTTTTAGACACAACAGTTCGGTGCCAAAACTATCAGTTTGGCATTTCTTAACCAGTAGGTCTTCTGCCTCCTTCATTAGAAACATGTCAAGCTCACAAGTCTTACGCTGACATTTTCTAATGAACAGCAAAATCCGTGCCGTAGCGCGCACGAGAGTGATCCAACTCGAGATGTTATCTTCATTAGGTAAAGATAAATCTGAGCTCTGTTCGACCACTACACAAACGGAGCGTTCCTCACACATTGCCTCCTCTAGCGGTTTAGCACGCTTCAGATCCTTAGGCCACTGCGCCTCAGGGCGGGTCAAGAATGAAGGACCGCGGAACCAGTCACTAGAGTAGTCAAGAGGTGGGGCATCCTCGCGTGTTGCTACGTCAGCTACGTTCAGTCCAGTAGGTACGTGACGCCACTCGATCGATTTCGTTAGCTCATCAATTTCGCCCAAATGGTGAGCTACGTATGGCTTATAATTGCGTGGATCACTACGTATCCATTGTAACACAGTGCTCGAGTCAGTCCAAAAGTGGCGCTCAGTTGGCTGAATATGTTTGTGCTCACGCTGTATGGTAGCAGCGAGCCGCGCTCCCAACAGCGCACCCTGTAGTTCCAGCCTTGGAATCGAAATCGGCCGCAGTGGACTAACTCTGCTTTTACTAGCGACAAAGCACACCAGTACACGACCATCCGATCGAGTAAAACGCCAATAAATCACAGCTGAATATGCTTTAGACGAAGCATCACAGAAAATGTGCATTTGTATATTAGTTATATTATAATAATCATAAGACGGCTGCGATGTACATTGCGTGCTCGAGTAACATTGCACCCATTCATTCATGTTGTTATAATGCCGTGGAATGCGAAGCGAGCCTAAACTCTGTAAATCGTTGAGCCAACCAACGAACAATGCGTGTTCTCTGGGTTGGATGTGGCAGTTCCAATCTACACCACTACGATGTACGTTCTGAAAAATTATCTTACCCTTAATAATAAACGGTGAGAGAAACCCGTGTAAGTCGTACACAGACATGATAATACTTAACATTTGTGCCGAAATACGATATAAATTAATTTTAAACCCAAAACAATCATCATTTGGATACCACATCAAACCCAAAGTGCGCTCATTAGTGTTCGTAGCTCCATGTTTGAACTCCATGGCAGTAGGCGCGAGCGCGTCAGAGGGGATAGTGCCGAGTACCTCCTTACGTGTCCTTACTGTTACTCGACCAGCGTGCTATCTCGAAACCACCTGATTTGTTGATAGCCGTTATCTCCTGCACCAGTTGCACGGCCTTGCTCTCCTCGCTACAGGAATGTACACAGTCGTCCATATAAAAATTATTGACGATGACGTCAACCGCGTCAGGGTGCAAGTCCTGAAATTTCTGTGCATTTTTATTTTTTATGTATTGCGCAATGAAAGGTGAACAGGTGGCCCCAAACAACAAACTTTGCATGACACACTTTCTGACAGGTGCATCTGGACTTTCTTGCCAAAGAAAACGAAATACGTGTTGATCTTCGGGACGTATTTTAATTTGAACAAAGAAAATTTTTATATCGCCAACAATTGCGATTTTGTGTTCACGGAATCGTAACATAATACCTAACAAGGAATTATACAAATCGGGGCCCGTGAGTACCTAAATAATCGTTTAGGCAAACACCGTTCACTTTTCCCGCGCAATCAAATACCAACCTCAATTTTCCAGGCTTATTACGGTTCTGCACCCCAAAATGTGACAGGTACCAAATGCGACTTACACCTGAGATTTTATCATCAACTAGTTCTTGAGCGTAGCCATTGTCAAAGAGCTTAGCCATTTCCTTCCGGTACCTCTCTGCGTAGGTACTATCTGACTGAAACTTTTTTACTATACCTTTCAACCTGGAGTGAGCATAATCATAAGTGGCCGGCATGCTAAAGTCATCCTTGGCAAATGGTAAACCTACTTCCCACCTGCCTCCCATGTAGCGAGCTGTTTCGTCCAATACACGCAGCGCTCGCACGTGCGCCGTGTTTTCACGACGCAGGGATGACACGCCGATCGAATCTAATTCAAATGATCGCTTAACTAGGTCATTCAACTCGCTGATAGCGGCCACCTGCGGCTGCGCCTCCGTGTGAGCGAGATGAAACATGTGGCCGCGTTAGCCGTTCACGGAAGAGTGAGAGAGACGGCAGTTCCCGTGAATGGTCCATCCTAGACGGCACCTAGTAGCGTAAGGCTCCTTATCAACATTGCAATCTAAGGGTTCTAATACTTCGATAGGGTTCAATAAATAATAATTATCTTCTCCTATCAATAAGCGAGGCACCAATCTTTCCTTGCAAACGACATCATTTAAATGTTGCAAACGATTGCATTTCAAATATTCATTTACGACACATAGGTTTTGCGTAGGTAATTTAAACTTGTCAACTACACGCAAAGTAACGTTATGATTTTGTTGTTCGTAAAAACCAGAAATGTTTGTAGTAATCTGAGGAGTATCGGGTTGGTAAACCTCGATGCCGAAAACGTCAACAAACTTTATCGAACTAGAATACGAACTTGTAATACCTAACTCGCGCACTAGATTTTTATCTATCATTGATATGGACGCACCATCATCTAAAAGAGCATACGTGCTAACTATGCCATTAGGGCCACTTAGGTTCACTTTCACTACTTTCGTCAACCCGGTAGTCGCAAGGGGCGGCGGGGCCGGCGCACGGCAGCGGGCGCGCGGGGTCGGCGCGGGGCGGCGGCGCTGTTGCCAGCGCGTGCGCGACGGTCTCGTTGTGCGAAGATGACGACTCACCCTCTGCAGCCTCTGTTATCGACGTAGGAGATTCCTCCCCCTCCTCAGCGGGTGTATGTGTGTGCGGCTTCTTATAGTGTAGCAAGTGATGATGTGCCATTCCACAGCTATCAATAGCGCAAACAGGCGCGGGGCACGCATTACGATCGTGTTTTTGTAGGCATAAAAAACAAAGACCTTTCGATTTTACATGCCGCCACCTATCCCTTCTCATCGCCCTTCTGAAGGGGCGACAGTCGGTCAATGCATGACGAGACTTCTTACAGAAACTGCAAGGTGCGACGCCATCGCTGCGCGGCTTGGTGTCAACTTCCGCCGCCGTAGCCAGCACGGGACGGTGGGTGTAGGTATAATGTTTATCTTCGAATTTCATGCGATGTTTATCATCGTATGTTTTTCTAGTAGGTAGTGTAGGTGGTTCCGACTTTCTGTAGTCTCGTAGGTTAGTAACGCCGACAACAGATACCATTTCGGCCTCTCGTTTGAGGAATGCGGCCAGTAGTTGAAGTTTAGGTATATTTGATGATAGCTTACTGTATGCGTAGTCTGTCCACCTACTAATCAATATGCTAGGCAACTTTGATATGATAGCAGTTGCGATCTCGGGACTTTTTAGGTAATCGTGTTGGTTTAGACTGTGTAAAGTAGCAACACAATTATTTATTTTCATTGAGAATGTAACTATATCATGCTGATAGTTGGTAGGTAGTGGGGACAGCTTTCTCATCTGTGATGTTAAATGTTGTACAATAGTATCAGATTGGCCAAACCTCAGTTCCAGGGCTTCCATGACGACGGCAGGCGAAGTGTTACCTATGAGCAGGTCGGTGACTGCCTCCTTGGCATCACCTTTCAGAGCACGTCGTAACCTCCACAGCTTCTCGGAGTCGGTGAACTGGCACAATGCTGAAGACTCGTCGTAGGCGCTTCGGAAGTGTAACCAGTCTATGCAGTCACCGCTGAATGCTGGTAACTCTCGTGGTGTGGACAGTCGGGTAAGTAACCGTTCTTCTTGGTTCGTCGATGATGACGTCATCATATCTTTCAGCGTGTGGGCCAGCTGGAGAATGCTGTCAGCAGGCGGAACGTGGGCAGAAGTGCAAGCTGGAGTAACATACGGAGCTTGCGCTGCCTCCTTGGTTATCGGCGGCTGCTGCTTTACAATGTCCCTGGCAGATGGAAGGCGACCATAGGTGCGAGCTGGATCAACAACATGAGCTCGCGCTGCCTCCGTTGCCAACGGCGGGCCGTCATAGGTGCGAGCCGGGTCATCACAAGGGGCTCGCGCGGCGTCCGCAATCGGCTGCTGCTGCTGGGGTGCTGAATATGACGGTGGTGGTTGGTCACTGTTTTTCAACCACTCGTTCACCGCTCTCTCTTTATCTGAGTGTGTCACTGACGGGCATCTCGACTTGCTGGCGCTCTTGGCTACTTCGTACTCCAGCATCTTTTATGCTAGCATCAGTTGTGCTCTCGCGGCTTCGAGCTCGAGCTCCTTGCGGCGCAGCCGTGACGCAGATGACGTAGTCGATGGTGCCGGCTGGTGGGTCTCAGTCTTGACCGAGGTACCAGGCATATTTTTATTCATAAATAAAGCCTGATCACTCTGCACAACAGCGGATTCACTTTTATTTTTCACTTTTTCATCCGTAATGGCGTCCGTTGCACACGCGAGCACGCGGTCGGAAGCGGCTTTCAGTCGCTCGGACAACTTCTCCCGATCCTTATCCAAAAGTCTTTTATGGTCTTTTGGACTGTGGAACATCCCGGTGCCGGTAAGATTTGGCGCGAAGGATCAGATTGTAGTGGATGTAAATAAGAAGGCGAGAAATTGTCTTTAAAATGGAGCGCGTTCGAGCGTGTTCGCGGTGGTGGTTTTCTCTCGACTGACTATAGGTGGCGCTTGCGCGCGTCAAAGATTAAAATGTCAAAGAGTAATTAGAAATAGAAGGCTCTAATTGATGCTCGATCACGCTCATATTTATTTAACAAAATAAATGCAATGAATAGGTTAAGTACGGTCGCGTTCAAAAGTGGAGTCATAGTTAACACAAACCTCAGAAAACAAGTCGCTCGCACCCGCGGCGACACTCACACAATGACACAAATGACGTATAACATACATTTTTTGACGAACTACCATTGTATAAGAGTAGTATTGACTATTTCACTAAATGCTTGGTCAGTAGCGCGGTCAAGCAAATTCTTGACCGTTATTGTGGACACAATGGATCGAATCCCGATATCTTCGTTGTAGTTTTTATTTTATCAAATGAAGCAAAATTTAGTAAATTTTGAATTACATTTTAGTTGTTGCTAGATCGTTTGCGAGATAGTGCGTGTGCTAAGTGTTTTTTTTTAACCTAAGTTTATTTATTAAACTTCAGTGTTTATTTCTTCGAAATGCATACTATTATCAGTTTGCAGGATAAGCAGCGTATTGTTGCGCTGCAATTATCTGTGGCGCTGCATGATCTTGGATTTAATTTAACTCAAATTGCTAATCAGACTGGTCTGGCCGTAAGTATAGTTTTATTTCATTACAATTGTATTTTAAATATTAAAAACTTTGACTCATAGTATGTTGGTAGCTGTGAACCGATTAGTATAAACTTTTTTATTAATAATGCTACTTTGTTTTAGTGGAAGACTGTTAAACGTTGGGTTACACGTTTTGAAGAGGAAGGTAGCGTAAAAACTCGACTCGTCTTATTAATGATTCACAGCGGAGGATAATGGTGTAACAATATGAAGAAAATGGTTCTGCCGCTGGTCCAGGAGAATTAGTAGCAAAAGAAACAGGGCGTGCAACTGCCGCTAATTATGTTGATATGCTACAGGAAAACATGCTACCGACGACGGTGCGAAATGTTTAACTGTTTATCCTGCTAGTGAAGTTCCTCGTTTTGCATTTGTGCAGGATAAATTGTCCAGTGCATCGAGCTGCCGTGGTGAATAATTGGTTTAGCCAGCACCCAGATATCCAAGTTATTTGTTGGCCAGCAAAATCTCCGGATTTAAATCCCATAGAGAATTTATGGGGTTTAATGGTGCAAAGGTGGGACATGCGCAATGAAAGAACTACAGAAGCTTTAGAGGCTCACTGCCTGGGAGTGTGGGAGAGTACCAGAGGAACAGATATATGCACTTATTTGGTCGAGTCTATTAAGTGTTGTTGAAAACAGCGGAGGTTACACCAAATACTAATTATGTAAGCGGCGATTTATACTTAAGATTTCAATCTGACCCGATCTAGCATACATTGCTGATTATCTTGTGTATTTCATTACAATATATGAATATACACAAAATAATCAGCAATGTATGCCGAAGCGGGCCCGATAAATCGTTGCTCACTCAACCTCTGTTTACCTGCTTACCCGCCTACTATTGCAGTAGGTATTTGTGGAGCATTACATTAGCAATTAAATTATGCCAAAACATCGATATTATATTTATATAAGATTGATCATTATTAGCCAGTTATCTTAAGGCCTTGCTTCAATATCTTTTCATTACGAAAACGAGTACTTAAGCTTAAACCTTGAGATGTAGGCAAATAACTGATTTATTATTATTACAATTACTTTTACTTCCGAGGAAAGTGCATCATCGTTAAACATAGAACAATAAAATAATTACTTACGAAATTATTACTTAAATAACTTTATTGAAAGATTCAATCCAAGATTTGGATCATTCCTATGATCTTATAAATAATTACCTATCGATGTTTCAGCTAATGAACACTTAATATCATTTTACATAATATTGTGTTTTATCATTCAAACAAAACTATAAACTAAGTATTACGACAGCAAGTATTTTATGTAGTTTTACATACTCGTATCTTATGGTTACCAAAAGTTCTCATTCATGTCATTATGTTATTTACATAAAGTAATACCATACCTACCAATAAAATAATTTCTTACCTTACTTTTTGTTTTATTACAATATTATAGGTTTATGTTTTTAGATATAATATTTTGATACATAATTTACAATAAACATTTATAGATATAATAAATAGATGAATATATAGAAAAATATTATATAAAATAATTATTACTGGAGAAAATATGGTAAAAACATATATAAAAACATTATTCAACATACAGAGATCGGATGGGAACCCGGTTCCGTTCTGATTAGAAGGTAAGAACTATTACCGCTAAGCTACGGTAGCTTGTGATCAATACGACGAAATAAAGATATGTAATCTATTTGCTTTACTACAAGTGAACGAATAAGGATAACTATAAAACAGTTTTAGACAAACCAGTGTGATGTATACTTTGTGGTGATGTGGTGGCGAATAGGCTATCACCGAGTAATTATTTCAAAGATTACATAGATGTCGCTTATAGGTGGTAATCTGTTTAAGGTTTAATGCTACGCCTTAAGGTGGACTTTTCTACTTACAGTCGATAATCTTACGTGTGTGCGTAAGTTAGTAAAGTAAGTACAGAGGATAATAACCCGTATTGCAATCTGTCAAGTGGTCTAACTATGACTCCACTTATGAATCCGACCGTACATAGAACATAATGACCACATGTAAACAACGGGTAGGCAAGTGCAGTGCGTCGCCTACACTATGTAAATATAATACTTACGCAATCTTTGATAACATTTTCAAACAATCAGAATTTCCGCGGCTAAACTAAGACGCTATCTGTCCAATTCTTACTCATAGAAAAAGCAGGAAAACCTAATAATATTATTTCGTACACATTTGTAACTACTCTAGATAATATCTAGAGTAGTTACAAATGTGTACGAAATAATATTTATTTCCTTGCCCTTCAAGAAAAGGCGTTCTCAGACCTTCGGAAGGGTTTTCTATCAAACATGAGGGGTGAGGGGAATTCGATTCCAGGATGGGCAGGGTCGCAACCTTGTTAACTAGAGGTACTTATACTGTATACTAGGTAATGTTGATTCATTTTTAAGGATTAAATTATTTATTGTGAGCAACTTCAGTATACGTACAAATACAGGGTGTAAGTAAAAGTACTGTGTTCCTTTTAAGGGATGAACCATCCCATAAAACTGAAAAACTTTCCTCAGGAAACATAGGTCGAAATATGAGAAAAAAGTTTGACCTCACGTACAACCAGACTAGGACGGGTGCTACATTTTGTATGGGTGGTCTCATTTATTTTTTTGCATATTTCGGCCTATGTTTTTTCGACCTATGACGTAAGTTTTTCAGTTCCATGGGCCGGTTCATCCCTTGAAAGGAACGCAGTACTTTTCCTTACACCCTGTATAAGGTGAAATTTTACTAGTGACCGATAGCAACTCAAGACGCGCTGGTGATAAGGATCAACTTTCTCCAAGGAACATAGGTCAAAAGAGGAAAAAAATGGACCCTCCGGTACAAAATTGCCAATCAGCTGCTTTGAATTAGTATGGAAACTCAATACATTTTTGTCTCATTCTTTTAACGACCTACTTTTCCAGACGGTGCAACAATGACCTAAGTTTATGGCCGTTAACGCTCTGCCTATCCCGAAAGGGATAAAGGTATGACAATATACAATGTAGGTATGGGCAAAAGACCCTGTATTAGAAGTATCTCTTTCACTGGACCCAATTTGACCCGGGAAAGGTTTCGACATAATAACCCGGTCTTATTAATAAACATCGGGTTTTATCAGCAATAGGCTTAACTTTTGCGGTTCCTAAATTAAATAAACCCGTATATTTAATTTAAGACACAGCCCTCCGATGATTGTAAAGTGCATACTGACCATGAAACTGAACAACTTTCGAATCAAAGTCCCATACAAAATTACAATCAGCTGACTGCATTAACTATTGGGAGTCTTTATTAACATTTCCTGAAATATTTTCTATGGGAAGTTGTTCAGTTTCATGCCTGAATGCATGCACCCTATCAGTATTCGGCGGGCTGTCTCTTTCACCCTGTATATGCAAATTTATTCTAAAATCTTGTTTGACACAGCATTACTTGGATTCTATAGTTGGTAAATAGTGATTTTTGGAAAATGCAACCTAACTTGATCGATTTAAACACCCTCAAAAATCCGTAAATAAATTATATAAAAAATAAAAACATTACATTAAAAAACTATATTATGTCTGTTAATGATTGTTTGTGATTTTTATTTTGTAGTTTTTAAGATTCTCAGAAGTATGGCGAAGAAAATTATCCCATCTGGAACCTTTCATTACAACTAAGCATCAATAATTTACTATTAACTTCAATTTAGGTACTAGAAATCAATAAAATAAAATTAAATGATGAATAATATCCTTCTATAAGTTATTACTTCTTTGTTAAGAAATAAAAAATGAATTTAAGAAAGAACTAACAAATAGTCATGAGGAAATTTGTTTGAAGGAAAGTAACTTTGAACTTTGTTAGCTAAACTATTGCTAAATTACTTTAGAAACTTGGTGTCAATCCTAGGGATTTCGTCGAGTATTTGGATACGTTTAAAAAGATAAGAATGAATTCTACGATTTTGTCACATGTCCGGCATATGGCCAAATTCCTAAAAAATCGTCCGAATTCCTAATTTTACTATACTACTGTGACATATATACGAAGAATTGCTTCTTTTATAATATGTTTGTAACAATCTCAAACATGCATGACATTGAGTCGACTAACGACCCAATGAACCCTGGTGTCAGTGTCCATCGCCTACTACTACTAGTAGGCATTTGACAGGTTGTTAGTGACCTAACCAAGTTCAAGCAAGCAATGTAAGGAAGCAACATTACAGATGCGTAGACGTTTACTACGCCGTAGAAATCGGCTACAAAATTTCGTAGATATACGCTACGGCTCTCGCGAAAGTACATTCGATTCATTAGGAAACCAAGGACTTATCACAAAAAAATGGCGCGCATTTTGGATTCCATACCCCAAAAATAAATAAAAATGAACCCTTTTAACCCTGAACTTTGAACCCTGTTGTCCGTCCGTTCGTCAGTTTGTTACAACCCTTTATCTTAGGATCGCGTAGAGATATCGAGTTGAAAATCAAATACACAAAATTACGGCTGTTTTTAGTTTAAAAAAACCTAGACAAATACCGAAAAACATGGCACACGTCATAAAATTGCGGATTTTACGGGTTGTAATTTTTTTGGTAAATGTCACACGTTAGGCGAATTCGGTATATTGGACGATTTCAAGAAAACTCTCAAAGCCATTTCGAGAATTTTACTGTATTTACAATAATCTATCTATCAGTATATAAATATTTCTTTTTATTGCATATTTTTTTGCGGGCGAAGGCATTTCAACACTTTACCAAAAATGTTGACGTAACTTCCTCAAAACTTTTGAAATAACTAATATTATTTCGAAATAAACTAAGCTTCTCAAAATAACATAGGTATATTTTCAAAACAAACCATAAAAATATGAGCCAGCATACCACTTAAATACAAACATACATTATCACGCCTATAATCCCTTGCGGGGTAGGCAGAGCGTAAACGGCCACAAAAAACGGTCATTTACACCACATCTGACAAATATTTGAGGGTCATTAGGGAAATTGTGTATCGCCATAGTGACAGGTTGTCAGCCCATCGCCTAAAATTGCAATACACACCCTCAAGTCCCTTAGTCGCCTCTTACGACTCCAACGAGAAAAAAATGGGGTGATGCTATTCTTAGCCGGCATCACACAGCTAAAATCACTTAAATAAATGAATTATAAATGATACTTTATTTATATATTCTTATTATATTATTTGCCTAAAATATGGTAAATACCATGTTATATTTTCACATATTTCGCTGAAATAAGCGTCACAAAATCTTAAAATGTTACACCGACAACACTTCATAATAATTTTCTTTCACACTTCCCACCGTACTCCAACAACAATGTCTCAGTCTAAAGCTATTGTTTACTTTGTACTTTTTATTGTTGTTTGTTTTTGAGGTGTCGGGGGTTAATAGCCGAGATGTCTTTATCACGGTTCCAACAGGGGTGAGAAAGGGGTTAGAGAGGACACTTTGAAAAAAGGGAAAGTAATTTACACATTTGTTTATATAGCATCAGCATGCCGAGTGATGCTGGCTTAGAATAGCATCACCCCATTTCTTTCCCGCGGGTGTCGTAAGAGGCGATTATTAGACTCGAGGGTTTCATGTGTATTACAATTTTAGCCAACAGGCTGTCAATCTGTCACTATAGTTATACACGATCTTTCTGAAACGGCCCTCAAATATTTGTGAGACGTGATGGTAGCGACCGCATTTTCCAGCCGTTAACGCTCTGCCTACCCAGCAAAGGATAAAGGCGTGATATGTATGTGTGTATCAACCCATTTAATTATTGTGTGTTGATGGCTTAGAAAAGCATCACAAGTAATTTTTACTTCTCATAGTAAATACAGTCAGCTCATCTTGATTTTGTGTGGGACGGAAAAAAATAATTGTCGTTTCCTGACTTATGTTCGTAAGGGAAAGTTGTTTAGTTTTATGTTTTGAATGCACCCTATCAGTATTCGGAGGGCTGTCCCTTATGCCCCGTATATGAAAACCTTTTACGGTATCTTATCCTACTAATTATTATAAATGCGAAAGTTTGTTTGTTTGTAGTGAATCTTGACACACATATAGAAGGTAACATGGATTAACACGTAGGATAGTTTTCATCACCACTCGAGGGTTATGCAGGTAACGCCGCGGGAAACAGCTAGTCCGTACTAATATTATAAATCTGAGAGTTTGTGTGTGTGTATGAATGTTTTATACCTCTTCACGCTTAAAAGGCTAAACGAATTTGGATGAAATTTGGAACACAGGTAGAGTATAACCTGGAATAACACAAAGGCTACTTTTTACCGCGGGAAAACCACTTTTACCACATGAAAATGAGTGGCAGCAGGTGAAACCGCTGGGCAGAAATCTAGTGTTATATAAACACGGGACTTCCTACCGAGTTTTTTAATAAGACTTTTGTCACCTTTTAACTCCAACTTTTAAGTCCATTTAACTTTTGTATAAAAAACATAATTTATGAAACTGGTATTTGCTTTACTTTCACGTTTGACAGATGGATTGGCTAGAAACACTAACCAGCTCATTCCCTGGATGCATTACTATGGCCAGTAGATAAAAGCTTTAGACTACACTATTATTCTAATAACTAAAACATTAAAACAATTCATTTTTTTTGCTTTTTTTCCACTGTGTTGAAATCTATGAACCTTCGCAAACGCAGACTGATTGCACAAAGCGATGCGGTACAAAAGTGCATCCACAAAGTTTACAATTGTGTGTACGTACCTATCTAAATGACGGTGCAATATTATCTGTTTTTTGCAGTCCATTTCTGGTCCTTTTTTCGAGTGTAGGTAATATATACATAAGTTACGTCTATATCCCTTGCGGGATAGGCAGAGAGCAAACGGCCGTAAATAACGAACATCTAAACCACGTCTGACAAACATTTGATTTCGGTAAAGTGACAGGTGTATCGCCTGATATTGCAATACAGTACCTTAGACTTCTCAGAAGAGTACCTTAGACTATATAAACTTATGTTGGTACATATATAGATACATACACATATCACGCCTTCATCACTTGCGGGGTAGGCAGAGCGTACACGGCCGTACGTTATCGCCATCATCGCGTTTCGCTTAAGTGAGAGGTTGTCAACCTGTCGCCTAAAATTGTGATCAGCATGAAACCCTCAAGTTCTCTAGTCGCCTTTTACGTCACACGTGGGAATGAAATGGAGTGATGCTATTCTAAGCCACCTTAATGGAGGTATCAACCGGCCAGCTATCAACATTGGTTTCAAAGTTTTAAAGACCCTAAAAAATACGCCGTACTGTGGCATACGTAAAAAAATATGGGTAGAGTGGAGTTTATGATTCACATATTAAAACTGTGCTGGAGGAGACGTATTATTCGATCGGAAATATATTGCTATCGCCAGCGGCAGTCTGTGACGATTGGTCTAAAAACTCGTTAGTTTCAGGTGGGAAACGGCACTACACAAATATATTTAAGGTTGAATGTACTTTATATTTTAAATAACGAGCGGGGCAGCCTGGTGTCAAGACAAACCTTTTCGGGTTTATTGACGTCATTTAATTTTTATGTATCTACTAGCTTTTACCCGCGACTTCGTCCGCGTTAGATAGTTTTTTTAGAAACAGGTTCTAAAGTAGATATGTATATTCATAGTAAGTATGACAGTGATATTAGAACAATTCTTATCTCAACTGTTTAAGGATGACTTGCTTGCTTCTGTTGTTAAAGGGACAATTCAAAATTTGTTATCCGGTGTACTGCCCTAGGAGATCAATATTTATAACCATTGAATACAAAAGTCAGTAGATAACAAAAAAAACCTCGGTAAAAAGTTGCCAATGTCCTCTCTCAACTTATTCCCATCATACTGAACAACTTTTGTTTTGGAACCATTTCTGTATTTCTAATAGTTTAGGTAGGCTCCTGATCGTATACCTGGTGGTCTACATAAGGTACTCCAGATCCTTTATATCCTTGTGAAAAAAAGCAGCCCATCATACTGAACAACTTTTGTTTTAAAACCATGCCTGTATCTCTAATAGTTTAGCTGGGCTCCTGATGGTACATCTAGTGGTCTACATAAGGTACTCCAGATCCTCAATGTCCTTGTGAAAAGAAGCGGCCCATCATACTGAACAACTTTTGTTTTAGAACCATGCCTGTATCTCTAACCATTTAGGTGGGCTCCTGATGGTACACCTGGTGGTCTACATAAGGTACTCCAGATCCTCAATTGTCCTTGTGAAAAGAATCGGCCCATTATACTGAACAACTTTTGTTTCAAAACCATGCCTGTATCTCTAATAGTTTAGCTGGGCTCCTGATGATACGCCTGGTGGTCTACTAAGGTACTCCAGATCCTCAATTGTCCTTGTGAAAAGAAGCGACCCATCATACTGAACAACTTTTGTTTTAGAACCATGACTGTAATAGTTTACCTGGGCTCCTGATGGTACACCTGGTGGTCTACATAAGGTACTCCAGATCCTCAATGTCCTTGTGAAAAGAAGCGGCCCATCATAATGAACACTATTGTTTTAGAACCATGCCTGTATCTCTTATAGTTAAGCTGGGCTCCTGATGGTACACCTGGTGGTCTACATAAGGTACTCCAGATCCTCAACGTCCTTGTGAAAAGAAGCGGCTCATCATACTCAACAATTTTTGTTTTGGAACCATGCCTGTATCTCTAATAGTTTAACTGGGCTCCTGGTGGTACACCTGGTGGTCTACATCTGTACTCCAGACCCTCGAATGGTGATAAGAAGTAGCCTATGTCCGTTCTTGGTATGCTAGCAATCTCTGTGCCAAGTTTCATGATGATCGGTTCAGCGGTTTGGCCGTGAAAGCGTAGCAGACAGACAGACAGACAGAGTTACTTTCGCATTTATAATATTAGTGTGGATTTTCCTAGAGCAAAATAGAATTGTAAATATTTTTCACACTGAAAAATGCGATATCTGTTTTCTAGTGATCAAAAAATAAGTCCATAAAGCTTTTGAAACAGTCAATGTATATAACCCTGTCGCCGTATAAAACATTGGAATATTTTTTTACGTGCAATATTCAATGCAGCCCTGGAATGCACTCGTTGCGAGGGTTTCATAGAAATATCATGCAACTGGTAAAGAGCGCATTGAAAACAATAATAAGAGGGTTCCGTAGAAGCTGGTACTAAAGCACTTTTAAAATTTTCTTTTAACTAAAAATATACATAAACATACATAATCACACCTTTATTCCTTGTGGGTAGGCAGAGCGTTAACGGCCGTAAAAATACGGTCGCTATCGGCACGTCTGACAAATATTTGAGGGGCGTTTCAGAAAAATTGTGTATTACTATAGTGACAGATTGTCAGCCTGTTGCCTACAATTATAAATTCTGAAAATATCAAATACTTTTTATCCATAAATCTCTGTAAGCTATACAATCAATCAATGTGATAAGAACAAAACTTATATCCGTTCATATATCTTAAGGAAAGAAGTACCGAAGAAAATAATATTTTTACAAACTACGTTACTTTATTATGTTTGACCATGGAACCCTAAAAACTCTAAATTTTTTACACCTTTGTAAATGTTAGGTTTTTTTAACGCTCTCGTTGAATACTGAAACCTGAAATTGAGGTTCAAAGAGTTTTTGCCTTTGTGTCATTTTGTTAGATTTTACTGTTATTTAAAACTTTACAATCTCTTTTGTTTAGAAATTTCCATCTTTTTCGCAAGACAGTAGGTAGCATGAAATGATTGTGCTTCATAATTGTTATTGTTAAGCCACGGGATATTCTGCGACAGAATATTTATATAGTAAGGCCTTTAAATTGATCACTTCTTGCTTGGAGCCATTGCGAGTAGATCACACTCCACAAGCTCCTCAAGCAACCGACGCCCCCGCCGCCGGGGGCGCGGAGGTCCCTCATTTGTTCCCCATTTTGGTAACTACCGGCACGTGCCGGGTAGATTCAGTCCAAACCGTTTTTCCTAAGGGCACGATTGGGCTGGTTGTTTGAACAACCAAACAAACTTCTCCAGGTAAATCTTAACTCCAAACCAAATGGTCAGGTGTAGATTTCAAAGCCGTAGTACTAGAATTGCGGAATCCAGCCCCGAAAAAAATCGTCTGACTTTTCTCTACCGGAAATGCCATGGTCGATATCGGTTGGGAAGATCATCATCATTTGGGATGGTAACCAGAATTTCGAAAAGCTGGATCTGTATATCAATATTATAGTTTAAACCGATTTTGGAAAAAAGTATTCACATTTTTTTTATAAATGATGGGTTTGCTCTTGACTCTAGTCTAGGTCATAGTCATAGTCTAGCTTGCTCACCCAGAAGAAGCCTGTTAAGGCACTGGCACTCCCACACACTGACGGAACGCAGCAAACTACTTGGCGCCAGACTTCGGTGGGATGGTGGTCGCGAGCCAGGCGGCCCCTTACGGAGCCTTCCACCGCGCACCTGGTATCGTTCAGCCGGACTTATCCACAGGCAAGCCCGTGTTGCCGTTGCCCAGGGTGGACCGCTAGGAGGTAGATCCCATACCACCCCAAAATTTACATGCTTTTCCAAAAAAAATCTTGGCATAAACATTTTAAAAATTGTAAATAGTTTGCTACCACCTGCCCCCTATTCACCCAACTACCAACTGTTCACGACTCCTGCGAAATTTTTCTGATATCGGAAAACTACATACATACATACATACATATATTACGCCTATAGTCCCTTGCGGGGTAGGCAGAGCATAAATAGCCGTGAAAAACGGTAATTTACGCCACGTCTGACAAAAATACGATGGTCAATCAGATAACTGTATATCATTATAGTGACAGGTTGTCAGCCCATCGCCTAAAATTGCAATACACACCCTCGAGTCCCTTAGTCGCTTCTTACGACACCCACGGGCAAGAAATGGGGTGATGCTATTCATATCCGGTATCACACGGGAAACTATTGACACTCAATTCATTTTTACTATGTTTATAATCACTTACCAAAACCTTAATTCCGGAATTGAGCTCTAGTATCGCAACTCAAAACCAGTGTTAAGTACCTTCCGATTATACATGCCCTAATCATCATCAAACCTACGACCTTCCACAACAAACGTCAACCAATGTACCTAGTTAAGGTGATAAACCACGATATGTGTCAGCACTGCGCCAGCTGACGTTAACTGCGAGACGATCGCCTGTTCTCAATAAGGTGATACATAACTCACAACTAACGATGGAATTACGTGCATGCGTGATATTGCCCTCAATTCAAGATATCATCATTGGCCTCACACGTCTGTGACAGACGATTTATTCAGTGTCTGAGGCAAAGACACTGCGTTCCCTGGGACGCAATTATGGAAAACGCAGGGCTGCCCAGGACCTGCGCTACCCTCTCGGCCTTCCTGGCTGGATCCGCAGGAACGACTAGTCGATACGTGCGGAGCCAGGTCGGCTGCAGGAGTCTGCCGCGCGGTAGATGTCTGTCACACGCGCCTGACGGAGACCCCGTTCCGGGTTTAATTGTGGAGTTGGCCTCTCCAGGACCGTTGTGTTTGGGTCGGATTTATCCCTCGGTTGCTTCTTACGACCCCCACGGGAAGAGATGGGGTGGTGCTATTCTACTCTGCCGGCACCACAATTCAAGATACATATAGAACTCTCCTTACTTGCCTGAAATTAGTGCTGTCACTTTCCGTCAAATAGGTTTTCAATAGGATAGAAGATATCTAAGTCCTGTCATTTTTAAAAACATCAATGGTTTTTTCGCCTTTTCTAGTCATTTTAGTCGCCATTGTGTTAATCGTCGCCTTATTTTAACAGATAACACGTATTTTGCATGAAATTATAAGACATGACACGACTTAAATATCTCCTAACCTTTTCTAAACCTATTTGACGGAAAGTGACTTTTAGGTATGATAAGATAATTTATATCCCGAATTGAGGCCATTGTGTAGACTTAGGAAGATAGTGGCTGACTTAGAGTGTATCATCAAAAATATACCGAGTTTACAAATGCTTTGACCGTCTTTGTTGTCAGAGATTTTTCTCTAGGACCATAAGAACCACCATTCCTCTCTGTGAGTGTGTTGTACATATGTAATTAATTAAAGAATTGATTATTAACAGTAAATTCTTTTTTTTATGCAGGGGATCGATTATATAATTTTTATTGTAACTACTCGTGTAACATTGAGTTACATTATACAGTTTTACTCGTAATACTCTAGATGCACTATTTTTTTTTACTTGTAACTAGAAGTTATTGATAAAAATTTTCATTTTTATTTGCACAGAATCAACTAGACTACTGCCAAATAGCAATAGCGAGCCTTCTGTAAGGTGGTTCTTCCACTTGTCGTCCATCGCTTCGTTTTTTTAACGCAACGTTTCTCATGCATCTGTCAGACGAAAGGCAATTGCAAATTCCGATCTTGTTCCCATACAAATACGACTACGGTGTATAACGGATGCGTCTGGCCAACGAAATGATAGACGTATCCGTTATGCACCATAACGCTTTGAAGCCGTTTTTGTATAGGAATAAGCTCGGAAATTTCAATGTCCATTTATCTGTATGTCACATGCGTAACGGTGCTTTAAAATGCAGCAACGGACGACACGTAGGTGAACCACCTTTATTTTTTAATTTTGCGGCACTTTGTTAGCTAACGCCTACTCCGACACGATTGTTTCCGGTTGGGGCAGACATTTTATATGCCAATGAATGAAGTATAATATTATGTCTGGCCAGATAGCTTAGCGGATAGTACTCCTGCCTGATACGCCGTGGGTCGTGGATTCGATTCCCACATGACACAAATATTTTTCAAGTCAGTTTTTCAGATATTTGTGGTTAGTCTGGGTGTTTTCTACGTATAATATTATGTATTTATTTAACAAACAAAAAAAGTAATCATGTATATGCTTAATTTATGGCTAGATGGCGGTGTATGAAATGCCCAGTATATTTATTTTATTTATTATTATTAATAATCTATTTTTGTGCGTAGTCCTTCCATGTATGGGCTATTATGGCTATGTGTCTATGTTGTATTGAACAACGTCGGATTTACGCTCACAGCGACACAATCGCCTGCACACAATAAGGTGCAACACAACTCACGAAGATTTACGCGCATCCGTGATATTGTGTGGACGAAGCAGCGGATTGATGATAGCGACTGATTTAGACGGCTGTTACAATAGGCTGAATACTGTGCACGGTTTGCAATACATTGCTGGTTATCTTTAGGTTATTGTAAATGAGACCAATGAAATAACCTGTAGGGTATGCTGAATAGCCGTTTCTAGAGTATCGAATAGGCTACTCAATTGCCAATGGTTTGTGCTTGCTGTCACAGTTTTGGAGGACGCCTCTACATCGTCAACAACCGCGCACTTATACTGGGCCGCCCTCGTCTACAGCAAACAATTTTGGACATACTACAAAACTGCTCGAATTATTAACTAGATCGCCTAATAGGAAGCCAAAACCTTTTCCTACATTTGAGTGCACCCGCTTTGAGCTCTCTGTTTATCCAATGGTTAGTAGATAGAAAACGCTTTAGGCCCGCCATTTGTACGTTTGTGCAATAAAGTTTTATACAATAAAATAAATAGAAAATTAGAAAATAACGGCCAAGTGCAAGTTGGACTTGCCCACCGAGGGTTCCGTAACATGCAAACAGCCTCAATTTTTCTTCGTTCTTCTACGGTCCCCAAAATAACACGTTTTATAAAAAAAAAAACAATGTTTGTTTTTGCCTAAACTTGGGCTTGATTCGAAATGAATTGCCAAATTTCTAAGTTCTTGATTGATGGGAAGTTTCCTATTGATTTTGATTCCCAACACGAGTTCTTTATAGCATAAGTGGACGTATCTTTTTAACGTAAATTAAGCGCTTGATGTTTTCTAGAACTACAAACAGCCGCAGCAGACCTTAGTTTAATGATTTAATTTCAACTTATTTTAAGTATTAGACCGGGTCTATCGCGATAGTATTTACTACTACTACTAATACTATTTACTATTACTAATATTTACCTAAATACTATCGCGATAGACCCGGTCTAATACTTAAAATGAGTGAAAGTGATCGCGAGTGCTTAAAAAGTTATAATTTCAACTTACTCTACGAGTTCCCGAGATAAAAGGTCGAAACAGATGGACAGATGGTTAGACGGACAACAAATCCTAGCAGAGATCCGTTTTTTCCTCCTCGGTCCAGAGCCCTTTATTTATTTATTTGTTTATTTGGCACACAAAACAAATTACAGTCAATGTAAGTATAATAGACAGGGTAAACTTTAAAAGCTAGACCATAACTCCAAAACATGTATGCACAGGCAGTAAATTGTATGAAGTTTAATGAGGGTTAGTTAGTTGTGTTTTTTTTTTAACTAAATTAGTTTTTAATAAGTCTATATAAACTTGAGCGCCTGCAAAATCTTGCAATTCGGTTTATTTTCGGACTTCGAAAATATGATCACGTCTCTGAATTTCGCACTCAATTAAAATGGCTCCCTATCCGCCTTCGTCGTGATGTGCACATCCTGTCTGTCCTCTACAAGATCCTCAATGATCCATCCACACCCGAGTGTCCTAGAGCCAATACCAAGTTCCTGTTTAACTCCTTTTCCGTTCGAGCTACACAACTTTGGAACAATCTTCCTAAGGCAGTCCAGGACTGTCCTTCTTTATCCTCTTTCAAAAGAAGGTTGAAAGAGCATTACTTTTCACTACCTTGATATTTACGTATGTATTTGTATGTATTGTATTGTATATTATGTATTTATATATTGTATTTGTATTTATAGTTCTATTAGTTTAGGTATGTGTATTTATTTGACTATAATCAAATAATTATTTATCATATTGTATTTTTCTTTAACTTTGTGTGCAATCTTGTCCCCGCACGTATTTATTTCTTACCTAGTTTTACAGGTTGGCTGGAAGAGATCTCTTTATAGAGATAAGCTCACCTTTGTGAACTACTTTTAAAACAAAAACTATTGTATTGTTAATGCACAATAAAGAATAATATATATATATTATTAGTACATATGATTTAAAGCAATAAATATTAAGTAAAAAGTAAATAGTGTTATTAATCACATCAAGTGTTTGCAAAAAGTGCTCTGACGTCATTCCTAAACTTAGAAAGTTTAGGATTAAAAATGTCCAAGGTAGTGCTAGTGGCAGCCAGTTCATTGTATGTACGACACATCCTGGTTATGGGATTATAAAATGATGTTTTGTTAGGATATATTTGAAGGGAAAATAGCCGGGAAGTAGGTTTACGCGACCTGTAAGTGGTGTTGAAATGTAGGAAAGAAAGAAGCTGCGGAGAGTCTATATAGCAATGGACGATTTTGTGGAGTGTAACTAGGTCTATGCATTTACGTCGAGTAGCTAATGTGACAAGTCCAAATTTTTTCAATCGATTATTGTAGGAAATGAATTGACGACCTAAATGTAGTCTAAATCGAAGCAGATTAAGAAATTTAGATTGTAGTCGTTCTATTTTATTACTATGAACCTCATAGTAAGGTGACCATATGACCGATGCGTACTCCAAGGTACCTCTGACTAATGTGCAATAAAGGCATAAGTAGGTTTTTGGATTTTTAAACTCCTTAGTGCAACGAGCTATAAAACCAATAAGTTGGGTCATTTGTTTATAATATGCTCGTAGTGGGACCGAAACGTAAGCCTTTCGTCGAAATATACTCCCAAGTCTTTAATGACTAATTTACGCTGAAGAACCTGGTTAGAAAGTGTGTAATCGAAGGTTAGTTTGCTGACTTTGGCTGTGAAGCTGATCACGTAGCACTTGTCAATGTTTAGAAACATGAGATTAGAAGCGCACCATCCGGAGACTTTGTTCAAGTTTTGTTGTAAGGCAATACAGTCATGCACACTATTGACTGTCGTATATATCTTTAAATCGTCAGCGTAAAGAAGGCTTGGACATGTGAGATTGTTTACAAGATCGTTTATAAAAACGACGAAGAATAATGGTCCTAAGTGTGAACCTTGAGGGACACCTGATGTGACCACTACTGGACTAGTTAGATAAATCAAAAAATATCCGTACTAATATTATAAATCTGAGAATTTGTGTGTGTATGTATGTATGTTTGTTACCTTTTCACGCTTAAATTGCTTGACCGATTTGGATGAAATTTGGAACATACCAATATTATAAATCTGAGTTGGTGTGTGTATATAAGTTTGTTACTTCTTCACGCTTAAACAGCTTGAACGATTTGGAAGAAATTTGGAACACAGGCAGAGTATAACCGGGAATAACACATAGGATTTTTTTTACCGCGGGAATAAAACTATTACCACGGGAAAATGAGTGGCAGCGGGTGAAACCGCCGGGCGGAAATCTAGTAATTCATAATTCATAAGTACAAAATCGCCGGTGTAACTATTTTCCAAAATTTTCCGACCGCTACACAAATTGGGTTCAAAAACTCTCGTCAGCCGTTATTATCTTCAGGATTTAACAGGTTCTTCTTTGTTCAGGAAGTCACTTCAAATAATGACTACTCCTGAAGACCTCTGAACTTCACCGCTTTAGTGGCTTTCACACGCGCTGCACCATGTTGCGGTATTCTGCCGGTTCTACTGTTCTAGAAATCACATCACATAATTACTGCTTCGGTAAAAAATCAACACGTGCCACACAATGTTGTGGTATTTTCTTGGTCCCGTGTCAAGTGAATCGTACGCGCTTGTGTTTTTGACAGCTGCAAGTTGATGCGGCGAATTGTGCCGTGATGTGGGGTTTCATGAATGGCTTTCATCAAACAGCCGGATATTGTAAAATACAGCAAAGTCATGCGATACGTATGCTTCCTGCCTTAATCACCTAATGAGCTGTAAGAATTCGCATGCAGGTACATAACTTAACAAACATTTCCATTGGTCATTCCGCAACTTCCTGTGGCACGTGTGAAAACCTACTAAACTTTGCCGCTTTGCGAGATTCCCAGAAATTGCGCGAAAGCAGATTAGCCGAGTTTTGCCGCGAACGAAAAGTTTCGTCGACGAATAAAGTGGTACAACTTGAAATAAGCTGTTTTGGGAAATTGCATTATTGCAACGTAATTGTGTTGTAAATAAATTTTCATGATATATTTTCAGTGGCTTAGTATTTACATACACAAACACAAAGCACGCTTTTATACCTTGCAGAGTAGGCAGAGCGTTAACGCCACGTCTGCCAAAAGTGTAAGGGCCGTTTCAGTAAAATCGTGTATGACTATAGTGAAAGGTTGTCAGCCTATTAGGTGATGTTATTCTAATCCGGCATCAAATACCAGTTTTGACTACAATAATTTTAAGCGCATTTTACTACATACATACATACATAAAACACGCCTCTTTCCCGGAGGCGTAGGCAGAGACTACTTCCTTCCACTTACTACGATCCTGGCATACTTCTTTCGCCTCCTCCACATTCATCAATCTCTTCATGCATGCTCGTCGGTTTAGGGTACTCTTGACCTGACCTTTTTACTACTCATGCTAATCTGCAAGCCATAGAATTTTTTGCTTTTAACGACAACAAAAGTTGGCAGCAAAAACAAGTAAACTTCTTTCTGGCCGGTTATTTTTAATATTTGATAGTAAAAGCTATAAATTGGTTTAGCCTGTTTTGCAACAAGGGCAAATGTTGTTGATTCTTCCGAAGACTTACCCCGACAACGATTAGAGCGAAGTGATCTTTAATGATTAGTCCGAGGTGGAGAAATACCTGTGATGGTGAAATCTCTATGTAGCTATAACCACGGTAGTGTTATTATTTATTCTAAGCTATATGGCTATAAATACACACACGCATATCACGCCTATAATCCCTTGCGGGGTGGGCAGAGTGTAAACGGCCGCAATAACGGAGATTAACGCCACGTCTGATAAAATATTTGAGGGTCATTCGGAAAACTGTGTATCGCCATAGTGACTAGTTGTCAATCCATCGCCTAAAATTGCAAAACACACCCTCCACTCCCTTAATCGCCTCTTAAGACTCCCACAGAAAAGAAATGGGGTGATGCTAAAGGTTGAATAGGTTTTTTTAAAGGTTGAATTTCTCTTTTATCTATTTTGTTTGATAATCTCTCGGCTTTAACTAAAAATGTTAGAAGGCGTGAGGTTCTTCCGGCTGGCACTGTGGTTCGTAATATTTTTATTTTTATTTGATCTATTGTTGAAATTACCTTTAATAAAAAATGTGGCAGTATATACAGAAAGTAATTTGCAGACTATAATTTTTTACGTCAGTAAAAGAGTTGTTCAGTTACGCTTCCAGAACACGCCCTGTAAATAGTTTCAAACATTTTGCGTAGAGGGCAGCACAACATCAACTAAAACACAGAATGTCTGTCGTTATGTAATTAGCTACCCGCCATACTATTAAATTATGTAAATGTGAGACAGCGGTGACCGACATTAATTATTTCACAATTATAATTCAGTTACGTCACCCGTGCGGTTGGGACCGCCCCTTGGAAACGTGATTTCATGACACATTTCTATGACATTAACATTACATTTTATCTATACTCGTCGGTTTAGGGTCGGTTTGCATAAAAATTTAAGTCATATTTGTATTATGCATATGTTATATAGTCATAATTATTCGAAGTCATAAAAACAACACGCATAACTCTTGTAGCATATATAACCAAGTCATAATGTCTATAATCATAGAGATAGATAGGCATATTATTCATTAGCATAAAAATAACTAGACATATTATTCGTTGGCATTATTTTAAAAACATGTTCGCGGCTTAGCCGACGCACCATAACCTATAATGAAGAAATACATTATGAAAAATAACAAATATGCGACTCAAAACTAGTTTAAAATATAATAGGTCAAAATAATAGTATGACTTTTAATGCAGTATGACATATAAACATTATGCCAAACAAAGAGTACCTATGACGAAGAATTTTATGCAAACCGAGGTATGCCAAAGTATATTAGGAACTTCAACAATATTCAAAACGACGGTATCCCACACTCGTCTCATAATGTTCAAATTATGAATTCGAAAACAGTTGTATAAAGACCTAGTTTATGCATTCTGCCTATAAAAATTACAATTATATGGGAATCACTGACTAAGTACTGTTTTGTTACTTTTTTTTTATTAAGGAAGGGTTTGCTCTTGACTCTAGTCTAGGACATATGACAGAGACAGAGTCTAAGATATCACCCACTATTTGAAGGACCCAGTTGTAGGTTCTGCTTACGGACGTATCTCCAACGTCATGAGGATTAGCAATATCATCTAATCTGGTAGGTCTCTTCAATAAAATGTAGTATTTTGATTTCATATACATACATATAACACGCATATTTCCCTTGCAGGGTAGGCAGAGTGTAAACGGCCGCAAAAACGGACATTTACGCCACGTCTGAATAACAGGTTATCAACCCATCGCCTATTCTCGACACAATAAAACAATTTTAAACGGATTTCAGTTGTGTTTATTTTGGATTTTACAACATATCATGGATATTACATACATACATACATACCCCACCCATTATGTCAAATTCGATAAGGCAGCAATCCTAGCGAGAGAAAAGAGATTCATTCCTAGGAAAGTACGGGAAGCCATAGAAATTCAAAAACATCCGAATTTCAACAGAGATACTGGATGGGGAATCTCATCAACTTGGACTCCGCTGATTACACAGCAGAAGAACCAGATCCAACATACTGTAAGACCTACTACACAAGATACGGTTTCAGCATTTTGTGTGGAACCCGGACGTTACGCTAGGCAATTAAGAAATAGATGGCGGTAGAACAAAAATAATTTCTATTCTAAATAATGACGTCTAACACCTTAGTCATCCGTGACCACGGGCTCTGTAAAGAGCTCGAAACGTAGGAATTGTAAAATCCAAAATAAACACAACTTAAATCCGTTTAAAATAGTTTTCTTGTGATGAGTAATAGTTGTGCAAACTCAAGAAAATATTACACACCCTCGAGTCCCTTAGTTGCCTCCTACGACTCCCACGGTAAAGAAATGGGGTGATACTATTCTAGGCCGGCATCACACGGCCAATTTTGAGATCACAAGCTGTATTAATCAACCAAGTTACTTTATAATCAAGTATTTTAGGCGATGGGCTGACAACCTGTCACTATGGCGATACACAATTTTCCGAATGACCCTCAAACGTTTGTCAGACGTGGCGTAAGTGGCCGTTTTTTCGGTCCCGCAAGGGATAAAGGCGTGATATATGTATGTATGTAAAACGGAAAACGGTGGTTACCATTTTCCGTTATAGTGATTTAAAATTCAAAACATAAGAAAAAGCTCATTGTTGTATTTTGGATTAAACATATCGAATAGGGCAACAATTTGTCCGTTTTAAATTTTGATATTTGTTTCAGATTAAGAGAAAATAGTTAAAAACATGGGAGGGCGCCACTGGACGGTCGGATTTTGCTCGGCGCAGGCTTAAATGAAAATTAGTTTTTTTTAATTCTACAATTGTCTAAATTGAATTCTACAGCGTTTATATTTCCCTCTAGTTCCATTGGACAGAGAATTGAACTAGAGCGAACATTGGGTGTTGAAATTTGCATTATTACAATCACACCAATAAATATTTTGTATTTTACGTATGTAAGTAAATTTGTTACATTAGATTAATGATTTTGATGTCTTTTATCTGTTGCCGCTGCTATTTACAGTGTGTTTTCAATGTTTTCTCTGAGTGTGCAGGGTTGCCTGTGTAACGGATATGTAACCCGTACAGTTTATAAAATCAGAAAATGCATTACGTGTTATGGCGAAAGCATGATTTTAAAAATAAGTAGTTTGATACAAAGTCATAAGGACATTCTTTATAAAAAAAGGGAACCATGTGCAAAAAACAGACGCCTCTTTGACACAAAACAGATGCGATTGCATCGGTAGTTAAAATAATAGTAATAGGGTTTGATATTGCTTAAAGGACTGAATACGTTTTTTGGTATCCTTCCATTAGATATGTAAGGATAGAGATTTGGGAAGTTAGCCCCGAGTGGCCCAGCGAGATAGACGCGCGCGCAACTATCTTGCATAAAGGTGAAAGTGTTTACTAATCCTAATTTTTCTTTTCTCAGAGTCTCGGCGAGCTTCTAGTCTTTCGTTAGGGTTTTTCCTTTCGCAGGGATACTGTTCGGCGGACGACTGGCGGCGGGGCTCCGGGCTTAGAAGTTGCTAGTTATCAGCTTAGTGTTGTGTCATATTTTATTGTTTCAATAGGTACGGAAAGCGGAGCGACCGACGGGCGTCGTGGTTAGAATGTTATAGGGGTGTACTATTTATTTATTCGTAGACTAGGGTTAGGCGAATGACTTGTGAAGTGCATATTAGAAGTGTGAATGATGTATGAAATGTTTTATTTTATTAGAAAAATAAACTACATTCGTTATTACTCTTTCATGTTTGGTGCTTACACAATAAAAAAAGTACGGAACATTAAAGAGGTTTTCTTTTATAAATATTTTATATTATAATTTTAAAATCATTCGTCCGCGTTACACTTACAAACACTCATTACAAATGTATAATTGTCATAATCAGGACGAAGTAGCCGTTGGTTATGGAGCTATACAGAAACAAGCGAATAGGAACACATCTGGGTGATATATGATTACTGACCTATGCATGTGGCCTATGTAACTACACAGTCACGGCTAACGGACCTAGGACTTAGCGTTCCTGGACAAACTGAAAGTGCAGTGCAGTATGTTATTATAGGTATCACTTAAGTGCATACTTGAATTTTTATATGTTATTAAGAAGCCCAAACGTAGCCGCCGTCACAGGTGGAAATCTAAGGTTTGCAGACCATAGGTAAATTAAGCGTGAAAGGTGTGTGAAAATGAGTATGAATGAAAAGTTTGTGAAAGGTTTTGTGATCTAAGGTGATCGAAATGTTAGCGTGAAGGTTTGGAAGTTAGAAAGAGTAGGTATAGTTGGTTAGGGTTAAACTTTCAAGGTTTTGCGTGCTGGGTGGACTATATGGTGTGTTGGGAGGTCCATAAAATTCTTAGCTGCTAGGTCCCTTTTAGACTTAAAGTCTCAATCAAAACATATCTTTCCTATTCCCTGGAATTTGAGTCCATTCTTTTACAGCACGTGAGACATGGTGCAGTTACAGATCTACAGTCAAATTGTGTCCACTTTTCTTCTCTCATAATACAGGTACCTACTATATCCAGAGCTAGAAGGAAGGACCACGAGGACGGAACCAGACATGCGCGAGTGCCTGAAACATCCGGGATATTTCCAGCTAAGTGGCATCTTTCTTAAACTTATTATTGTGTTCCTTTATGTTTTGTTACATTTCAGCAATTTGTTAAATAATAGAAGCGTACAATCCTCTAATACGATTAAAAAACCACAACGTAGACAGAAATCTAGACGATCACAATATATGTTCTTTGGCCATACATAATAGCTTCATTTATTAATTACTATAGGCTTAGGGAGATTTTAGTTACAGTGGTGCCGTGACCAGGATTAAAACGTCTTAAAGGGCAAATCATTTTGATTTGAACACGGATTTATTGAATTTGGGTTACGCATTTTTTTTTAAGTATAAAATCAGGATAGAAATATATAGTAGGGTTGTTAAGCGATTAAAATGTTTTATATCCATAATTAGTTCGTAGTAAGTTGTAATTAATAATTAATTAACCTATTTTGAGCGAGTTATAATACTATCTCAAATTAAATACCTTTCGAATGCCTCTGGTACATTGTATTGTAAAAGAAAAAAGATGTGCCGAGCAATAAAGGCCCGCAGTGGGTAAAGTGTGTTCAGAACAATAGACCGTGAAACGGGAACAACCAATATTTTTTTGTTATAAGTAGGTAGGTATAGTAAATATCCGGAATAGTATGTTTGGTTGTTAGAAAAAAAAAAGAGTGTAACTTCTCAAAATAATTCTTCCCTTTGGGTGACCTTACGCAACAATTACCTAATATTAAGAGTTTTAAACCATTATTGAGAACAAAATTAAATAGTGGTTAAGAAACTACTGAGCTGATTAAATTTATAGATTGTAATTGTTGTCGTGTGATGCCGGCCTTTGGTGGCGTCGACCCGTTTCTTTTCTACGGTTGTCGTGAAGGGCGATTTGGGAACTCGAGGGTTGCATGTGTGTTGCAATTGGGGCGATGGGCTGATATCCGTCGCTGTGGTGATACATGGAGTGGCTCTCGAGTCTTTGTCGGACGTGACGTGGATTTCCTTTTTCCTCTGTCCGGGCTCTGCCTGCCTCGCAAGGTATATAGGCGTGATGTATGTGTGTATGTATTGTAATGGTCTAGTATGGTATGGATGCCTGAATTTTGGCCATAAACAATTCCATTAACATAATAAGAAGAAGAAAATCTAGCCATAGTTAAAGATTAAAAGGATGTGTTTAAAGTAATTCCGTATCTTTATCAGTCGTTTATAGTAAGTAGCTTGTGGGTAAAAAAATAGGTTATGTCTATGTCACCCGGAACTTGAGAGTCGTAAAAGGAAGATTATGAGTTTTGGCGCAGAAGCCATAAAGGGTGCACAATAGTTCTAGTAAACAAGGATACAATGATGAACACCTAACACGTGTTATCTCGCTCACCAAGGGTTCCGTGGCGTGCAAATCAGGCCTTTTTTTTATGTGACGTTTCACTAACATCATCGTGTATGGGTTTGATTTTAGATTTCGGCCCCCTACGAAAACTGTATTTTATCACTATAAAGTTTAGATTTTCCTTAAACCTGTGTTTTAACCAATATTTTTAAGTTTCATATTTCTAGATTCGCAGACGTGATATAGGGTTTTTGATTTTATTGAAGGGATCATTTTTCGAATGACCTTCAAATGATGGTCGGACGTGGTGTGGGTGACTGTTTTACGGCCGTTTATGCTTTTCCTACCCCACAAGGCGTAATATATGTATGTATCACACCACGTGTTTTACAGCGTAAACGGTCATATCTTTTAGCGAGAAATTAGGAGTTAGAGTTTATATTCCAACTGCACGGGAGCCTAGACCTATGGTTCTGGTTTCAGGTACGGACAAATGTATGAACATTTATTAAATAGGTGCATGAGTGAACGAAGTTTTGGCTTTATGTTTTTCCTATGAGGTGTATTGTCCGGCAGTGGACATAGCTATTTGGAGAGAGGTTGTTAGACTCTGACACCAGGGTTCGTTGGGTCGTTGGACGACCCGGTGTGTCACACGAAAAGAAGAAGAAGTGGACATATTATGATGACTTTTGATGATTAGGGGCGTGTAATTCTTGTGAAAGAAACAAGTGTCATTAATTAGTATCAAATGAGAAGGATGGAGTTTTGAAACCATACAAGAATTGTCGAGACGTTTCAAATTGAATCTATTATCACATATAGAAAGGCACGCTGTTAAAACTTGCTTTTTCTGTAGGCGCATTGTCAGCTGTCTGTTATTTTTTGCATTTATCCCAATTTTTATTGTTCTCGGTAGGTGACGAAACTGACGACGGTTTGTGGTGTAAATAGTTAACACATGTTCTAAGAGTCGTCAAAATACCATTTTTGTTTTTGTTAGACTAATAAATTAGAATAGGTTCGAAGTGTATAAGGGTGTCTTTTTTTCAAAAATGTGTATAAGATGTCAGTGTTGCCATTAGTTATGTAAGAGGGCCATAACATATTATCAGTCAATAGTTTCGTTTCTCGCAATTCTAGTTTAAGCGGTGTATATTTATTGCTTTTCAAATGTCGTATCTACTTGTGTCATAACTATAAGCTTGACACATTCAAATAAATGATGCACTTGAGAAATCATGAGAATTTGAGATAAGAGTTTAAAAAATTTTACTTGAAGTTTCAGCACATGACACTTAAGTAAACGACAAAAGGTTATTTATGTCATGATTTAGGATGAAGCTAATAAGCGAAGGTTAACTGAAACACTTGACAGTTTAAAAATAAATAGATGGGAACGAAATTCAATAAGTTAGGGGCGAATATTTTATGTCTACGTACAAACAATGCTTTTGTTTATTAAAGGGAGACAGGCTACAAAGGTTTATTTGGAAAAAAAAACGCCTTTGGACTGATGTGATGCGAAGATGATGTGGTGAAAAAAGGAGTACTTTCACTGAACGAAAAACCTGTTGACAGAGTTTTAAATTCCTGTGAGGTTACTGATATAAGAAAGTAAGTAAGTACTATTTGAAGGCAAGGATACTTAGAAAGTGTTAGGGGCGCAGAATTTAACTAAGTCTTAAAAAAATGAAACTTAGTTACTCAATAATGAGTTATATCTACCTTAGAATTCCTAGTGTTCGATTCTTCACAGTTTCTAACATTTTTACAAATATTTAAACTGCTCAGACTCGTAGGGGCGACTGTAACAGATATGTAACCCGTACAGTTTATAAAATCAGAAAATGCATTACGTGTTATGGCGAAAGCATGATTTTAAAAATAAGTAGTTTGATACAAAGTCATAAGGACATTCTTTATAAAAAAAAGGGAACCATGTGCAAAAAACAGACGCCTCTTTGACACAAAACAGATGCGATTGCATCGGTAGTTAAAATAATAGTAATAGGGTTTGATATTGCTTAAAGGACTGAATACGTTTTTTGGTATCCTTCCATTAGATATGTAAGGATAGAGATTTGGGAAGTTAGCCCCGAGTGGCCCAGCGAGATAGACGCGCGCGCAACTATCTTGCATAAAGGTGAAAGTGTTTACTAATCCTAATTTTTCTTTTCTCAGAGTCTCGGCGAGCTTCTAGTCTTTCGTTAGGGTTTTTCCTTTCGCAGGGATACTGTTCGGCGGACGACTGGCGGCGGGGCTCCGGGCTTAGAAGTTGCTAGTTATCAGCTTAGTGTTGTGTCATATTTTATTGTTTCAATAGGTACGGAAAGCGGAGCGACCGACGGGCGTCGTGGTTAGAATGTTATAGGGGTGTACTATTTATTTATTCGTAGACTAGGGTTAGGCGAATGACTTGTGAAGTGCATATTAGAAGTGTGAATGATGTATGAAATGTTTTATTTTATTAGAAAAATAAACTACATTCGTTATTACTCTTTCATGTTTGGTGCTTACACAATAAAATTGAAATTGAAATTGAAATTCTTTATTCAATGTAGGATAGTATTATCATATCACTTATTGACGTCATGAACCGTCATTGTAAAAAAAGAAATTTGTATCACACAATTTTCTTTTTTTTATAACAATTTTGTAATGTCCTAATAGAAAACCGGCTCGGGCGGGAGAAAAAAATAAAAATCAAAGCACTGCCACGGGGCTGGCCAGGTTAATCACACGGCATGTAACTTTACACCACCACCATCTGAAAACGATATTTGTTTCAAATTGAAGTCAAGATTTTTAAAGCGTGTAGTTTACATGCGTATAATTAATCGGACCTCCTGAACAGGAAAAACCCACCAAAAACCTGCCCAGAAGTGCTCCTACTCTAAATTAACAATCTTACTAGCCCCTAAGCTACCCTAGCTAATTCTGTAAGTAAAAAAAAAATATGTTAAGACCAAAAATGGCTACATATTTTTTTTTTGTAAAAATTGAAGTAGATAAATCTACCAGTTTTAACTTATAAAATATTTACTTTAAACAATTGAAATTACATCCATGCAGATTTGTAAAATTATGTCAGTTGTAAACTCCACGCACGCCCCATTTTGGTATTAAAAATGAGTGCGTGTTTCTTGTGCTGCGCTGGAATTTCAGAGCTCCATGCCTCTTTGTCATTAATGTACTCATCTAACTTATAGTAAGCTTTATAACATAATGTTTTCTTGATAACAGACTTAAATTTACTTTCTGATAAACTCAATATATCTTCCGGTATTTTGTTATAGTATCTTATACTTAGACCTTCAAATGAAGTCCTAACTTTAGCGAGTCTATGCTTAGGTTGATCTATTTTATTTTTACTCCTTGTATTGCGGTTATGCCTGTCACAATTTCTAGTGAAAGTATTTATATTTTTTCTAACATACATGATATTTTCATAAATATATTGACACGGTACAGTCATAATATTAATTTCCTTAAACAGTTCCCTTAGGGAATCACGACTGCAAAGTTTATAAATTGCTCTAATGGCCCTCTTTTGGAGAATAAAAATTGTTTCAATATCAGCGGCGCGCCCCCACAGCAAAATTCCATAGGACATAATGCTATGAAAATAACTAAAGTAAACAAGTCGCGCAGTTGCAATATCCGTGATCTCTCTAATTTTACGTACCGCATATGCAGCTGAGCTTAATCTTCCCGACAAAGATGTAATATGAGGGCCCCATTGGAGACTTGAGTCGAGAGTAATCCCTAAGAAAACTGTACTGGTAGTAAACTCTAATTTTTCATTATTAAGTACGACATGATTATTCAAAGAATGTACTACGTTAGGTAAAGTGAATAATACACATTTAGTTTTTTTCTCATTAAGAACTAAATTATTTGCAGTAAACCAACTATGAATTTGTCCAAGAGTGTTGTTTACTTCGTCATAGTTATGTGCATGTCTATCGACCTTAAATATAAGGGATGTGTCATCAGCAAATAGTACAATCTTGGACAAATTCTCTACCATGTAAGGCAAATCATTTATGTAAATTAGAAATAGAAATGGTCCTAAAATAGAGCCTTGAGGCACACCAATTTTAACACGAGACCCCAGTGATTTGGCGCCGTTTATTTGGACCTTTTGAGTTCTATTATCTAAATATGAATTC
This sequence comes from Tuta absoluta, assembly GCA_027580185.1. Taxonomy (NCBI): domain Eukaryota; kingdom Metazoa; phylum Arthropoda; class Insecta; order Lepidoptera; family Gelechiidae; genus Tuta; species Tuta absoluta. The sequence goes on from JAQAHW010000048.1 coordinate 284,268, forward strand.
AAAAATTTCAGAGCTGCGTTTCGAATACCGTAGTGTTCTAATTTTAGCAATAAAGTTTCATGATCCACGCAATCAAATGCCTTGGAAAGATCACAAAAAACACCAATGGCATCTTTTGATTCTTCCCAAGCATTAAATACATGTTTGATTAGAGCAACACCAGCATCTGTGGTACAACGTCCCTTTGTAAAACCGAATTGCTGGTTGTGTAACAAATTGTTCTGATTAAAATGGGACAGCATTTGATTTAGTATGATCTTCTCAAACACTTTGCTGAGTACTGGCAGAATTGATACAGGCCTATAGTTACTGGGGTCTTGTTTGTCACCAGCTTTAAACAGCGGAACTACCTTGCTATGTTTCATTAAATCAGGAAAAATGCCGTGATCAATACATTCATTGAAGATATCTGCTAAGTATGGTGCTAATATTTCGATTACTGATTGACAAACTTTAACTGACATCCCCCATAAATCTTCATTCCAAAAAAAGTACGGAACATTAAAGAGGTTTTCTTTTATAAATATTTTATATTATAATTTTAAAATCATTCGTCCGCGTTACACTTACAAACACTCATTACAAATGTATAATTGTCATAATCAGGACGAAGTAGCCGTTGGTTATGGAGCTATACAGAAACAAGCGAATAGGAACACATCTGGGTGATATATGATTACTGACCTATGCATGTGGCCTATGTAACTACACAGTCACGGCTAACGGACCTAGGACTTAGCGTTCCTGGACAAACTGAAAGTGCAGTGCAGTATGTTATTATAGGTATCACTTAAGTGCATACTTGAATTTTTATATGTTATTAAGAAGCCCAAACGTAGCCGCCGTCACAGGTGGAAATCTAAGGTTTGCAGACCATAGGTAAATTAAGCGTGAAAGGTGTGTGAAAATGAGTATAAATGAAAAGTTTGTGAAAGGTTTTGTGATCTAAGGTGATCGAAATGTTAGCGTGAAGGTTTGGAAGTTAGAAAGAGTAGGTATAGTTGGTTAGGGTTAAACTTTCAAGGTTTTGCGTGCTGGGTGGACTATATGGTGTGTTGGGAGGTCCATAAAATTCTTAGCTGCTAGGTCCCTTTTAGACTTAAAGTCTCAATCAAAACATATCTTTCCTATTCCCTGGAATTTGAGTCCATTCTTTTACAGCACGTGAGACATGGTGCAGTTACAGATCTACAGTCAAATTGTGTCCACTTTTCTTCTCTCATAATACAGGTACCTACTATATCCAGAGCTAGAAGGAAGGACCACGAGGACGGAACCAGACATGCGCGAGTGCCTGAAACATCCGGGATATTTCCAGCTAAGTGGCATCTTTCTTAAAACTTATTATTGTGTTCCTTTATGTTTTGTTACATTTCAGCAATTTGTTAAATAATAGAAGCGTACAATCCTCTAATACGAGTAAAAAACCACAACGTAGACAGAAATCTAGACGATCACAATATATGTTCTTTGGCCATACATAATAGCTTCATTTATTAATTACTTTAGGCTTAGGGAGATTTTAGTTACACCTGGAATAGATCGCTTAAAGCTATGAGGCCGCCTTTGCTTATATTGTGTTGTTTGTTTTTGTTCTTGTATAAGTTATAATTTAATGTGAGCAATAGTGTTTCTGTCTGTCTATATCAGTATATCAAGGATTATATCTACTACTAGATTTTAGCCCAGCGGTTTCACCCGCTGCCACTCATTTTCCCGTGGTAATAGTTGTTTTTTTGAAGTAAAAAGTAGCCTATGTGTTATTCCAGGTTATACTCTACCTGTGTTTCAAATTTCATTCAAATCGGTCAAGCCGTTTGAGCGTGAAGAGGTAACAAACATACATATACACACACAAACTCTCAGATTTATAATATTCGTACGGATGTAAGGTGCATGTATGCTAATTAATACTTTTAGAGAAGGGAATCAAATAAATTCTAGCGGTACGCCCACTTACCGGAATGTCCACTCGGTCCGTTAAGTCTATTTCCCTTAACGTCCATCCCTTGAAAGTCCACTACCTAGAATGTTGAACTCCTCGCAAGTAGGTACCTTAGTAAACATTCAGATAAATTAGAACGAACAATTTGATTATGTATTAAAATCTCACTGACAGTAATTTATTAATAGCGTATTTAACCGAAGATTACCATTTTTATTAAGAAAAGTCGTATATAAACCGAGGGATGACTGTTTTTTTCACCATTGGTAGAAAATATTTACACAGTCTAACATGGCCGGCACAATATTTAGAAAAGTTGGTTTGTGTTTCATAATTTTCATGTAAGTATCTTACTTTTACAATAAAATGTACACAAATTTTTACATATCTGTAAAATTAATAACTAGCGGCCTGACCAGTGGTTTCTCCCGCTGCCGTTTTACCGCGGGAATATTTTTTTTTAACATAGCCTTTTTTCTTTGGGTATAATGTGGGATTCTCATGGTAAAAGATTTTTAAAATCAGTCCATTAGTTTCTATTCAAACGAACAAACAAATCTTTCCTATTTATTATATCATATTATTAAAGAAGTGTAGATTAGTTAGTATATGCTCATGGTATGCAATCTCTACCTACCTCTCCGAGAAATACGCGTGATTTTATGTAGGAACGTATGTATTAGTAATGTACATAAATATATCACACCTATAACCCTTGCGGGGTAGGCAAAGCGTTAACGGCCATAAAAATAGTGATTCAGTAATTTTAGACATTGGCCTCAATTCGGGATATAAATTCTCCTTACTTGCCTTAAATTAGTGCTTTCACTTTCCGTCAAATAGGTTTAGAAATGGATAGGAGATATTTTAGTCACGTCATGTCTTATAATTACATGCAAAATACGTGTTATCTGTCAAAATAAGGCGACGATCAAAACAATGGCGACTAAATTGACTAGAAAAGGCGAATAAACCATTGACGTTTTTAAAAATGACAGGACTTAGATATCTCCTATCCTTTTCTTAACTTATATGACGGAAAGTGACAGCACTAATTTAAGGCAAGTAAGGAGAATTTATATCCCGAATTGAAGGCACTGTCTATCAGCATAGTGACAGGTTGCCAGCCAGCCCATCGCCTTAAATTGAAAAACACATGTAACCCTCGATTCCTTTAGTCGACATCCACCGTTAAGAAACGGTATGATGCTATTCTAAACCGACATCACACAATAAGGTGGTTTAGCCTAAAATGTGATAAATATCTGACGACAATACAACTAAGTGATAAATTGACAATTAATTTCAACGACGGAGTAACAAATAAGGTGAAAATCAAAGAAAAAATGAATTTTATTTTATTTCTATTAATAATTGACGGCTGATGTGGCGCAGTGGTAGTGCGACTGCCTGCGATGCAAAGGTTCCGGGTTTGACACACACAAAATTGATACATATCACTCTGCGAATTTGTTTCCGGTCTGCTTTGGACATTGCAGGGTGAACCACCTGATTGTCAAAATGGAAAGTTCGATTCTCTTCTTGGTAAAATGCGGTAGATTTTCAAGTAAAATTTGAAATTGATCAAATCTTCTTCTTTTTGTGCGAGACACCGAGTCATCCAACGATCCGATGAACCCTGGTGTCCGAGTTTTTCAACCGCCTTCTACTAGTAGTAGGCCTCTGACATGGTTGTGTAACGACTGCAGTCGAAGTTATCATAGCCAGCAACCGGGACCGATGGTTTAACGTGACCTCCGAAGCACGATACCATTTCTTTTCTGACAATCAGGTGTTTCACCCTGCAATGTCCTAACCAGACCGGGAACCAATTCACAAAGTGATAAATATCATCTTTTTGAGTGTCCCACTGAGAATCGAATCCGGAACCTTTACGTCGCAGTCAGTCGCACTACCACTGCGCCACATCGGCCGGCAGTTCCTCTCTGACAAAAAAAAATAAGTGGCAGCGGATGAAACCGCTGGGCGGAAATCTAGTCATACAATATTAATCTCTAAAATCTGTCATTTCAATTTGCAGAACAATGCGCCATTCAGTGAACGCTTCCAGAAAAGAAATGTTGATGAACATGGAGGAAATACAAAAACTGCAGTCTATTTTGAGCTTATATCCGTACTTGGCACGATCCGATTATCAAAAAACATACATCCCCGACAGTACCAAAAGGAACTCACTATACTTCCCTTTGGAAACGGAGTTTAAAAAAAGGAAAGGCGATCATAATCCCGATGCTGATACCGTTATGAATCCGGCGTATCCTGAAGTATACATAACAAATTCATCAATGAACACAAATAAAATTCATAAGCGCAAAGGAGAAAATTTACTTGTAAGATAAATTTTAAAGTAGATATTACACTTCCCTGCCAACACCACACATATATACCCACATTGCTGGTTATCTTGAGTTTATTGTAATGCCGGCTTAGAATATGCCGTATGATGCCGGCTTAGAATAGCATCACCCCATTTCTTTGACGGCCGATGTGGCGCAGTGGTAGTGCGACTGCCTGCTACGCAAAGGTTCCGGGTTCGATTCTCGGTGGGACACTCACAAAGTTGATATTTATCACTTTGTGAATTTGTTCCCGGTCTGGTTACGACATTGCAGGGTGAATCAACTGATTGTCCGAAAAGAAATGGTTCCGTGCTTCGGAGGGCACGTTAAGCCGTCGGACCCGGTTGCTGTCTATGATTACTTAGACGGCGGTCGTAACACAACCATTTCGGAGGCCTACTAGTGGTAGTAGGCAGTTGAAAAACTCTGACACAGGGTTCATCGGGTCGCGGTGTCCCACACGAAAAGAGAGAGAGACCCCATTTCTTTCCCGTGGGAGTTGTAAGAGGCGACTAAGGGACTCGAAACACGACACCTCTAACATAGCCCGGAATGTATGCAGAATGTAACTTTGTTGGCACACTTGTATTATTTATAATTTCAGACCAGATGGTGCTATGTTGTTGAAGTTTTGACATTGGAGTCACAAATACTCTTTTTACTTACAATTCCTTGGAAAGAAACCTTTTTAGTTCAACTCAGCGCCATCTATGTACCTACACCTATACTTACATACACATATCACGCCTATAATCCCTTGCGGGGTAGGCAGAACGTAAGAATCCGTAAAAAACGGCTAATTACACCACGTCTGACAAACGTTTGAGGGTCATTCAGAAAATTGTATATCGCTATAATGACAGGTTGTCAGCCCATCGCCTAAAGATTGCAATACACACCCTCGAGACAGTTGAAGATTGGCTATAAAATTTCCCATTGCATTAAATAATTTTTTATCCATTATTTCAGGATGTATTGCTAGACCGCCAGGAGCCACTATACAATGGACTATTCTGGGATTACAAAAAGAAGTAAAAACCTCTGTAAAAAAAAACGATTGATGAATCCGACAAAATGGCTGTTGCTATTTAGATAAATTGTATTTTATTGTGTTTAGAGCAAGGTGAAATAGGTCACCCATAAAAGTAAAAAAATATGGTGTATGGACTTTGCCCGCGTACTTATACAAACTATATGAATTCTTAATTGTACACATTAATACAAAATATGAAAAACTTAAAATTAGTTACAAGGGCGAGCTTATTTCTATGAGAAATCTCTTCCAGCCAACCCATTGGAGATGAAAGAGGAGAAAGAGCGGGAATTTGAAAATAAATTAAATTATATACTTACGATTATTGAACTAAACTACAAAAATTTACAAATACACAAATAAAATACGATAATATACTACTACATATAAAATATATATTTTAAGTTATATATAATATATTCAAAGACGACTTAATTAAGAAAGTGAAAAATTAATAACATACTTATAACTTATGTACTTATATATATATAATAATTGTGATAAAAAGTGCTCTTTTAACTTTTTCTTGAAAGAATCAATAGAAGGACTATCTTGAATTTCTCTAACTATCCTATGTGTTAAACCATGTTACTTTCTATATGTGTACCAAATTCCATTTCAATCGGTTTAGTAGTTTTTGCGTGAAGAAGTAACAAAGAAACATACAAACTTTCGCATTTATAATATTAGAAGAATTACAAAAAAAGTTTTACATTGGTCTCAATTCGGGATATTAATTCTCTTAACTTTCCTTAAATGTATGCTGCCATTTTCCGTTAAATAGGTTTAGAAAAGGATAGGAGATATTTAATTGATGCAAAATACGTGTTATCTGTCAAAATAAGGCGACAATGAAAACAATGGCGACTAAATTTACTAGAAATTGCGAACAACCCATTGTCATTTTTAAACATGACAGGACTTAGATATCTCTTTTCCTTTTCTAAACCTCTAATTGAAAATGACAGCGCTAATTTGAGGTAAATAAGGAAAAATATCTCGAATTGAGGCCAGTGTCTAAATCGATTGACAGCGACAAGTCGTATAGAAAAATCAGAATACGCATCAAACATTCTTGTAATAATATAGAGTAGTTAAGTTTTTTATAAAAATATTAAAATTGCATTGAAATGGATCCATCGATTTGCTATTTAATAACTCTTCTTAAAACAATTTTTTTCATTCAATATAAATAAATGTGAACAATTATTTGGAAAATATTATTTCGGAAAAAATATTCCTTCCTGTCTTTAAGAAGTCCTGTCCTGTCCATAAAGTGTGTGCGGTTTAAATTTTCGGTGCTCTAAATTTGAACCATTTTTTAACCTCAATTTAGCAGAGATTTTCTTAAATTAGCCTAAAATTAGATAAGTTAAAATATAGGGTGAAATTATACTAGTGACCGACAGCGCAAACTTTGTACGGGCTAGTGACACCTAGTGATAAGGAACAACTTTCCCCAAGGAACATAGGTCCAAACTTAGTACGGGCTAGTGATAAGAAACAACTTTCCCCAAGGAACACAAGTCCAAACTTAGTACGGACTGGTGACACCTAGTGATATGGAACAACTTTCCCCAAGGAACATAGGTCCAAACTTAGTACGGACTGGTGACACCTAGTGATATGGAACAACTTTCCCCAAGGAACATAGGTCCAAACTTATTACGGGCTAGTGATAAGCAACAACTTTCCCCAAGGAACATAGGTCCAAAGTTAGTACGGGCTAGTGATAAGCAACAACTTTCCCCAAGGAACATAGGTCAAAAGTTAGTAAGGGCTAGTGATAAAGAACAACTTTCTCCAAAGAACCTAGGTCGTAATGTAAAAAAATATTTGGAACTGCCATACAAATTAACTCATGCAAAGTAACTTGTGCATTTTGTACGGGAGGCTCATTTTTTTTCCAAATTCGGACCTATGTTTCATGGGGGAAATTGTTCCTTATCACTAGCCTATTGGTCACTAGTAAAATTTCACCCTATATCTATACTTATTTGTTATACCTATTTGATAACAATTGCGATATTTATGAGAGAGAATTGATCTAAAAATCATGTACTTTGCGTTCGCCAATCCGTCTGCCCAGCGTGAAACGGCAAGTGTGGTAAACACCACGAATAGGGGGAGCTGCACATTTCCACTACCACGTCCAGTCCAGCAGTGGACTATTCTGTGTGTGCGTGTGTGTGTGATGATGGATACTGATAGTTCTAGCTATAACCACAATATACCAAGTAACAGTAGTTTAACTTCATACTAACGCCCGGTTTGCGCACTCACACATGCACACGCCCGACCTACCTATACGTACACGACTACTACATAGAATCTCGTGCCGCTCGTGTCACAGCGAACCGCACTGCAGCCGCACGTTTTTGTTTGAGTATCGAATAATCGGGAAAATTAATGCTAACCCAGAAACCTAACTACTTATTAAATAATAATGTCAGTAAATTAGGATTATAGAACCAAAGTTAACTTAAATTTGGGTTCGCAAAACCAATTTGTTGACTTTTCTGCTAGTATAGATAGGTAGTTACATACATACATACATACATATATCACGCCTATAATCCCTTGCGGGGTAGGCAGAGCATAAACAGCCGCATAAAACGGACATTTACGCCACGTCTGACAAATATTTGAGGGTTATTTAGAAAATTGTGTATCGCTATAGTGACAGGTTGTCAACCCATCGCCTAAAATTGCAATACACACCCTCAAGTCCCTAAGTCGCCTCTTACGACTCCCACGGGCAAGAAATGGGGTGATGCTATTCTCAGCTGGCAAAACACGGCAATAGATAGGTAGTTTCAGGCGGTAAAATGCTCGAGTTAAACTACTACATACACATATCACGCCAATATCCCTTGCGGGGTAGGCAGAGCGTAAACACCCCTAAAAACGAACATATACGCCGAGGCGTGTCAGACGTGTTATAGTGACAGGTTGTCTGTCCATCGCCTAAAATTGCAATACACGTGTAACTCTCGAGTCCCTTAGTCGCCTCCTACGACACCCACGGGAAAAAAAACCGACATCTCACGGCATTTGAATTACCGCTCCTTGGTATATAAGTATTGTGCCTAAATTCAATACGACGAAAAAAAAAACTAAACCTGTTTTAATCAGATCATTTGTTCAGACACTATCCTGGCAAATCCAATAGAAAATGGTCAGCATCAAAAAGTTTCGATGAACGAAGGAAAGTGGACCCTCTGTATTAGCACGATTCTGACAGCTATCAAATATGGCTAATTGGGATGACCTTTTAGTAAAGCAAAATTTTCCGAAAGGAAATCTTAAAATACAAATCAGGACCGGCGAATTTTCACAAAAAGCACGTATTCCACCTATGGCGCACTTAATATGCCAGAAACGCACAGATGGTCTTTACTGCCCCGCCATTTCCATCTCCATTGCCTCTTCAGTTTGCTTCTACCTTATAAAGTTTATAGTAAAACCGTCAATGGACCTCACCTTTGACGCCATCTTGAAAATATCTACTTAGTATGCGAGTGTTACGCAGGTGTAGGGAACCCTGTGTTATAAATTGATGTTCTCTATGTAAAACCGATCGCCTATGGAGAGGTTTAGGACTCTTTATGGTGTGGGAGGAACGAGATTTTGCGGGTAATATTAAAAATTCGGGTTTCTGAAGATAAAGATCACGGTTTATATAAGATGGTTGATTATCTTTTGGGCAAAACACTCGAAAGTGTTTCCTTATTTTTGGTAGAAAGATAGTTAATACAAGTATAGGTGTAACAGTGCCGTGTGATGCCGGCTTCGAATAGCATCACCCCATTTCTTACCCATGGGTGTCGTAAGAGGCGACTAAGGGACTCGAGGGTGTGTATTGCAAGTTTAGGTGACACACAGTTATCTGATTGACCCTCAAACTTTTGTCAGACGTGGTGTTAATATCCGTTGAACGGCCGTTAACGCTCTGCCTGCCCCGTAAGGGATATAGGCGTGATTTATGTATGTATGTATGTAGATGTAACAAACTGAAAGGAGGTCATGGTACTCATGAAACTGAACAACTTTCCCCATTATATTAAAATAAAAATTGGATCACCCATTTGGTAAATTAATCTCTGATCGACAATTTTGGGAGGTACAATTTAAAAATATATTTCAACCTATGTTGGGAAAGTTGTTCGGTTTAATGGGTACTTTAAAATCCTTTCGGCTTGTTATAACTCTTTTTGTTGCCTACTCCGTTTATAAAATACTAAATAAGATTTTGTTGTTTTACATCGTGCCGTGTGATGCCGGCTTAGAATAATACACCCCATTTCTTTCCCGTGGGAGTTGTAAGAGGGGACTCGAGGGTGTGTATTGCAATCTTAGGCGATGGGCTGATAACCTGTCACTATATAGCGATACACAATTTTCCGAATGACCCTCAAACATTTGTCAGACGTGGTGTTAATGGCCGTTTTTGCGGCTGTTTACGCTCTGCCTACCCCGCAAGGGACTATAGGCTTTATAGGCGTGATAAGTGTATGTATGTGTTAAGTTTTTCGTCAGTAATTTCTTCGCTTCAGTCTCATGACGACTCGCAAATTTTACATAAACCTTGTATATTAGATCTACATTGTAAAACCAGCAATCAAACAAGCTAAACACGTGCTAAATCACAGGTTTACACTCAAATGTGCAGGTATCTGAACTAATGACCGCTCTCGGAGTACTGAGCTAGACGTATGACGCCATTACAACAGACCTGTAGACCGAATTACTGGCAAATGCTGAATATATTGGCCGAGGGTCGTGGGTTCGATCCCCGCCAGACACAAATATTTTTTAAGTCAGATATTTGTGTTTAGTCTGGGTGTTTCTATGTATATGATACGTTATTTCGAAAAAAATATTATCCATGTATAAAAATAATAAATAGGCTGTGTGATGAAGGCTTAGAATAGCATCACCCCATTTCTTGCACTCGAGGGTGTGTATTGCAATTTTAGAGGTAGGCTGACAACCGGACACTATGGCGATACAAAATTTTCCAAATGACCCTCAAATGTTTGTCAGGCGTGGCGTGAATGTCCGACGTCCGTTTTTTGCAGCCATCTGCGCTCTGTCTGCCCCGCAAAAGATTATAGGCATGATTTGTGTGTGTGTGTGTTTGTGTGTGTAATATCTAAAGTATTAATATCAGCTAATTAGTTCCCATAGCACCTACAAGCTTTGCTTAGTTTGGGGCTAAATGGTGCTGTGTGAATTGTGTAGGATCTATCTATCTATCTATCTATTGTGTCTTAAGAAATCACGAATCACTACCCTTACTAATCACTAAATATGTAGTATAAAATGAAGTCGCTTCTCGTATTCTTATGTTCTTTTGTATGCTTAGATCATTAAAAGTACGCAACGGATTTAGACGCGGTTTTATTAAGTAGATAAAGTGATTCAAGAAAAAGGTTTAAATGTATAATTAACAAACATACATACATAAATCACGCCTATGTCCCTTACGGGGTAGGCAGAGCGTTAACGGCCGTAAAACGGATATTAACACCACATCTAGAGGGTCAATCAGATATCAGACATTAAAATATATAATTAATGCCGGGTTTTTTTCCTGCGGGAAAACGATTAGCAGCCGTTATGTACATGTTTGCCGTTTACGCTCTGCTTACCCTACAATAGATAAAGTTTAGAATCTTAGGCGAATAATAAAGACCCAAAAAAACGACATACATAATACGTTTTCTAAATATAAAACAATCCATATAACAATAAATTAATCATTTCTGGAGCTACAGGCAATTTATCGGGAAGAACCCGTGGAATTTATAACTACGGACGTATTTTTGACGCATATGTTTGTCAGACGAATAGAAATTTCGAATTCTCATACAAAAACGGATAAAATGGCACACTGTAAATAAACCCAGTTGACCAAGGTGTTTGACAAACGCGTCCAACAGTCCGTTATAGTGTGGGATTCGCGTATAAAGAGTCAAGAGCCTCACACGTCTGTGACAGACGATTTAATCAGACAATTTATTTCTAAATTCGTTTTATAATCCAGGGCTCCGATTCTCCTATTTTTTTGTCATTGTAATGCCATCGGAACTCAATAATCATTATATTTCCATTTACTAAGCCTACTTGAAACTGTTAGCGGAATATAAAACGACCCAAAACATTAATTTTAAATAGCAGAATACTGCGCCCCTGACCAACATTCTACTTTGAATGGTCGTTAATGTGATTACACACATTGACACGGTTTGTATGAGCAGACTGTGGTTTAAATTGCAAAGTTGGAAATAATCAGATTTATTTCTATGTGTGTGTGTGTGTGTGTCCAATCCAATTGGACAGTTTTCCTGATTGATTTGCCAGTTCGGTTTGTTGGCGATAATTGTGTTTAATGCTACGTTTACACCATCGCGCCCACCGTCGCATTATGTAGGCTTCTATGTCAGCAAGCAACATGAGCACGCCTCAGCACTTCTGTGTTTCTGATACGGTCAGGGCCTGATATCTGCTAAATAAAACTCGTTTCAGTTGTGTGTCAATCGACCGTCAGTGGGACATTTTTGGTAACAGTTTGAAGTAAAGAAAAACACTTTAGCATTATAATGACAACATACATTCGATGGCATTACAATGACAAAAAAATAAAAGAATTGGGGCCCAGACCATTTGATGGTCATGATGTTGCGAAGACATCTTACAAGGAATCCGTCTAGTACGCGTATATGCTTGCGATATTGAACCAGATGAATATAGTAGATCAGGTAGTACAATAGCCATATAATCGCTTCACGATCTTGTTCCACCAGCTCCTTTCTACCATCGGACATCCAGACGCACCGCCGGATACCATCTATACCTGGTTGCCATTCCACCAATTGCGCTTCCAGTCGCGCACTGCTAAAGAGTGGAGCTCACTACCTGCGTCTGTGTTTCCAAACGCATACAACCCTAATATCTTCAAAGTAAGAGTGAACAGGCTTCTTCTGGGTGAGTTCGCCCATCCTAGACTCTGTCTCTGTCCTATGACCTAGACTAGAGTCCCATTTTTATAAAAAAAACTGAGATTTTTGTTGCAAACTTGACATCATGCGAGCAAAAAAGTCTTAAGCCTGGACCACGTATAGCTCACACATACAACTATGTAGCCGGAATCCTGACATGGCCTATATGTTAACGTGCACTGCAAAACAAGATTGGCTACTGCAGTCACATGAGGGACACCAGCTGGGAAACCAGCAGAGCCCCACTTCTGATGCAGTCGCTGTAGCCGAAATCGGATAGGATGGACATCATCATCACTTTCACACTATGCACCTGCTCCTGTTCCTGCCGCTACCGCGAATATTGCTCGAAATACTTCCGCGGAAGTATTACAGAGAGTGAGTGTTCACACACTGCCGTCATACTCTTTGTTAGAAAACCTTTTTGATGTTTAGGTAGAAAAATAGTAATGTCAAAGTCTAGTCTCTTGACAGAAGATAATAATGGCGATGGCCAACGCGTTTTGTTGGAATACATATAACAATTACAATGAGCCCGTAATTTCTGAGTTTTACTCCATACAAACCTCTCCTAAAGATTGTATACTCTTCTTGCAACAATACGAGTGAGCGAGATAGTAATACATTACACAAGCGCTCGTCCGTCCGTCGTTCCTTTGACACGTGCACGAAAAACCGACATTCGAGGGAGCACGGGAAGTGGCAGCGGCATGACGAGTAGCAGCGCGAGTAACCTGTTTACATGCTCGCGCTGCCCACTTCCCTTACTATTTCCCTGTTCATAGCTCGAGTGTGTAAACGCGGCATTTAATGTATGCCGATTTAAATCGATCCGAGTAAAACCTTCGTTAAATTTAATGAGGTTTCTTTTGTCTCTTGCATAAACGAAAATTTCTCTATTTAATTTAATAGATACATACAGACACATTTATCACGTCTTTAATTATTTAATTTTGCTGCATTCATTTGTAATAAAAAATTCAATTCAATTCAATTTGTTTATTAATATTCAGACTTGATATATAATATGAACTCAAAAGCTTCATTAGTAGTAATGTTACATTATTTTGTATGTTTAAGTAAGTAATTATATTTGTGCTACATTGGGATTAACCAAAACAAAATAACAGTATAATGCCACCATTACAATTCCGGAAGGAATGGTATTTATATGTCAGAGGCCTACTAGTGGTAGTAGTGGGTTGAAAAACTCTGTTCATCGGGTCGTTGGACGACTCGGTGTCCCACGCGAAAAGCTAGAGAGCTAAGAATAATAACATATTAAGATACTTTAACCAAATACTTATGATAAGTATGTACTTCTAACTAAGATAACTAATTAACCATAAATTATTCTAATAAAAACCTATAGTATACTGTAAAAAATAAATTTACACAAACAAAGATGGCAAAAATGCATTTGAATAATATTTTCAAAATCAAACCTACTTAACTTTTTTACTTCCTTCATCCCTAGCGGTGTAGACAGAGAGTAAACGACCGTAAAAACTCGGCCATCATCGCCACGCCTGACAAATATAAGAGGGCAATTTTAGAAAAAATATGTTCGCTTTATTGGCAGATTGTCAGCCTGGCTTCTAAAATTTTAATCGCATTACTAAAAAAGTTGAATGATGAATTGTTGATCCTACCATTTCTAAGTCTACTGACCTTCTTAAAGATAAACTAAATTAATCATCTAATGAGTTCTTAAAACATAATTAAGTACTCTTATTCTAAATATAAACCTTTTCCTTATTTTCAATCCTTTTAAAAAAAGCTTTGGTTTCGACTCTTACGTCCCTTGGAAAACTTTTTTAATTTGATGTAGATAATTTGATAATTTAGGTACTTAGGTATATAATATTGCTATTCTGACCGTGTGATCCGGCTCAGAATAGCATCGCCCCATTTCATTCCCCGCGGATGTCGTAAAAGCGACTAAGTGACTCGAGGGTTTCACGTGTATTATAATTTTAGGCGAAAGGCTGGCAACTTGTCACCATGGTGATACACAATTTTCTGAATGACTGTTAAAATGTTTTTACCGTGTGATGCCGGCTTAGAATAACATCACCCCATTTCTTTCCCGTGGGAGTCGTAAGAGGCGACTAAGGGACTCGAGGGTGTGTATTGCAATTTTAGGCGATGGGCTGACAACCTGTCACTATAGCGATACACAGCTTTCTAAATGCCCCTCAAATATTTGTCAGACGTGGCGTAAATATCCGTTTTTGCCCTTTACGCCCTGCCTACCCCGCAAGGGAGTAAAGGCGTGATATGTGTATGTGAAAATGTCTTTAGACAGTTTTTACGTTCGTTTACGTACTGCTTTTGTTTCTTGTTTGTTTCAATATGGACAGACCCTAATCTTACGTCTAAGCTTGTCTCATCCTTTACAGACTTGTCTAACCTACTCAGTGTACGCGTGACTTAATGTAATACGTGCTGTTGCTCGTGTGGCGTCGCGGGGCACATGACACATGTATGCACGCTATTATTGCATAATCATGTCATAAATGTGATTTTGTATGGTACAACAACCACAATGTTATTGGTTGCTTTCTTCTTTTCGTATGAGACAACGAGGCGCTAACGACCCGATGAACCCTGGTGTCAGAGATTTTCAACCGCATATTACTACTACTAGTAGGCCTCTGACATGCCGTCTAAGTAATCATAGACAACGACCGGGACTGACGGCTTATCGTGTCCTCTAAAGCACGGAACCATCTTTCTTACGGACAATCAAGTGGTTCTGCCAGCAATGTCCGAACCAGACTGGAAACAAATTCACAAAGTGACATTATCAACATTTTTCCACCGGGAAACGAACCTGGAACCTTTGCGCCGCAGGCAGAAGCACAACCTCCAGTGCACACATTAAACAATAATAAATAAAATGTCCTAGATATTTCACACAGCGCCATCTAGCCCCGAACTAAGCAAAGCTGATACTATGGGAACTAGATATATAGCTGATATTATTACCTACCAAATTTTTTTAAATAAAAATTTATACAATACATAGAAAACACTCAGATTAAACAAAAATATTTGAAAATTAACTTACAAATATTTGTGATGTGTGGGGGATCGAACCCACGACCCTCGGCGTAGCAGGCAGGGGTACTATCCACTACGCCATCGGGCCAGTCACAACAGTTTCCCCTAAATAACCATTAGATCGGTAAGTACTTCTAATCAATACACATTGCAATAAATTGTGATCTGTTCGTGTTTGTGCATAATGTGATCGAGTAATAGATAATAATGACAGCTTATATCACCGATACGATGATGCCATTAGCCGTGTGATGCCGGCTTAGAATATCTCGACTACAAATGGCGTAGCGGATACTACCCCTGCCTGCTACACCGAGGGTCGTGTACGCCTACTAGTGGTAGTAGGCGGTTGAAAAACTCTGACACCAGGGTTCATCGGGTCGTTGTACGACTCGCTGTCCCACACGAAAAGAGAGAGAGACAAGATTATATCTCCCAATCATAAAACATGAAAAACTCTGACACCAGGGTTTATTGTACGATTCGGTGTCCCACGCAAGAAGAAGAAGAAACCTTCGATCAATGCGACGAGACAGAAGACCGACCATGATAGTTAGATGACAAAATTATGGATCTTAAATAAAAAAAAAAAGTATGTTTTTATCAATTTTGGAACGGAATTGTATACCATGAGCCGTGACAGTTAGACTGTTGAAATTTCACAGAATAATGTATTTCTGTTACCGCATTTAAAATAAATTAATCATAAGAAAGAGAACTTATGAACTTACTTACTTAACTTTTTGGGGTGGTATGGGATCTACCTCCTAGCGGTCCACCCCGGGCAACGGCAACACAGGCTTGCCTGTGGATAAGTCCGGCTGAACGATCCCACCAAGCGGTGGAAGGCTCCGTAAGGGGCCGCCTGGCTCGCGACCACCATCCCACCGAAGTCTGGCGCCAAGTAGCCTAGCTGCGTTCCGTCAGTGTGTGGGAGTGCCAGTGCCTTAACAGGCTTCTTCTGGGTGAGCTCGCTCCATCTTAGACTCTGTCTCTGTCCTATGACCTAGACTAGAGTCAAGAGCAAACCCATCATTAATAAAAAAAAAAAAAGAACTCATTTTTGCAATTTTATATTTATATTGGTACGGAACCCTTCATACGACTTGCACTTGACCGACTTTTATACTAGATCCCACTTCTACCAGACTAAAACAATTACACAATTAAAATTTAGGTGCATAACTGTTCGTCCTTTTCCATATTGTGTGGCATGGCATGGTATTAATTAACCCGTATGGTGATCACAAATGCGATTCTGCGATTGAACTTTCCGTGGATTAACCAGAGACAAACTTTTTATTAGAGTTTTTTAGATGCAATATCAAAAATCTAAGGACATCTTCTAGACGAAATTGAGCACTTCAGTCTCGAGTACATACCTATTTTGATTCTTAAACTTCCACAAACTCCCATAACATTTGAGGTACATAATTCACATTTCATTAAACTCTGCATCATAAAGACCCCTAAAATCTAAAGTTGGGAAAGTTAAAGTGCAACATCGCGAAAGAAGCGCCGCTCAGTAAGGCGGTTCTCACATTTGTAATCCGACGCTGCGTTTTTGTAACGCACGGTAACGCATGTGTGTGAGTTGAAAGGAAATTGCGAATTCCTGTTTTATTCCCAAACAAATATGACTACTACTAACCGTAAACACATCGTACCCGTATTTGTAAGGGAATAAGATAGGAATTAGCAATTTCCTTTCGTCCGACAGACCCATATATTACGGTGCGTTAAAAATATATAATAGCCAAAATGAAAACGCAATTTAACGGAAATTGGAATAAAGATTTCGAATTGGCGATAACAATTTAACATTAAGATTATTCAGTTCTTGTTAAAATTTAACATATTAATTATGTTAGTACAAATGCAAAACTACTCAAAACATAGCTCAAAGGCACCAATTATTTTAAAAAATGGTTATCCTTATAAATAGCCTTTGAGGTAATTGATAGTTTGGTTTCCATTTAAATTAAAACGTATTCAGCCAGAGTTTTTTATTTTGTTTAAAGGCGCCACCAGTCTGACGTTTCACTATAAGCACAATAATAGCAAAGTTTAAGGAGGGGGATGGCAATTGATCCCCTAATACTACAACAATACAAGTTGTAAAGCAATTTTACCACCCTGTATAAGTTATAAGCGAGGCGAAGTTTGCGAAGAGATGTTGAGTTGATAAGTGAAAATGCGAAGTTGTTGTCAAGACACACCTGTGGCATGATCTGCCGCGGACTTATCCGCTCGAAAGTACTAGTATAGTAGATATTTAACGCTATAAAATGAATGCGTGAGGCTCACGCGTCAAGAGGCATTTAGTTACTCTCGCCGATTTCAACTATTTATATTTATTTGCTATAAGCGCCAACGCTGTGTCTAGCGGGCTGCAGGAGCAGCGCTGCGTGACGTGTGTCGCCCAGCCTGCGCTTTTCTTGTTTTTTGCCGGTCCCAGCTCACGCGCGTCCGCATCCCGTGTGCAGTCTGCTCGACGCAGCGTTGGCGCTTAAGCTCACCTTTTTTACTAAGTTTAACATCTAAATTGAGTGAGATAGAATGATTATTGGTAACCAGTTAGTTGGTTCAATGCTGCATGGTAGAAAAAAGAATTTCCTCCTAACGAGATGTCAGCTCGGTACCGCGGCCCTACTAGTAAAACGTGGATTTTATATTAATGCTTAGTCTTCGACAAAATTCATAAAAAAAATACTAACACCTTACCTATTCTACTAACCATAATGTGTTACAGTTACATAATATATAAATGAATAATAATAATAATAATAATTGCGTTTTAGGCCTTGACTTCTGATTGGCTAATCTTCTATGACGAGTATGACGTGTCGTGTTTACATTGTGCAGGCAGCGTGGTCGTCGTCGCCTCGTCAGCTGTAGATGCATCCAGCGAAGTCAGCATTCTGTGTGCGGCGCGCGCTTCATATTTCATTGCAATTGCCGCACCGTTATAACTGTAAAAAAGGATGCAATAAAAAGGGGCTTAAAACCAACGCAGTAACATGTACGTTAATAGATAGTGGGTGCACTTATTTGATGATCAGTTTAATCCATAAATGACATTCCACACTAAGTCAAAGTTGTAGTAGACAGTTTAAGAACTCTGACACCAGGGCGCCGCCCCGATTCTCATACTTGTCATGCCATCAAAACTCAACTGTCATTCCATAGACATAGGATTTTCTTTCCATCAAACTGTTAGCGATATAAATTACAAAAACAGCTAAAACTCCAGCTCCAGGTTTAAACTGAGTTGTTTGTCGACTCAGTGTCCCATACAACAAGAGTGACGCACTTGCCTGACGAATTCTTCAAAGCACATGCATATGTGCTAGCGTTTCGGATCAAAATTTCTGCGACAGAAATTCCATAGGTATGGCCCGACACTTGGTGGCACCCTCTTTGTGGAAATCATCAGCTTGTTTTTTGAAAACTGCAATATTCAGGAAAAACTCTGACACCAGGGTTCATTGGGTCGTTGGACGACTCGGTGTCCCACACGAAAAGAGAAGAGTAGTATTATTAGAGGCGTTTGGATGTGCTCGTTTTATTGTTGAATGTAAATTATAAAGTCAAGATAGGACTATATCTTATCAAGCATGCATATTTCACGCCTTAATCCCTTGCAGGGCAGGCAGAGCGTTAACAGTGGTAAAAAACGGTCACTATCGCCACGTCTGACATATTATGAGAGCCGTTTCAGAAAAAATGTGTACCACTATAGTGACAGTTTGTCAGCGTGTCGCCTAAAATTGTAATACACAAGAATCCCTCGAGTCCCTTAGTTACCACTTACGACACCCTCGGGAAAAGTGGGGTCTATTTCTCTCTTTTCGTGTGGGACACCGAGTCGTCCAACGACCCGATGAACCCTGGTGTCAGAGTTTTTCAACCGCCTACTACCACTAGTAGGCCAAAAGTGGGGTGATGCTATTCTTAGCCGGCATCACACGGATAATTAAACAAGGGTAGTAAATCTCAATGGTGAAGTATATTTAAAAATGCCATTTTAATATATTTTTGCACTGCAGCTAATCTTTATTATAAATATTAAATTGGTATTAAACTTTATTTTATGTCATTTTGATTGTTTATTTTATTTTTACGGCTGAAACGGTGTAATATTATCGATAAGGACATTGTATGAGGGTATAATTTTATCAATCATCTAATAAATGAGTTTTCATTTACCAAATGAATACATACCTACCATTTGTGTCTTTAATAGTAGTTCTGGTAACTAAGTTGTGTCACTAAATATATGAAAACGATTACATAAAAATCAATCAAGAATTACTTAGAAATAATATCAATCACCAAATAATCATATGGTATTTTAAAATTATCATAAAAAATCATCTGACGATATAAAATTATTGTATTTAGGAGCTGAGCTATGTTTATGACGTCAAATCTATTAATTTAGATACAAATATATAATTATTGCTTCTAGTAACATTATTTTTAAGAGACGGATTTTATACTATAGAAGAAAGTGATCAGCTACATAATCCTATTTATATTATAAATGTGAAAGTTTTTATGTTTGCTACTTCTTCACGCAAGTTTTTGGCACACACATAAAAGGTAACATGGATTAATTTAAAGGATAGTTTTTATCACCACTCAAGGGTTATGCGGGCAACGCCACGGGTAACAGCCAGTATTTACATACATTTGGTGATGCGCAGTTAGAGATTTATTAAAATGGTAACTTTTATGTTTTCTTGAGGCCAGATATTATAATTAGGGTATTGCAAATAAGTGACGAATCTGAAGTTTGGTGACAGAAAAAAATGTTCCCATATTTTATTACTATACATAATAACATGATAATAACTATTTATTTATACTCACTTATCGTCAACAGATGACCTTGGTGGTTTCATTCATAGTAACGGGTTTTGGTGGGTTACTCTACAGCAATCCAAATAATAGTTCCACAAATATATTTGAATAAAAGATCATTCTTTATCTACATGTATATTATTTAAAAAATATAAACCAATTTCAAAAATTTCGCCGTTAACATCTTTAACGACACCTAAGTCAAAACAAGTTAGAAAACGAGTTTTAGTAGGTTATGAAACTGATACGATTTTTCATACTTAATAATCATGTTTTGATTTTATAGCTATAAAAAGTTATTACAATAGTTACACAATATTCGATTCGATGCCGTGTGGTGCCGGCTTAGTATAGCATCACCCTTATTTTTCTCATGTGTATCGTAAAAAGCAACTAATGAATAAACATCCAGGAAATGGGAAGCAGCGTTCCCTGTGAACGCACCATCTTGCACTGCGCTCGCAAAGCGCCTGCCAAGCGCGGTGAGTATGGTAAATACCTCCAATAAGGGGAGACACATGTCCAGCAGTGGACTTTTGTGACTTTTTATGTATTAAAGGCTCAATAGTAGTTTATGCAACTGTCGTATAATAGGGGTCATTAGAATGCGAGTGTCTGTTTATCACACGAGGCGCAGCCGAGTGTGATAATAGTTTGACACGAGCATTCTAATGCCTAATTATAGCAGTTGCATACACTATTTTATCTACACTCTCCAAAAAAACTCAGAAACACTTTTCTAAACGTACGCACCGGCCATTGCAAGGCCCGATACAAGGACAATTTCAATACGAGAACGTAATATGGCTTGATATGATTTTTTTTAAATCTATACTTAAGCAGTTGTTTAGATGTGGAGTCTTAACAATAACTTAACTAAACAACTGAACAACATCTGAACAACATCTGAACAACAACTGAACAACATCTGAACAACAACTGAACAACATCTGAACAACATCGAAACGACAACTGAACAACATCTGTACAACAACTGAACAACATCTGAACAACATCTGTACAACAACTGAACAACATCGGAATAACATCTGAACCACAACTAATCAACATCTGAACAACAACAGAACAAAAACCTATTAAAACAACTGAACAACATCCGAAAAATTACCGTTCAACAACAACTGTCAGGTGCGGCGGAACTATCTTCCGAGTCCGGACTATCTTATGAGTATTGGAAAAAAAAACTTCGTTTCATTTCTCAACTTTATCGTATTAAGAGTTTTGTCATTAAGTCATTACGCTTCTGTAATTTATAGTAAACTCTAGTTTTTATAGGCAGAATGCATAAAGTAGGTCATTATGCATCTGTTTTCGAATTCATAATTCGAACATTATGAGACGAGTGTATATAAACATAATTAATAAATGAGATCCCTTAATGGGATAAGTCCGCCTTTGTGCCTAACCTTTTCTATTATTAGTGTTTTTTTATGTTATTTATTTGGTACAATTAAGTTATTACATACATAAATATACATACATAATTCATAGTTGGAACCACTGCCTATGTACTTGACAGAGGAATACAGTATAGTAACGCGGTGGAATAACCCGTTAAACACTATCTTGCTATCTCATTCAGTGTGCTGACATAAGCTGGGTGAGTCGTATGTAAAAGAATTGTACGTACTATTTATAAACTGCATTCTTTATAGTAAGTAGTATAAAGTATCAGCTTATTTGTACCGTGTATGAGGTATGTGTATTATATAAGTAGCACCGCAACACGATTATATAGGTCAATGTTGAATAGAACTGAGAACTTGCTCTCTATTTTGGTAGCATAATAGTTCGTCGGACGGTCATTGACCCGCCGCGGCCACAGATTATTGCTCTTTAAGTATTTAGGAAATACAGATGTGTGGCGGTTTTAGGTTATTTGTTAATCATATTAAGTCTTGTTTGTTTTTCTAAATCAATTAGATAAAAAATGTATATTGTTATTTCATAATAGTCTTTCTTATCTTGGACTTTGCTCGCGAAAAAGTGGTTTGTTTACAAGCGCGCATTTTGAATAGTTCCATAGCGCTCTAAAAACGAATGTTATTTATTATTTTATGTTAAGTATGTTTTGTAATAAATTAAAAAGAAGTCGTGAAATTTTAAAGTTTAGTTTTAAAATAAAACACATACTAAAATTAACATGCTTTTTTCATACAGTTGCTTTTTTTTATTACTTTGTTATTTATTGTTTTGCTTAGCATTATTAAGTTTTAAACGGGTTTATAACTCTCCGCTTATAATCATACATGTATTTTTTCTCAGACAGTCAAATCCAAAATGGCGCCCATCACACTATGGCACTTCGTCAGCAGCCCACCATCCTGGGCCGTGAGGATGACAGCCAGCATACTCAAACGGCCGCTAGAACTGAAAGAGGTTGATGTTGTAAACTTGCAGCAAAAATCACCTGAATATAGAAAGGTAAGCGCTGCAGTTTATTATATTGACTTATAATGATGAAATATGTCTACTTTACGACAGAGGTAGACAGCCTTGTGATGCCGGTTTAGATCTATTACCCCCCAAATACAACCAGTGGGTTTCTTAAAAAGCGACTGAGTGATAAATTCATCCAGATATTGGGCAGCAGCGTTTCCTGTGAAAGCAATTTCTTGCACTGCGCTCGCCTATTCGCTTGCCAAGCGTAGTGAGTATGGCAATTCCCCCCCAATAGAAGGAATGAAAGGAATCCGATGTCCAGGGGTTGAATGTTGTTGATGTTTATGTATGACAGAGGTGAGCACCGATTGCCACTATTGAAAATATAGATTTTCTGTTTTTATAAAGTACGTACTGTCACATCACAATTACTATAAAACCGTCGCGTTTGCTCTTTGAGTTTGATTATTGTCTCTTTTTCCAGATGAATCCTGCAGGAACTGTACCTGTGATCAAAGACGGTGATTTATATTTATCAGAAAGGTATTTTCTATAAATGCTTTTGAATACCTACCTACTTGTCTAACGATACGACTTTTTCTTTAGATAATATTATCTTACTTAATTTAGTTACGCCTTTTCTCTACATTTTTAGTCACGCGATAATGAAGTACCTTCTAGATAAATACGGCAAAGAAGAACACAGAAAATTATACCCTAATGATTTAGTGAAGAGGGCAGCTGTTGATCAAATCAATTTCTTTGATGCCGGTGTCGCGTTTGTACGACTAAGGGATATTGCTGTGAGTAATTTATATTTGAAAATATACTTAATAATTATATATAATAATTGGTAAATCGTTTCAACTTTGTAACTCCTCACAACTCTTTTTTTACTTATTGTAACAGAGTTGTAGCATCTATGTAAACCACTAAAGCAGCTAAAGGTAAAACTTATATGGATATAGAAAACCTGCTGTAATAGATGTTTAATTTTAGTTTTGAATGTTATTTGTTTTAGTATTTTGAACTTTGTATATAAAAATGATTTTGTTTGAGTAAATTATATTATTTTTAACTAGCATATAATAAATATTAAGAAAATTACCTGAGATACAAGTAAATATATTTTGTATTTACTTAGTTTAGGTATAGTTAATAAATGTATGCACAACTTTAATTTTATATCTGTAAATTTACTATATGCACACTTTTATTTTGAAATAAATTATCTTTATCTTTATGTAGAATTAAGCATTTGTGCAAAAAAGTGCTTGATTTGTTTGAGTTCATATGAGCTATTACATTTTCAAAATGTTGTTTCGTATCATTATTAAATTAATACTGTTTTTTTCCTATTCTAGATACCAGCAATAGCTGGACTGACAACTGAATTGACTCCAAAAGGAGCCAAGAACGCAGAAGACTTATATGAAACACTAGAAATGTTTATAAATAAAAAGGATTTTGTTGCAGCCGTCGAATTAACAGTAGCTGATTTAAGCATTGGATCGACTGTTTTAGGGCTGAATCAATTACATGCACTTGATAAAGCAAAGTAAGTTATTGAACTGATTGAGTTTCAATTTGTAATTGTAATTTCACTGTGATTGTACCACGCGACAAAACAGCTTCTAAAATCAAACACACACAAAACAAATTAAAAAAAAAAGCCGGTTTAGAATGGAACTCTTTTGCAAAAAAACTTTTGATTTTACAAGTTTTCATTTTCTCAGGTACCCTATAACAGCCGCGTGGCTAGACCGGCTACAAGCTCAGCCTGAGGTCCAGGAGATTGCAGTACCTGGATCTCAGTATTTGGGTAAGGTCGTCAAAGCGTGCTGGAAGAGGAATCAAGCTAAAAAAACAAATGTGCTGTGAACTTCTGTTATGTATTAAATGATTCAAGTATTATTTATGATGCAGCGAGTGCCATGGCCCGTGGGCATCTTTGCGGTTGGGGTGAAGCGGGGTGGTATATTCGACTGAAAATGGTTGCTTGAGTTTTTTAGTATTATTGTGACTTTTCAAATAAATCTTTTGTTTTATTGTTATATGATTGCATTATAGGTTTATTTACTAAATGAGTTATTTAATGATTAAATCTTAACATTATGTAACCTAACATGACTAAAATTCCTTTTTACCTACGATTTTTCAATGTAGGTTTTTTTTTGTTCACCTATTTTGCATTACTGAGAACAACAGTTTGATACACAGTGGAATCACTCATTATCATACTATCTGGCTAAGCCTGTTGATGTAAATACGCAAAGTGAGTTTACAATATCTTCGCTTAGATTCCGAATTTTACGTGTACTGTTATTTTCTCATTATTTCTTTTATTATTGCCGTGTGATGCCGGTTAAGAATAGCATCACCCCATTTCTTACCCGTGGGAGTCGTAAGAGGCGACTTAGGGACTCGAGGGTGTGTATCGCAATTTTAGGCGATGGGCTGACAACCTGTCACTATAGCGATACACAATTTTCAGAATGTCCCTCAAATATTTGTCAGATGTGGCGTAAATGTCCGTTTTTGCGGCCATTTACGCTCTGCCTACCCCGCAAGGGATTATAGGCGTGATATATGTATGTATGTATGTACAAGCGAAGGTCTTGTAAGTTTTTTCCATACATCTTGGAGATTTCCAATTTCGGTTATCGTTTGATTTCCATACACAAACAAGACTGAAACAACCAACATGATTCAGTGGTGAACCACAAGTAATTTCCAATACATCGTAAAGAGAGTTAAACTGTTTAAAAAATTAAACCGACTTCATAAGAAAATAAACTCAATAATCTTTTTTCGCTTGGGACACCGAGTCGTCCAACGACCCGAGAACCCTGGTGTCAGCGTTTTTCAACCGCCTACCACTAGAAGTAGGCCTCTGACATGGTTGTTAAACGGCCGCCGACTAAGTAACCATAGACAGCAACCGGGACCGACGGCTTAACTTTCCCCGAAGCACGGAACCATTTTTTTTGGACAATCAGTTGGTTCACCCTGCAATGTCCTAACCAGACCGGGAACCAATTCACAAAGTGATAAATATCAACTGTGTGAGTGTCCTACCGAGAATCATTTACGCTCTGCCTACCCCGCAAGGGATTATAGGCGTGATATATGTATGTATTTCTTTTAACAATTTTTAAAGTATTTTGACAATGCTTGTCTCGGGCATATTTTGTTACTGTAAATTAAATTTTTGTGTTTGAACAATAAACTGAACACTTCATGTATAAAATGGCATGAATATTTCTCGTATTTACTAGGTATTTTTTTCAGATGCAACATTTTCTTTAAATTATTAAGATACGTATCGCAATTCGCAATCAATCATATTTTTATGTTCTATGTGAACTATACATAGTTCACATGATATCTGATACCTGTGATATATATGATGCCTGTATATATATATATATATATATATATGATACCTGTAAATGAAAATGAAAATGAAAATGAAAAATTTATTTATAACTTATCTAGTTACAGGTCAATCCAAACACAATGTAACTCAATGTTACACGAGTAGGTATAGGTAAAGTAGGTATCCATTCTATAAATATAATCAATTACAACATTCGTCAGAAAACAATCATATTTAAAATAGTTTAAATAATAATAGTTATTTCTAATAATAAAATAAATTTGAATAAGAATGTCCGTTAACTATGTCAGTTCTACTGTGTACACACAGGTATCATATTATATTTTATATAGAGGTATTATAGTCTTAAATATCCACTTACATGACTTCATTATCTTCAGAACTATTTAGAAATACAATACAATACAATACAATACAATAACTTTATTGATAATAATAGCATTACAGGTCATTTGATTAGTAGAAAACATTATAGTAGCAAACTAATATGTTATTATATTTTTCAAATCATAGGGGCTCGAACGAATTCATTTAAGTTGTAAAACTGCTTCTCATGGAGCCATTTTTTAAGTTTATTTTTAAATATTTGAGTACAAGCTGCATCCTTGACTTCGTCTGGTAAGTCATTGTATACTCTTGGCCCTAAAACATACACCGATCGTTTTGACTTGCTTAGTTTCTGCCTTGGTATCACTAGTTGATTTCGTGCGCTGTTGCTGCGTAAGTTGTGTATTTTATTAAGAGAGAATTGCTTGAATTCTCACAATATGAAATCCCGTTCCAGAACAACTTCAAGAATTCTTATAGAAATGGGAAGTATTCAAAGTCTGTTCTCTTAATTATCAATCAATACCCATTATTCCCAAATCTCCGTTCCAGACACTAATTGAAAAAAAATATTTCAAATTCTTCGAGAAAGTTCAAAAGATATACTCCACTACGCTCCAGCTCGATGGTATTATCTAATATTATTTAGTTCATTAAATTTATTTTATTAATGGTTCACATAATCTCTAAAGCGTACTTATTTTAAAAATAAAACACTCAATGATAAGAATACCGAGTGTTGCTAGAAATGCAAAATGTAAAAATTTATTGAAGATTCAAAGCAGTGAACCAATCTTTAAAACTCAACCACTTTACCAAAATAATATATTAGGTCAAATAATTAAAAGCATAAATTGTTTACAAAAATGATTTCAGTTACAAATCCTTGTCACGTCTTAAAATGTATTATTTTCATCACACATATACACATATTACGCCTTGCGGGGTAGGCAAAGCGTAAACAGCCGCAAAAAACGGACATTTACGCCACGCCAAGTCTGACAAACGTTTATGAGTAATTTGGAAAATTGTGTATCGCCATAGTGACAGGTTGTCAGCCCATCGCCTAATATTGCAATTCATACCCTCATGTCCCTTAGTCGCGTTTTAAGACTCCCACTGGAAAGAAATGAGGTAATTCTATTCTAAGCCGGCATCACACGGCAATTATTTTCATAATTTTGTGTGTTTCTGTGCATTAGAGCGCTGTGGAACAACCCTATCAAGATATTCCAATCGTTTCGACCCCACTTCAATCTGTTCTCGCTATTAGTCTTGTCAGGGTGTGACGAGGGAAAATATATCTTATTACATGGTAATAAAGGGTGAAGGGTGTGGTTAAGGGTATATGTACTTTTTCTGTAAGATCTGGGTCTGGATTTTAATCACACACAGACACACATATTACGCCTTTGTCCCTTACGGGGCAGGCAGAGCGGTAACAACCGTAAAAATACATACAGACACAACACATGCTCTTATCCCTTTCGGAGCAGGCAGAGTGTTAACGGCCGTAAAAATACGGTTGCTATTGCTACGTTTGACAAATATTTGTGGGCTGTTTTAGAAATTTCGCGCATCATTGTACAATATTGGTACATTTTATAATATAAATAATAACTAATACTTCAAACTTTCATTTCATTAACGTGCTTACCATTCATTGAATCTTACACAAGCTTCAAAAAGTACACAAAATGTAATAAGTGCTTTACAGACACACATGACGCATACATAAAATATGCCGTGTGATGCCGGCTTAGAATAGCATCACCCCATTTCTTGCCCGTGGGAGCCGTAAGAGGTGACTAAGGGACTCTAGTATTGAAATTTTAGGCGATGGGCTGACAACCTGTGACTATGGCAATGCTCCATTTTTCAAATGATCCTCAAGTATTTGTCAGACGTGGCGTAAATATCCGTTTTTTGCGGTCGTTTACGCTCTGCCCACCCCGCAAGGGATTGTAGGCGTGATATATGTATAGATGTATGTATAAATAAAATGAGCGACTTTAGAATATTTATAAGTTATGCCTCCAAATAATGCCAGCCGTATCGGACTATTATCGATAAAAACGCGCAAAAAAACGTGTTTTGTATGGCAGCCCCCAAAAATATATATATTTTTTGTATTTTTTGTTATAGCAGCAACTAAAATACAACATCTGTGAAAATTTCAACTGTCTAGGTATAACAGTTCAGGAGTTACAGCCTCGTTACTGTAGGACGGACGGACGGACAGCCGAGCCTCAGTAATAGGGTTTCTGTTATTACCCTTTGAGTACGGAACCCTAAAAAATAAGAGAATCTGGGCTTTAACCGCTTTAGCGCCGCAGTCGGCCGAGCCACTCACTATCATTCGACCGTAAGAGGATGTTTACGAGCGTGTGTCGACGTGAGTACACTCGGCCCCGTTATTCCGCGACGTAATTTCTCGTATCAGATCGGAGCGGGGCCACAATGGAATCTTGCTCGATATCAGCCCTGGAGGTATAAAAGCGGTGGATTAGGTACTGTGGCCTATGAGAACCTTCTTTTGGTGTGGGACACTAAGTCGTTGATCGACCATTGAACGCGGGGGGTTATTCAATAAGGCTGAAAATAGTTATTTACAATGACAATTATTCAATATAGGTACATAGCATGATCAGTGAGGCATTTCGACACATAAGTTATCCTTACTAGTTCCAAGCTGCGCAATGTAAATTAAATTGTCATTGTGATATAGAGGTAAAATTGTCAACTTTATTGAATGACCCCCTGGTGTCAGAGTTTTTCAACTGCTTGTAGGCGGAACCTTTGCACTACCACTGCGCCACACTAGCCGTCATATATCCCATATGATATATAAGCGTGATGTGTGATAGTGTCTGTCTACGAGTATGTATCCACAAATTAGGCAACAGCGTTGTCTGTGAATGCAACATCTTGCACTTTGTTCGCCAATTCTCAGCAGGGTAAGTAACTATGTATTGGTAGGTATTTATTTTGATAGTAGTTTTGACATGTTGTTTTCCTTTAGTGTTATTTTCTCATTAGTGCACGCACCCGCTTCTTTCTCTCTCTGTTTACCTTCTGGTTGGCCGGTAGAGAATGCCGTCTGGCATTAGGCCCGCCTTTGGTACGATGTGCAATAAAGTATAAATAAATAAATGAGAGTAACCCATTAGTGGGCTGTTAGGCAGGTGTTGATAATACCGCATCCTCTTCCAAGATCTTCCTACATCTTCAGAACTACTGGAGCGGATTTACCACAGATCGTAATGCGGCCGAGTTACGATGAACCCCGCCTCCCTACCCCCGATCCTGATGAAGAAAGGGGGTGGAACTACAGCTTGTACCAGCTTTTTATTTAGCAAGGTTATATAGGGTGAAATTTGACTTTGACTGACCCGATGGCGTAGCGGATAGTACCCCTGCCTGCTACGCCGAGAGTCGTGGGTTTGATCCCCACATGACACAAATATTTGTCAAGCTACTTTTAGATATTTGTGTTTAGTCTGGGTGTTTTCTATATTTATTTACACAAAAAAAGAGTATATAAGTATTATTATCAGCTATTTAGTTCCCATAGTATTACAATTACTGTTGACTAGCCTATATGTGATTTGGCTTAGCTGTAAGACTTATAATGCAATAAATGATTTGATTTGATGTGATAGTACAAACTTTGCTTAGTTTGGGACTAGATGGCGCTGTGTGAATTGTCCAGAATATTTATATAAGTATTTATTTAATTTATTTCACTAGTGACCGATAGCGAAAACCCAAGACGTAATGGCGATAAGAAACAACATACCTAACATAACTTAATACATAAAAAAATAATAGGAAAATAACAGTAATGTAAAGAAAATACATGTCAAACTTTAAAGCTTTGTCAAATTCATTGCAACTGTATCCAATTATGGTTTAAAAATGAATGACTTTTGAACAACCCTGTATATTTCACTATCGTTCTTTAGAGTTAATCCAGTCTTAGAATTATCTAGAAGTGTAGCTTAGAAAGATTAACAGCATGTGCTTTTATACAGCTTGACCAGCTTAGGCGGTTCACACACGTGCCTCACGTTATTGCGGTGTTTTGCAGGATCCGATGTTTTTACGGAAAAAGTTTACAAAATCCACCGAAAAATTGTAGCTGTCAAAGTCTGTCATTTATAAGAGGACTATTTGTGAACAGCAATATGTGCGATTCACATACATGCACAGCCTCAACAGTCCACTGCTTAGCTGCCGAAATGGCGAGTGCAGTACAAGATGTTGCATTCACAGGATCCGTTTCGTGGTCGGTTAACGTAAATGAGTTAATAAATTTTGACAAAAAACACTTGTACTGTGAAACGAGTACAAGTGTTTTTTGTCAAAATTTATTAAACATGGAGTTTCACCAAGCGCCAACAATCGCAAGTATTAACTGTAAATGAGTTAAGCTAAGCAGTCGGGTTTTTTGTGTAACTTCGATAATCATCTTTGAACAAATACGCTTATTCACGTACACGTGTCACGCACGTCTATATCCCTTGCGGGGTAGGCAGAGCGTAAACTGCCGTGAATCATTTTCGCCACGTCTGGCGAAAAGTGTAAAAACAGCGTGAATCAAACCCGTGTGTTGCCGGCTTAGAAAAGCATCACCCCATTTCCTTCCCGTGGGTGTCGTAAGAGGCGGCTAAAGGACTCGATGGTTACACGTGCATTGCAATTTAAGTCGATGGGCTGACAACCTGTCACTATAGTAATACACGATTTTACTGAAACAGCCCTCAAATATTTTGTCAGTTATCTTTACAGTATTTCACGCTCTGTCTACTTTCTATGAGATAAAAGCGCGATATGCGTATGTTCTTATGTTTGTATCAAACCTGCACCCACTAAGTCGATAGTCAAGTTTTAACAACTGATCCACAGAGGCATTATAGTTTCTTGCTGCTACAAAGTGACTAAACTAGTTTAAACATGGTGCAACATTGGGTCATAAATCTTGGAAACTGGAGCGCTTGTATCTTTAGAAGGGTTTACTTTGTTCCATAGTATCTAAGAAGTTGATTATAGCTGACTCGCTTAGATAGCCCTAAAGTTTAAAGTCATCAGTCTATCTGGCCGGAAGTCGTCCAACAGGCAGGTTTTTTATCTTCATATAAGCTTGAAGCGACCTCTGAGAGCTACGACAAGAAGCTCACTCAGTGGTTCACGAGCAAGCAAGACGCAATAGAAGTTCCAACATATCTGCAAGATGGCGCCACGTGACAGAACAAAGAGCCTGAAACGCGGTATCGAAGTGTTTCACCGCGCAACGCATATATACATCTTCCAATTCTATCCAGGTGGACCAGTTGGTCCCCTGGACACAACACCCGGCCAGGCGGGTAGCTACCCTTTTCCCGACACCATCTGGAACCCTCCATTCTGCCTATTGGCATCACTCCTGTCACCTGCCATAGGTTTTACCTTTCAGCCAGTGAATGAGACTCCTTTAACTTGTTATAAAGAACACCACCTCAAAAACAAAAGAAATGTCGGGAATGGGCTCTATGAAGCCTCGTGGAAGAGAAGACAATATCTGATCTTCTTTTATGGGATTGGAGTGCAGGATCATACTGAGTTGCCACAAAAACAAGGCACAGAAGGGATTTTCTGCTGGCGATAAGTAAGACGGCGGCACCGTCCAAACAATGGACCACCAGCCTGTCCCAATTGCCCATATCCCTGTACGTTCCAGGACTTGCAAGTGGTGAGTCTCAGGGGCATTTCAGTTGTCAAATCGATGGTCTAGAAGACAAACATGATAATTACAGACTATCCAACTTTTCAGGAGGAACATTTTTAGTTACGTAAAAGTTCTAGATGCTGTAGCTTAAAATAGAACATAGGAACCATGTATATACTACTTGTATTTGGATAGGATATTTATCTTTTTAATGATCTATTTATTAAGTAAACATGATTTGTTTAAAGATTCTTTAAAAACAAGAATGTAGTAAAAAAAGTCATCACTTATTATGTTTTTACATAAACTTAAAATACGTAATACCTATTCATTTAACACTTTTGTGTCGTGTGATGTGATACTAAGAAAAATCAAGAAATAAGAAATAAATTCTCTTTATTCGTAAATAATTCAAACATGAGATCAAATCTTAGTAATGTAGTAGGTGCCTACCTTATAATTCGAACTTAAGTTCAGTCATCTGTCGACTCCGAATCAAAACAATCATCAATTAAAGATTTTTCATCAACAGCAAGAATATGGGCGGGCCTAATGCCACGCGGCATTTTCTACCGGCCAACCAAAAAATAAGCGGGTGCCCAATAGTGCCCATACACAAAACAAATATATTATAATCGTACGTAAAGTTCTTACTAAAGGTGGCTATACAATACATAAGAAGAAATAAACAAAAATACAAAGTACTTAATACTTTAACGTAATAAAATAAAAATACATAAACCTACTTAAAATAAATACATACATACATCAGCCTATTGCAGTCCACTGCTGGACGTAGGCCTCCCCCAGGGTACACAATAGGGCATGATCTCACGTTTTCGCCATCCAGTCGCTACCAGCCGCCTTCTTTAAATCATCGGTCCATCTGGCCGGAGGTCGTCCAACACTACGCTTTCCGATTCGAGGCGTGGCCTCCACTCAAGAACCTGTTTACTCCACCGTCCGTCGGTTCTACGACAAATGTGGCCAGCGCACTGCCACTTGAGTTTGCTACACTTCCAGACTATGTCCGTTACTCTGGTCTCATTCCGGATTTTATCTATTACAGAGATACCGAGCATAGACCTTTCCATAGCTCTCTGAGTGACATGTAACCGGTGGGCCAGTTTTACTGTCTGGTTCCACGTCTCGGCTCAATAGGTCATGACTGGCAGGACGCATTGATCGAACACCTTGGTCTTGAGGCTTTGTGGCAAGGCAAAATAATTACATGAATACATAAAAAAATAAGATATACCCACGACAAGCTAACATAAATAAAATAGGATGAACGCTCAAACAAAATAACTAAGAAAAGAACCAGGGAGACTAGCCAGGTATGGCAACTATTTTAGGAGGCTGCATCATCTGAGTCAGCCAAATATAGGTCGAGAAGTAGTTGCTCTGTAATATTCATATTCGATGTACTGGGAAGTGGTGACTGTCTAGATGTATTTTGTATAGAAATTAAGTTCAAGGCATTATTTCTATCACAAGATGCGTAAGCAACTTTTGTAAGAGCGTTACCGAATTCTGTAGGTGGAGACAGCGCTGGTGTCGTAAACATCGGTAAGTTTCGTGGATGTATCGGTGATTTTTGAGGGAACAACAGTCGTTTTTGTTTGTGAATCGGCACCAGGGGATAATGCTGGCACGTCAGCATTCACTTCACGCGGGCACGGCGGCACCGGGGCAGCAGAGGCGAGCGGTGAAGTAGCGGCGGTATCAGGGGCTAACGCTGGAACGTCAGCGTCAGGGGCTAGTGTCGGAATGTCGGCGTTTATTTCAGGCGGGGACCGCGGTATCGAGGCAACAGAAGCGAGCGATGAAGCAGCGGCGGCAGCACCTTGTTGCTATGCCGAGATTCCCGCCAAAATAAAATTATACAAAGTATTAAAATTTGTTGTGAAAAGCAACGTTATAGTATGAAATATCACTCACATTAATATACGTTTCAATATTTGTCTATACCTTGGTAAATAGATTAAATAACTTTAAAACTTTTGGGCTCCAGAATTTTGTTTAGTAATTGGTGATTAAATCATTTGTCAATTATGATGTCTTTATGTTTAAAGCACTTAATATATTTTTCTGTATGCTGAGCAGTGTCCAGTAGCATTAAGACTACTTAAACCATTTGTCACTGGCATCTTGGAAAGATTAATATCTTTAATTGTAATTGGGAATCAAGATTTACCAAATGACAATAATAATAATGATATTTAGCTTATTTGTGTAATTATGGTAAATCCAAAAAAGATGCGCTAAATATATTTAATATTTTTGTAGTTTAAGTTTAATGGTAATTAATTATAATTAAATTTTTTGGCATCAAACTGACATCATTTTGGGGTGGTATGGGATCTACCTCCTAGCGGTCCACCCCGGGCAACGGCAACACAGGCTTGCCTGTGGATAAGTCCGGCTGAACGATCCCACCAAGCGGTGGAAGGCTCCGTAAGGAGCCGCCTGGCTCGCGACCACCATCCCACCGAAGTCTGGCGCCAAGTAGCTTGCTGCGTTCCGTCAGTGTGTGGGAGTGCCAGTGCCTTAACAGGCTTCTTCTGGGTGAGCTCGCTCCATCTTAGACTCTGTCTCTGTCCTATGACCTAGACTAGAGTCAAGAGCAAACCCATCATTACTAAAAAAAAAAAAAAAAAACATCACTATAAGTGTACATCTATTGTTTGGGGAGAAAGAGACGTAATTAGGGTATTTGGGTTTGTGTAAACGATACGTACAGCATCTTCATTTAATACATATGGCATTAAAATGTTAAAATCGATTTTTTTGTAGTTAGCACGTTTGTCTTCTAGACCATCGAAATATTGGTCACGGAAGATTTAAAGGTTGTCTGTTGGTTTACGAAGAATCAGATGGTTCATCCACTTGGTGTCCTACACATTACACAACACTATTTTATTTATTTATTTAACCATTTATTGTACACAAAAACATACACAGGAACAATTTACAATGAGACAAGACACAACAGGTTTACTTATTTCTAAAAATAAAAATTCTTACAGCAATCTTACATAAGTGAGATTTCATAATTCGAGACGCGGATATGACGTGCACAATAGCAAAACGTACTGTATATACGAATACTTAAATACCTTTACGTTAAAATACTTATATACCTATTAATATATAACTACATATACACTATATTATAATGAATGATTGTTTAAATTGCGTTTACTACTATACACACACACACACACACATACACACACAAAATGCAGTGTTATTTATTATCTTTTTATTATTATCTTTATAATTCCTTTTTAAAAAAATTATTATTAAAAATTTAAATTTTGTTCTTATTTACTTAATTGATTTTTTTATATTATTTTAAAATGCTTAGTTATACATCCGATGGGAAGAGTGAGTCTTCCCGATACAGGTATATCTTTATATACTTACTGGGACAGACTCGGCCTCTAGTTTAATGAATAGTTTGTTAATATTACCAAATAAATATTTTTTCATTTTCATTTTCATTTTTCACTACTTTGCAATGTGTATTGACATTAACAGAGTTTACAACATTAATTTATCCAATAATTTGCACATATTCATGCATGACATAATCAGATTTGTATAAATTGTGCATCCACAAATTATACCATTGGGTATTTTTATTGCAAGCAATTACGCAGAATCAATGGTATTTGTTTTAATATGTGATAATACTATCCTACATTGAATAAAGTAATTTCATTTTACTATTTTTTTCCATTTTTATATAATGAGGCCTTTTTGACAGCTGTTTTAAAGATAATAATACTCGGGAAGTACTAAAAATTATCACAATAGATGGCGTAGATTATCTTGGGTAGAATCTGGGGAGCTTGATTTTTCTTCTTTTCGTTTAAGACTCCGAGGCGTCCAACGACCCAATGAACGTACTTAAAAATTTATTATACATACATGATTGTTACCTGTTGTATTTACCGAATAAAATAAAATAAAATATCACGCCCATAATCCCTTTTGAGGTAGGCGTAGCGTAAACGGCCGCAAAAAACTAACATGTACACCACATTTGAGGGTCTTTCGGAATATTGTGTATCGCCATAGTGAGAAGTTGTCAGCCCATCGCCTAAAATTGCAAAACACACCCTCGTCCCTTCGTCGCCTCTTACGACACCCACGGGAAGATATGGGGTGATGCTATTCTATTCTGGCATCACCCGGGTCGGGTTTAAAGTACAAAGTATTGTAAATAAAACACTGCTTTCCATTCCATTTATATGATGATGTCTTGAAATGAAGATTTATTTATTTGACTGGCTCGATGGCGTAGCGGATAGTACTCCTGCCTTCTACGTCGACGGTCGTGGGTTCGATCTCCACAAGACTCAACTTTTAATAAAGTGTTTTTTTTTTCAGATATTTGTGTTTTTCTATGTATGATATGTATATATTTAAAAAAAAAAGTATGTAGTAAAATCAGCTTTTCAGATCTCATTGTACAAGCTATGCTTAGATGGCGCTGTGTGATAGATAGTAAGAAAAAATAAGAAAAGAAAAGAGAAAAGAAGCGAACACAATGAAAAAGGAGGAAAGCCTAGATACATACAGGCACACACGCCGTGAACATCAGGATGCCGC
Organism: Tuta absoluta; assembly: GCA_027580185.1. Classification (NCBI taxonomy): domain Eukaryota; kingdom Metazoa; phylum Arthropoda; class Insecta; order Lepidoptera; family Gelechiidae; genus Tuta; species Tuta absoluta. The sequence continues at coordinate 320,999 of JAQAHW010000048.1, forward strand.
TAAATCAGGATCACACTGCATCAGGTCCTTTGTAGAAAACAATAAAGAATGGACCCCAAAACTAATCAACCAGCAAGTCTAGATGATATTAAAAATCACATTTTAATCAAACTTACGTCAGGATATGAAATAACACTTGAGGAAGTATAACTTTACGTCAGGATACAGAACAACACGTCATGGGCGTATACTTGTCGAACCCTGTAGAATACTGCATCACCAAATGCTATCGCTAGCCACTGAAATGATTAACCACAACGTTGATATCATTACGCAGTCAATTCCCACGGTGAGGCTGTTTCGACACTTTGCAGGTCATCGTCAGGCACGGTGTAACCGTACTACAACCGACCTGTCTACCAAACCAACCTAAGAATCTTAAGACACACGCTGATCAACATCAACGTGTCTTCACAACACCAAAGATACCGATCGACACTAACCTTCAACACCGCACACTATTGAAATCCACAGCCTGCAAGATTACAAAGAGACCACAGCAGCAACTGTCACCAACCTTGTACAATCTCTGCATTTCACCAACCTCGGCTACAACCTCGGGGATATACGACAATAACCAACACACACTTCATGATCTCCACAAATATTTCACTGGCAATACGAATCTAGGGCTCCGCCATCGCTAGACGACCACAGTTTCTCCAAACGCTCCAGGATTCCAAAGATTTTTCCAGATTCTAAACCTAACTTCAAATCGACCACATCGAACGATAGACCAACCGGAACTGTCAAAGTTGTTTACTCTAAAGCCCACTTGAGTTCCGTTTCTCCATCTTGAACGCACCCAACAATGAATTGTGAGAACGCACTACAACGCCTCTAACGTCACTCCAGTACATCTTACAGTCGATAGCTAACTGCGCGCGAATAAAGCGCATCGCCTATTTGAGTGTTGCCAGCGATTATGCGTTTCGTTTCTGCAAGAATCAAATGGAAGAAAATAATAACAAAACGTGAACTGTCAAATAATTTCAGCCAATACCCACCAGAGCTTGATCAATCTCCATCCATACATACATAAATCACGCCTATATCCCTTACGGGGTAGGCAGAGCGTTAAAGGCCGTAAAACGGATATTAACACCACGTCTGACAAAAGTTTGAGGGTCAATCAGATAACTGTGTATCACTATAGTGACAGGTTGTCAGCCCGTCGCCTAAAATTGCAATACACACCCTCGAGTCCCTTAGTCGCCTCTCACGACACCCATGGGTAAGAAATGGGGTGATGCTATTCTAAGCCGGCATCACACGGCAAATTTATTATTAGCGAATTTCAAATTTCAATCTTCGACATATTTATTATTAGCGAATTTTGTAAACTTACTTTTCAAAACAGGAATTACAGGATTTTTAAAATTGTAGAGGTATACCTAATACAGTAATTGTTTTAAAAATTTGGTATTCTATTTATTTGTGGTCAAAATTATTACCTACTCTACAGCTAATCAACAACCGCGAATTCATCCGGACTGCATTTATTTCAAAATGGCGGCCTTTAATTCGCCGGATCCCATTATCAGCGTTTGTTGGACTCGTCATTTGCTATTCATTGCACACTCGGTGGGGTATTCCACAATCCTATAAATTATTTATAGAAAAAAGTTTATTTTTTAATGTAGTGAACACGTAACTTAATGTTTACACTTCACATTACAATTTACATTCTTGATATATTGACGCCAGTTCAGCTGCTTATGTGTTAAACATTCCACACTTAAACTAGTAATACTATAGAAAACAAAATATACAGACAATAATTTAAAACTATTACAAATATTATTACAACCCCTAGAATTTTACTATGCAATAGTAAAACTGTTTATACTACAAGAATTATACAATATTAAATATTATAAATTAGGTTTATGGTTCAAATGTTGTTTATAACGATCATCAATCAAATTATTTATTTGTGGTACACAGGTTATACAAAGATCTTAAATGTAAAAAGCTCGCCGTAACCCGTCATTTGGCATACAAATTTTCTGCTCCTTTCTTCTTTCTCTCAGGATTATTTCTTGTTACGGAATGAAGTCTATAGTATGTTTACCAGAGAGTTAGTCAGTAGCACCCAGCTACCCCTCAACTGTTTTATTAAGTGTACAGAACTATTACGTACCTATCTAGTGTGAGTGCGAACGATACTGTTATTTTGTACTAATTTAGCTTTTTTCTCATGTAAGTGACTGTTTTTGTCTTTTTTGAGAAATAAATGTCTTAAAACCTAAACCTAGTCTAAGATTACGAAAGAAGATTACTTACACGTAAAACTTAACAACTTTCCCCAAGAGCAATATGGAGACCAGAAATTATAGGTAACTCCCGTCTAAAATGTCATGTAGATGTATTAGGTTTCATGATCCTTCCAGCTTGATATTTAACGGATAGACCTCTGTATCTTGAGATTACTTGTTGAATAGAAGGAGTTTAATATCCAGTAGACTGTAGTTAAATATTATATTGAATTGTGAATTCGAAATGACCAAAACTGTCGCACTGACAGGCCATTGACACACAACTGAACAGATTTTTACTTAGCATACTTCTGGCCCAGGGTCCCCGTTGGTCGCATTCTCTCTTTTCGTGTGGGACACCGAGTCGTCAAACGACCAGATGAACCCTGGTGTCAGAATTTTTCAACCGCCTACTACCACTAGTAGGCCTCTGACATGATTGTGTTACGACCGCCGTCTAAGTAATCATAGACAGCAACCGGGATCGATGGCTTAACGTGCCCTCCGAAGCACGGAACCATTTTTTTTTCGGACAATCAGTTGGTTCACCCTGCAATGTCCTAACAAGACCGGAAACAAATTCACAAAGTGATAAATATCAACTTTGTGAGTGTCCCATCAAGAATCGAACCCGGAACCTTTGCGTAGCAGGCAGTCGCACTACCACTGCGCCACATCGGTTTCATTGTGGCGCGCTGCCACTTCGTAAATAATTTTCTATGCGTATGTGCCCCAAAGTCTTTTCTATAGGAATTTTCCCTAAGTATTGCAGAATATCCCTCTTAGTCTGGCCCCTCTCCCCTACTGTCCAGTGACTGTGGCCTTTAATTCAATCGCAGTTAAAACATTTGCACTGAAAACCCGCCAAGTTGCTGCGACAGTTTGATAAAAGTGTTCCAACATTGAATGAAGAACTAAACTACGCAGATTTGATTTGGAACAACCAACGAACTTAACATTCAGAGAGTGTTATCAAAGCATTAAATTAGCGCTGTCACTTTTGGTTAGACAAGAATAAGAGATATAAAAGTCATATCATATCTTATAATAATACATTGCAAAATAAGCGATAGCTGTCAAAATAACGCGACGAAAAAAAACAATGGCGACTAAATTGACGAGAAATGAGGAAGAACATTTTTATGTCGGAAAGTGACACCACTAATTTGAGGTAAGGTAAGGTTACTCACTGAGTGGTGTGACTACGCTACTTTATGGAGGTTCTAGGTCAGATAAGTAGGATGCAAATCCTCTAAATTAAACCTTTTTATTCTTGACATGACAGATGATTCTATGCTCCTAAGAGTACGGTTGCATTTTAGACGGAGTCTAAAGACTAGCTACGCAAGATAGCGTAAAAAACTTGCAGCGTCCTCTGGGAGCAACTACAAGAAACTCACTCAAGTGGTTAACGAGCAAGCAAGACGCAACAGAAGTTCCAACGTATCTACAAGATGGCGCCACGTGACAGATTGGCAGAGAACAAAACGCTTGAAACGCGGTATCGAAGTGTTTCACCGCGCAACGCACATTTACAACTTCCAATTCTATCCAGGTGGTCCCCTGGCTACAACCAACACCCGGCCAGGCACCCTTTTCTCGACATCACATGCAACCTCAATTTTGCCTATTGGCATCACTCCTGTCACCCGCCATATTGGTGACCCTTACCTTGGACACCAATTAAGGCCCTACCTTGGACTTCGCAGCCTTCAACCACGCATCAACCGCTACAGCATGCAGTCAACTACTACGTCATCAACAACCACCGCAGTCACAGCACGGCAGCTTCACTGGTCTTCCAGCTTCGTCTCAAATGAAAGATTTCAAAAATTGTATACCTAACACGGGAAGTGTTTTAAAAAGGTATTCAATTTCATCCTATATTGAACAGTGAACTCTGTAGCTCATAACTTGGCCGGTCGTTAACAACGGCCGGATGATCTGGAGGCTTTTAATTTAATCTTTCCGTTGCACTGTGGTGGGGGGGGGGTAATTTATGGACCGATGTCCAATAGCCGGACAGTGCATTCATTGGCTGCTGGGTGGTGGAACGCGGTAAACGATTTTGCAAAAGCGATCTTCCAAAATTGGAGGTATTTGCCATTGGTACTCACCACGCTTGGCAGGTGAAGTGGCGAGCGAAGTGAATGGCGTTGTCTTCATCTTCACAGGGAACGCTGCTGCCTATTTACTGAATTCATCACGTAGTCGCCTTTTACGACACCCGCAGGAAGAAATAGGGTAATGCTTAACCAGCACCACACGGCAAAAGTTTAAGCGATGATTCTAGTTTAAAACAGCATCTCTCAATACAAGGGTGTGCTTAATGCGACTACTGGATGTTCAATTCAAACAATCGAAAATCCGCGACTGATCTGTACGCGTATATGTTTCAACATGTACAGGCGATTGTAGCACATAAGATACCAGTAATACAAAAGAACTGAATTATTTTTGTCCCCAGCAACATTTTTTTCTTGACATGAATATGTATTAGTAGAAAATCACTTCTTTTATTAGAAAAAGTAAAAAAATGAATTTTGTATTAACTGGGGATATAAACAATTCATTTATTTTGGAGTAGCCCTGGTACCTTATGTGCTACAACCGACTGTACATGCGTAAATCAGGCATAGGTTTTTCGGTTTGACCTATCAACAACATATCAGCTAACCATTGAAAGGACAGAATATTGCTGGTTTTGCATTATTCATTTATTACAATCGTACGCCCGGAAAAAAAATTACCTCACATACAAAGTGACACATTTTTTAACATTTTTATTTATGAAATAATTTTTTTTTTTTTTACGTAAATTTTATACAAAGAAAAGTTGTTCAATTGTACGAGTAGAACCACACCCTAAAAATATTTGCACTCAATTATAATACACAATTTAATAAAGATAATTCGTTTTGGGGACAAATCTAAACGCACTTACCATGTTTTCTGCCTCACCAACCACCTTTATGCATTGTCGTGTGCAGGAAACGTATAATTTTTCCATTGCCTGCTGAATGTGAAAGGAGCCATTGATTTATGAATCAATTAATGAGCTTTTTTAATTGGATCCCGCCGCTTTTTGTGGAATGCAATGGAATATATAAATCTTTAATAAGAAATTTCCAAACAGAATTTTAGTTCGATTTTATTGTTGTCAAATTTTATACTAATTATTAATGGACCAAACACCAAGTTGACGAAAAACCAATTAAATGTTGGTGCTAGAGTTCTTAAGCTGCGCGCCTTATTATTAAACCATTTATTGCACACAATAAAAACATAGGACACATACATATTATATGAAACAATTCACAACAGGTCTACTTATTTCTAAAAAGAAATCTCTTCCAGCAGACCTTGGGCAGTGAGATCTCATAAAGTGAGACAGATAAGGCGTGCACTATAATTAAAAAATTTAAATAATAATTTTAATTTTCTTTAATATCAACTACATAAAATCCCCTCAATATCACCTCATGGACATCGCTTTATGTCTCCCGCCTGCACGACTCTACTACCAAGCAAGACGTGCTGGATTACATCTTCGCGAGGGATAAAGCAGGTGCCTTCAAGGATACGCCAAGACTCGGAGTATACGTGGAGCCGTTGGAGTCGCGCCATTGGGTGGGTTTCAACTCGTTCGTGGTGCGAGTCCCGACCGCTACTGTGAGCGTCTTCACGTCACCGGAGTTTTGGCCGCAGGGAGTCGTGTTTCGCCGCTTCCGAGGGAAGCTACCGCTCACGTTTCCACCGTTAGAATAGGTTTTAGAATAGTAATCTTTTAAAGTGTAAGTATTGAAGTTTATTTTAATTTCATACTTGTATTTTTTTATATTTTATTATTTAGAACAATTATGTTGGTAAACTGTTAACCTAAGACACAGGAATTACTTACTATTTTTAGTTTAGGAAAGTTAAGCCTCATAATTGTTTTTGTATTGTTTTGCTTATTAGTAATTATGTTTCATTTTCATTCATTCAAATTAAAGAGCTTGGCTCTTGTCGGTGGAGTAATTGCCATTTTTTTCTATCTTCTGCCAGCGACTTGACCTCTTGATATGACACGGCATTAATCTTCTCCTTTATTTGAGTAAAGAATGTGTGTCTAGTTCTTCCTCTTCCTCTCTTTCCTTCGATTAATTATGTTTATTAAAATAAAAAAATTGTATTATATTGTATTGTAAGCTACTAAAGAAACCTTTTCAAAATCAAAACATAAAAGTACTATTTTCTATGAGAAAACTAGTAGCAGTATGTGAAACAGCTGGGCGGGCCACTAATATTGCATACAATAACAGCCACAACAGTCCACTGCTGGACATGGGCCTCCCGCTATTAGGTGGTACTGCCATAGTCACCACGCTTGGCAGGCGGATTGGCGAGCGCAGTGAAAGATATTGCTTTCACAGGGAACGCTGCTGTCTATTCCCTGGATCATTATACCTTTGTGGTTTATTACGACACCCTCGAGAAGAATTGGGGTGATGCTATAATAAGCCAGTACCACACGGCTATTCCAGCTTTTGGCCAAATTCCTAGGATTTTGGCGGTATTCCTAATTGAGCCATATTATTACGATATATAATAAACCGTCACATACACACACACACACATATATCACGCCTATAATCCTTGCGGGGTAGGCAGAGCGTAGACGCCACGTCTGACAAATATTTGAGGGTTTTTCGGAAAATTGTGTATCGCCATAGTGACAGCTTGACAGCCCATCGCCTAAAATTGCAATACACACCCTCGAGTCCCTAAGTCGCCTCTTACGACTCCCACGGGAAAGAGATGGGGTGATGCTATTCTAAGCCGGCATCACACGGCCGTCCGTCACATACCTTCAAATATTCCAGGATTTTATGACACCCGGTAGAGTTTTCGTAACCTTCACCTCACTTGAGGCCCCAAGGGCACTTTACTTCTCGTTTAGTTTAACCCCCGTACGTGAGGATATAAGGGCCCCAAAAATTGGGGTCAACAACACTTGAACTGCAAATGCGGGGCCTAGTTTGATTGATTGCACTTGGTGGCGAAAAAAATATGAGAGAAAATAAGACGTTGAAAAAATATTGTAAATTGAAATTGATATTCTTTATTCAATGTGCCGTGTGATGCCGGCTTAGAATAGCATCACCCCATTTCTTGCCCGTGGGAGTCGTAAGGAGCGTCTAAGGGACTCCTCGAGTCTACGGGACTCGAGGGTGTTGCAATTCTAGGCGATGGGCTGACAACCTGTCATTATGGCGATACACAGTTTTCCGGATGACCCTCAAATGTTTGTCAGACGTGGCGTAAATGTCCGTTCTATGCGGCCGTTTACGCTCTGCCTACCCCGCAAGGCAGTATAGTCGTGATTTGTGTATGTATGTATGTATTCAATGTAGGATAGTATTATCACTTATTGACGCCATGAACCGTTAATTCATGACGTCAATAAGTGTATTGTAAAAAAAAGAAATTTGTATTTTTTATAACAATTTTGTAATGTCCTAATAGAAAACTGGCTCGGTCGGGATAAAAAAATAAAATTTAAGGCACTGCCACAGGGCTGGCCAGGTTAATTTTATTAGCATCGGCTGGGGATAGAACCCGGACCTGTGGAGTCTCACCGCTCTCCTACTGAGCAACTGGCGCCCCGACCGAACCACCCGGACCTGTGGAGTACCTACCGTCTCACCACTGTCCTACTGAGCTACCATCGCCCCGACCGAACCCTTCCAAATTGACAACCTCTTGATTGATACTCGTTTTGAAGCAACGTCTAGTGTTTGTAATATTTTGGGGATAGTTGTTCCTTGGGGATAGTTGTTCCTTATCACCAACCCGTCCTCTATTTTTAGTATCGGTCACTAGTAAATTTTTATCACATGTAATCTACGTAGAAGTGACACAAAACACCGTGTCAATAAATGAATGGTTTTGTCTTAAAAATTTGTTCATAAAAAAAATATAATTAAAAGTTTTCTATATCTTATCATGACCATTGTAAATCTTGTCCGGAAGTGTATCTTCGAGCGGTTTTCAGGCAATTATTGTTCGCGCGGTAAAACTTTTGTGTCGTTTTCATTGTGGTAGAGTTTTATTTTAAGACAGGACTTTTTGATTTTAGTCCCGGGACTTTGAATCTTACACCTGACTTACACTGGTTATCCTTAGTAACTATATGAAAACCAGCTAAAGTTGATACATATAGGGTTGGTTGATGTTTAGTTATATTAACCGTTGTAAGTTAGAAACTTGGTTTTATAAAGCTTGCAAAATTTTCTACTGCGGGCAGTATGTGAACCTGCGACTTTCACCATCACTACGACGCCTCTTACATCGGGGTACCACGGCTCATCCAAAGCCCGCAAATTCTCACAAATATATTTTGATGTCAATGATGCATGGCACGGCTCCATCTACTGGGTTAGTTTTGCAACTAATACACAAACAAGTTTTTTTTAAATTGTATACCTAGTGACAAAAAAACGTATTCAAGAAACTAGGTTGCTAAGGTGGCATCATTCCTAACATTAAGACCTTTTAATGAGAAACAAACGATGCCAGCTCAGATCCGGAAAATAGGTCATTAATTTGATTATTAAAATATTTTGAACAAATATTTCAAAAAGTGAGCTCATAGATTCATTCCTTATTTAGTGAGAAAGAAGAGGACACAAAATAGCAGTTGATTTCTAAACCCATTTCACCTTAAGGCGAGTGTACCCGTGAACGACCTCGACGGTGGCGCCACTTCACAAAAAAAAATCTCTGGATACAAACAATCTAACAGAATGTCCGTTGCTCAAGTTTTTAGTATATTCCTCATTGAAAATTAGAACCTGCAAACTCAATGTAATATTCGCTGTTATTAAAATTATGGCAATAAATGCCTGAAAACGGCCACTTTTGGTATTAATTGCTATAACTTTAACTACAGTGAATATTTATTGTGTTTGCAGGTTCTAATTTTACGGATAATAAAAAAAACTTGGGCATCAGACATTCTGATAGATTTTTTATATAAAAAAATTACCATTTTTTGTGAAGTGGCGCCACTGTCGAGGTCGTTGACGGCTACACTCGCCTTAATGATCCTGAAATATTTGTCAGATATGGCGTACATGTTAGTTTTTATACGCACTTTTAGGCTTTGCCTACCTCGCATGGAATAAAGGCTTGATGTATTTATAACATTTTATTTTTAGTTGATGTACCTAACCTTTGTTAGTTTGAAACTAGGTTGTAAAACCAAACGCTATATTTTCAAACAATGCAAAAACCAAACAACATGCAACCAGTAACATCATTGTTCGGGCTGCATTCAAGTGCAGTGACACAGTTACCAACTAACACCGATACTTGCATTCAAACTGAAGTTTTATAGCGCTCGATAAAAACTTGCATTGGCTTGAAACAGGAGTGCACGCCAAAACCTGAAACAGACAAATAAACGATACGTCAAATATACTTCTTCTTTTCGTGTGGGACACCTAGTCGTCCAACGACCCGATGAAACTTGGTGTCAGAGTTTTTCAACCGCCTACTACTACTCGTAGGTAGGCCTCTGACATGGTTGTGTAACGACCGCCGACTAAGTAATCATAGACAGCAAGCGGGACCGACGGACCCTCCGTACATCTTTCTTTTCGGACAATCAGGTAGATCACCTTGGAATGTCCTTACCAGACTGGGTACATTCACAAAGTGAGAAGATAATTATCAATTCTGTAAGTGCCTTACCGGGAATTGAACCCAGAACCTTTGCGTCGTCGCAGTCAGTCGTGCTACCACTGCCACATTAGCCGTCAAAGAGAGTAATGAAATGAAATTAATTCAATGTAGGATAGAATATGTGCGGAAAGAAAATAGGCGTGGGCAAAAAGTAAACTAATCATTTTTTTCATAGGTTGCTATGACATTTCTCATACTGAGGCACAGAGGCGCCCTCAATGTCAGATCATGATCAGTCATATCATTGGAAAAAAAAATTATGACATGTTTTTCTTGATTTTTTTTTTAATAATTTTGATGATCGGTTTGCTAGCGCGACAGCGAGGACCAATCTTTCATCTAAGAATTTTGTATTACCCTGAAATAAAAACCAAGCCGGTTAAAAAAGCACTGCCTCGGGGCTGGCCAGGTTAATCACAGGGCATGTAACTTTACGCCACCACCACCGCCACGGACTTTTGTATTTGTCAGTTCTTGCCCTTATTATAATTTCAAACCAGATGGCTATGGCCAGATGATTATGTTGAGCCGACCGTGTACTTTCTTACATTTATTAGGAAATAATCTTTTTCAGTTTAGCTTAGCGACATCAATGTACACTTTGGATTGGCTAGATAATTTTCTATAATACAGTACGCAGTAATCAAAACATAAACCGATAAAAAACGTGATCGTCAAAACTTAAAATTGACATAGTGGCCATATGACAAAATAGGAATATGTCAAAGTTGCATAAACTAAAACTATAATATTTAAATACATAGTCCTTTTCCTAAATGCTCTAATTCTACGTTCACTGTGAATACAATTAACATAACAAGTACATTGTACTGTGTATGCCAACCCACTGGCAAGAATGAGAATGGTGGCAAGAAGACCAGAAAGAGAAAGCGCATGTCCAACAGTGGGCTTAGTTGCTGTTGATGGCTCACGAATAGAAATTGGGTGAGGCTATACAAGTAATAACAAAAAGGGTGTAACAAGTTGAAAGGAGGTCAAGGTAATCATGAAATTTAACAAATTTCTTCATGGCACATAAAAAATTACCTCCCATTGTAAATTAACCAGCTAAACTGCGGAGGTCCAATTTTTTTAATGGTTCGACTCCTTTTCCATGGTAAAAGTTGTTCAGTTAACTTCTTGGTGGCTCTCTTCACTTCTTTTCGGCTTCTACCCTTAACTCCATGTATAAGCCGATATTAATTCTACAACTTGATAATTTTAGTGTTTCTCCCTGAAGATTACTTGCATTAAAAAATAAAACCTTTCAGAATCTTGCCGATATCTCATTACCAATATGGATAAGAAAAATATGATAAACACTTAGTCTTATGTAAAAAGAGTATGTTAGGAAAAATAACGACGAGGGTTCTGTAGTGCAGTTTTATGTCAGTACTGGTAGAGAATGCTACACTAACCTTCATAAGGTTGCGTGCGTCAAAATGAAAAAAAAAGGAATTAGGTACTTATATCCCTTTCCCGTGGGTATCGTAAGAGGTGACTAAGGTAATCGAAGGTTATATGTGCATTGCAATTTAAGGTGATGGGTTTCAACCTGTCACTAAAGTGATGCACCACTTTCTGAAAGACCCACAAATGATTGTCAAACGCGGCATAAATGTCCGTTTTCACGACTGTTAACGCTTTGCCTACCCCGCAAGAGATGGAGATGTGATATATGTATGTAATGTTTGTATGTATATCTCTTATACCCTTACACTTAGTTTTCCGTCCATCCGTTCGTCCATCACGATCCGTTACCTCGGGAACGCATTAAGATATCAAGTTGATAATAAAACCATATTCTAATGTCTACAGCCGCTGGTAGTTGAAAAAAAAATCAAGCATTTAGTTTAAACTTACGTTTAAAAAAAGATACGACCGTTTATTCTGTAAAAAAACGTTTGTCTTTACTCTCTCAAGGGAATCAAAATGTAAACTACAAAACTTGACAAGTAGCTTCGAGTTAGAACGGTCATATTACAAAAGAAGTTAGACGTGGTTTAAGATTTTTGACACCGTGAAATCGTGTGTAAAAATATTTCGAACACTGCCTAAAAGCGCGTCTTACTGTTTTGTAATAACACCAAGTTGTAGTCCACCTTGTAATCCAAGTGCCAAATCATACGAAAGGGCTTGAATGTGAATGTTACAGGACCCTCGGTGGGCGAAAACGACTCGCATTATGTGTTTTTTTTTAATAAGACTACTAGGTAATGATTGACTACAACTAGTCAACATTAAAGTCATGTAAGAGACGGTTTAAAAACAGAGGTTATTTGGTATTTGAGAGAACCCATAGCTGTCACGACAAGAAATAATAAAATCAAAATCACGTTCTTCTTGCATACTACGGAACCCTAAACACCTTGAACCGTAAATAAGAACATCTATTGGCGGATACAATAAATATTTTTTATAGATAGAGCAGATGAAGGTCGTTCTATCTATTTTCCACCGACTTGGGCTAAACCTTGGGGAGAGGTATTCAATAATTGCATTATTAATTGTTAAAAAGGTAAGTTAGTTGATTACTTGAACTGAGGAAATGTGTAATTGAACTTAATTTAACCATGATTTTGTACAAACATATTTTTTCTGTTGCTGTAAAGATAGCAGAATATTTGTTTTTTTTACTCAATGATATCTATATATATAACGCGACATTAGCGTTGCGCAGTAAAAAAAAACACTGCCTAAGCAATTGATTGGGTAACCAAATCAGGAATTACTTTACTTACTTTAACAACCACAACAGTCTACTGCTGGATATAGGCATTATAAATTAATGATTATTCATAGCCACAAAGATAAGTCATATTTTTTTTTTATGAGCGGCGCTAGTGTCTTTGACGATGCTGCAGATATTTAATGTGTTCATTTTCTTCTGGTGTCGGTTTTATTTTTTGAAACAGTTTAACTATTTTCACGATGTATTGGAATTACTTGTGGTTCAGCATTGAATCATGTTGGCTCTTTCAGGAGCTTGTTTGTGTATGGAAATCAAACGATAACCGAAATTGGTAATCTTCAAGATGTATGGAAAAAACTTGCAAGACCTTCGCTTGTATATTGAAGAAAATTGTTTTTGAACTACGTACAATGAAGATTACCGATGGTATTTATATAACCATATATTGTACACGTACATCTAAAATGTACCAGTGTTAGTAGTATTAATGTGACAGTTAATACAGTGTATAAATCCAGTTTGAGTCGTTTTTATCCACTGCAAAAGAAAGTATGTTAACATGTATTGAAAATGATACAAAATAATAATAAAGAAACCAAAAACAAACGCTTTTAATATTTTTGTGTCGGCAAGATCCTATTTGGGCCACTGAGCCACCGCAGTAAGTAAGTAGGTTAGTAATATTTTTGAAACCTGAAAAGATATCCATACTAGGCTATATCTATGATTGATTACTATGTCGGACTTCTACTATCAGTAATACGCTGTAGCACATCGTCTAGTGAACCCACTATTGTGATGCTACGCAAAGGAGTACTATTATATATTCTGTGGCAAAGGTTCCGGGTTTGATTCTCGGTGGGACACTCACAAAGTTGACATTTATCACTTTGTGAATTTGTTCCCGGTCTGGTTAGGACATTGCAGGGTGAACCAACTAATTGTCCGAAAATAAATGGTTCCATGCTCCGGAGGGCACGTTAAGCCGTCGGTCCCGGTTGCTGTCTATGATAACTTAGACGGTGGTCGTAACACAACCATTTCAGAGGCCTACTAGTGGTAGTAGGCGGTTGAAAAACTCTGACACCAGGGTTCATCGGGTCGTTGGACGACTCGGTGTCCCACACGAAAAGAGAAGAGGCTATTGTGATAGTAATAACACTAATAACAATAACTCTGACGCCAGGTTCAATCGGGTCGTTCGTAGACTCCGTATCCCACAAAATACTATAATAATCGCTGCGTCGCATAGCAGTGTGAACTGTCCCTAAACTCAATGTAAATTATGTTATCCAACTTGATTGATCTTAAACATAAAAGTCTGTGAAGTAATTATTTTGTTTCCAAAGTTACTTCCACAAAAAAACGTTTCCTACGATCGCCGTCCTCTCTAATTAGAATTATTTCGGTTTTAATTTTACTTCTCGTTAAAGTGATCAAAGAGAAAAGCCATTTCTTAGGTTGTGGTGTGTGTATAGAGAAATATTAAAAAAAAACTTTTTTTTAATACATCATCGCTTCAGGCTATAGCAGTCCACTGCTGGACGTAGGCCTACCCCAGGGCACGCCATAGGGCGCGATCGACCGTTTTTCACCAGCTACCATTGGCCGGCGGGCAAATTTGAAAAATCTTATGTAATTATTTATATTTAGCCGAATTATCATTACCATGTTTTGGAAATAATAACACAAAGGCATATATTCCGCAAATTATTACTTACTTATTTCAGAAGGTTTTCTAAAATTGTGACTTGAAGAAAAATGCCGTGTGATGCTGGCTTAGAATAGCAACTCCCCATTTCTTACCCGTGGGAGTCGTAAGAGGCGACTAAGGGACTCGAGGGTGTGTATTGCAATTTTAGGAGATGGGCTGACAACCTGTCACTATGTCAGTACACAATTTTCAGAATGTTACTCAAATATCTGTCAGACGTGGCGTAAATGTCCGTTTTTGCGGCCATTTACGCTCTGCCTACCCCGCCAGGTATTATAGGCGTGATATATGTATGTATGTATAAAAATCACCTATATGGCGCTGTTGGGATTAGACTCAGAACTGTCAACAGAAAGTCTCGCATTCTGTTCTTATTTAAAAAGTATTTATCTTTTGTTCTTTTAACTTGCACCGCTACCTCGTCTTTCTTTCTGGTGTAGTTAACTTCAGTTAGTCAAGTTAAGTCTTATGTGTTTAATTTGACCAATTTGCTTACCATTACTATTTGGAGGGCACAAGCTATCAGTCCCGGTTGCTGTCTTTGATTTGACACGTGAAAACGAAGAACTATTTGCTATTGCTTGCGTGTCGTGTGGTACACCGAGTCGACGAACGACCAAGCCAAGCAATGAAATGATTACTTGATACTAGTACTCTTGGGTCACATCAATACTCCAATTTTGGCAGCTGTCAAATCTTGCCGTGTGATGCCGGCTTAGAATAGCATCACCCTATTTCTTACCCATGGGTGTCGTAAGAGCCGACTAAGGGACTCGAGGGATGTGTATTGCAATTTTAGGCGATGGGCTGACAACCTGTCACTATAGTGATACACAATTATCTAATTGACCCTCAAACTTCTGTCAGATGTGGTGTTAATATCCGTTTTACGGCCGTTAACGCTCTGCCTACCCCGTAAGGGATATAGGCGTGATTTATGTATGTATGTATGTATGTCAAATCTTGCTAATGCCTTGATATACGGCCTATTTTTTATTGTTGACATCTGTACTAGTACGGATGTGTAATATGCCAAAATTGATCTACTACTATCATCAAGCCTATTGTAGTATACACTTAAGTTTCTGTGTGTGTGTACGTGTTTATATGTGTGTGTGAAGCTAAACAACAATTTTTTAATAATGTCGACGATGGTTGGCCATCACCTTAAATAAACCCACTTTAGATTATCATTCTTAATATGGAGAAACTCAAAATAAAAAATACACTCTGTAGTCCACAATAAGCCCTACTGATTGAAAAACATACGTATTTCGATTGAAAACGCTTGCACCCTTTGATAAGCTAGGGGATAGTGCTGCGCCTCGGTGCCAATCTGGAATATCGATAAACATTTAAAACAATATTATTGCTAAAATGCTTTAATCTCGCAATAAAGAAATCTCTTTGAAATTGAAATATATTTTTTTGCATTGTATAGAGTTATAATCTAGGTGTTATAAATAACAATGTCAATGAAGTCCGCTCATTTTAGCCAATTTAAATTAACATGCAAATATTATTCATGAATTAAATACAATTTTATTAGATGTCATTAAATTAAATTTTACATCTCAACCAATTATGTTTGTTTTTTTCGTGAACTGATTATGACATGATTATAACCTAATTACTACATATATGGATTTTATATCTGAAATAAATGAATTGAATTGAATTTTCTACTTAAATCAATCCTACTTAAAGCATACTCTTGTTAACAAACTTGATCCAAAAATGATATTACTGTACATATTCGTGGGTGTCGTAAATACCACCGATGAATCCAGGTAATTGGCAGCAGTTTCCTGTGTGAAGAATAGCTTGCATTGTGCTCGCCAATCCGCCTGCCAAGCGAAGTGAGTATGGCAAATACCCCCTTAATAGGGGGATGCTCATATCTAGCAGTGGACTGTTATGGCTTTTATAATTAGTAGTTATAGTAAGGTCGTCTGAACAGTTTAGTTCACGCCCGGTAAGACACCCAAACTGCCAATAAAATCGGTCCAAAGTCCAAACTGTCTAATCCAGTCCGAACTTGGCCGTACGAACGTTTTAGGCGTGTTCTAAATGTGGCGCTACAAACTTTAAGGTAAAATTAGACAGCCCCTTGAAGCAGTCGGCGTAAAATTGCGGTCTATGGACAAACCTTCAGGCTGCATGTGTCCAGCAGTGGACATCTCACGCGTGTTGATTGAATGATGATGATGTATAAATTATTATCTATAAGTAAGTGTTTGTAGATAGTAATATATACTTTTCGATAAATTGCCACAAAACACTGGTGAATAATAAAACAATCAAAACAAGTACTGCGGCCTCTACTTCTTGCAGTCGCAACAATTGGAAGAAAATAATTATTTTACATTTATCGTATTAATTTTATCGATAAGTTGCACATCACTAGTGGTTCGTAAAACGATCAAAGCGAGCAATTCGGCCCCTACTTCCTGCAGTCGTTGAGTGGTAGAGAAAAGAAAATTATTCTTTTACCCCTAATCACTTCAATATTGGGGTGGTTCTCGAATCTCTTTTGCTGTTTCTAATAGGACACAATTTCCGTACTTAGTGTTTTTTTGTTGCCAAAATCATGGTAAAATGTTGTTTTAACAAGCTTTTATTAAATTTTGTATGTGTGAGACCCAAAGCTATAAAAAACATTTCAAAAAAAACATTACGAAAACTAAAAACAAGGACTGTCCTTTTCTTCATTATTTTGTTAGGGAAAAGTTGTTGAATTTCACTGGCGGGTCACGAGATCCTACTCTACAAAATGTTATATGAGATTTTTGAACTTACATACATACCTATATGTATGCATCTGCATGCATTATTCTTTTCATTCTCTCAAACGTCTCCAGTGCTTCCTTCCCTTTCAGACTAAAGTAATGCTTGCTCAAGCACTCCTCCTTCCTACTCTTGACTATGCTGATGTGTGTTACTTGGATGTGACAGAGGAGCTGCTGAATAAACTTGAGCGCCTGCAAAATCTTGCAATTCGGTTTATTTTCGGACTTCGAAAATATGATCACGTCTCTGAATTTCGCACTCAATTAAAATGGCTCCCTATCCGCCTTCGTCGTGATGTGCACATCCTGTCTGTCCTCTACAAGATCCTCAATGATCCATCCACACCCGAGTATCTCCGCTCCCGCTTTCACTTTTTACCTCCAGATTCCCGGCCTAGGCGCATTTGTATCACTAAGGTACTTGAGTGTCCTAGAGCCAATACCAAGTTCCTGTTTAACTCCTTTTCCGTTCGAGCTACACAACTTTGGAACAATCTTCCTAAGGCAGTCCAGGACTGTCGTTCTTTATCCTCTTTCAAAAGAAGGTTGAAAGAGCATTACTTTTCACTACCTTGATATTTACGTATGTATTTGTATGTATTGTATTTGTATATTATGTATTTATATTTATATATTGTATTTGTATTTATAGTTCTATTAGTTTAGGTATGTGTATTTATTTGACTATTATCAAATAATTATTTATCATATTGTATTTTTCTTTAACTTTGTGTGCAATCTTGTCCCCGCACGTATTTATTTCTTACCTAGTTTTACAGGTTGGCTGGAAGAGATCTCTTTATAGAGATAAGCTCACCTTTGTGAACTACTTTTAAAACAAAAACTATTGTATTGTTAATGCACAATAAAGAATATATATATATATCACGCCTATATCCCTTGCGGGGTAGGCAGAGCGTTAATGGCCGTCGAAATACGGTTGCTACCACCACGTCTGACAAATATTTGAGGGCCATTTAAATAAAACCGTTAATTGCATAACAGATTGTCAGCCTGTCGTCTAAATTTTTAACCCTCGATACCCTTAGTCACCTCTTACAACACCCACAGGAAAATGGGGAGAAGCTAGTCTAGGCCGGCATAACAGGACTAAATAAGCTGGCATTTGCAGTAAGGTATAGGTAATGTAATATACGCAAGTAGTAAGATAATCTTTATTTTGCATCACCATTTCGTAGACCCCTATACTGACAAAGGAAATCCCATAAAAGCGGACTGTAAAGTAAAAAAAACCACTCACGAATCGTTTTCGCCATGAAATACGTTCGGTTTGGATTGAAAGCGATTCGAGCGATTGTCTTTCGAGCAAATAAAACGGGATTGCTACAGGCTTACAAAGAGCTTTGCTGTTGTGACGCTGTCATGGATTACACGTAAAAAAACTACGTGGGATTTCGGTATTCGGTAATTTTTTTATGGTTTGTCTTGAAAATATATCTGCCTGTACTGCAAGGAATTAATGCGTGTTATGTGTGTTGGAAATATTGGTCATTTCAAAGACTGATTTATTATTATTAATAATTATTTAAATTTTCAATATTTTTTAAAGTTTGCAGGACGTGATGTCACAATCTTGGTAAAGTATGCCTTCATAGACAAAACAAATGACTGGAACTTTTTTTTTTTGCTTAAATTTGCCAAGCATTTATCAGGTTATGTATGGAGTAAAGATATAATATCTTGATTAATACACTTTCATATAATTCTTATAAGTAGATATTGTAAATGTATAATACTTGAAATGGTTTGGAATTTTCCTTGAAATTGCTGTCCCAGGAAGCTTATTCAGACGCCGAATTTCGAAATTAAGAAATTGAATTCTATAACATAGTTTAATCATTATGGATAAGTGCGCTCAACGTCCCGAAAAGGTAGGTTCATGTACTGCTGATAGTGCCTACGAGATTTTTTCAATTGTCCTTCTTCTTCTTTTCGTGTGGGACACCGAGTCATCCAAGGACCCGATGAACCCTAGTGTCAGAGATTTTCAACCTCCTACTACCTCTAGTAGGCCTCTGACATGGTTGTGTTACGACCACCGTCTAAGAAATCATAGACAGCAACCGGGACCGACGGCTTAACGTGCCCTCCGAAGCACGGAACCATTTATTTTCGGTTGTCCTTAAATCGTCTTCTAAACCTTTATGTTGCAATATTAGACCCGATTCCACGTTTAAATCATTTTAAGTTTCTAATGCTAAAATCACTAAAATAAAATCCCTAAACTTAGAGGTTTTAAGTGTGGCTATTCCACAAAAGCCATGTTTTTGGGATGTTTTTGACAGGAATATAATTTGATTTTGACAATGCTATTTTTAGCAAATTTAGTGTTGCATATTTAAAAATATATAAAAGTGTTGCAAGAAAACAAATATTTTTTATTCAACACGAAAAATCAATTTTCTATTATTTGGTAAAATAATTCTTATATTTAACTATAGAAACAGGCCTGTCCCTGTTGAGGCTTTGGGGGTATTTGCTAAACACACCATGCTTGGTAGATGGATTGGCGAGCGCAGTACGCAATAATGCTTTAATGTTTATTTGGTGCATTTTTGTGTAAAATCGCCAAAAAGAGATGAAATTGATAGATAAACATTCGTTCGGTACCACTCTAGAACTTTCCGACCCGGTGCCATTTTAAAACTTTTCAAACCGGTGCCAGCCTAGAATATTCTGACCCGGTGCCACTTTAAAACCTTTCAACCCGGTGCCAGCTAAGAACATTCTGATCCGGTGCCACTTTACTCCCAAATCAATAGATCCCACTTTAGAACTCTCCTATCTGACCGAAAATCACACAGAAAACTCCAACATTGCAACCATTTCGATTTGTTTTGACAGTACTATTTTTAAGCGGGACTTTTTTAGTGGCCGCTAAGATTAGTAAATTTAATCTTTTTAAATATTTAAATTGCTTAATTTTGCACCTCCTAGAATTGCACTTATCGGCTAAAGCTAAGTTTAATCCTGTCAGTTATTTTTAGAGATTATAATCCTGTCATTTGAGTTTGACAGTTACATGCAGAATAGGAAACGGCTTTAGAAACGTCAAATTAGACTTAGTAATAATAGAAGTGCGTCTGGAATAGGGTCTATTATCTGTACTAATATTATAAATCTGAGTTTGTGTGTGTGTATGTAGATTTGTTACCTCTTCACGCTCAAACGGCTTGACTGATTTGGATGAAATTTGGAACACAGGTAGAGTATAACCTAGAATAACACTTAAGCTACTTTTAACCGCAGGAAAACAACTATTACCACGGGAAAATGAGTGGCAGCGGGTGAAACCGCTGGGCGGAAATCTAGTAAGTACATAAGTGTCACTCAAAATGTATTTAATACATTGCGTGCGACCCTCGTGTTCGGTTGGTATTCCCTCAAATTTTAAATTACACAGCCCTCTTTGATTCCCCTTCACCGAATTCTCCTTCTTAGATGGCTGTGGAGTAAATTGTTAATACGATAAGTAGAGAAAACTGATGGATTGTTCCACTTCGCCCTAATTAAAAGTGTAAGAACAATATGCCGTGTGATGCCGGCTTAGAATAGCAACACCCCGTTAGGTGTGCATTATAATTTAAGGCGATAGGCTGACAACCTGTCACTATGGCGATACACAATTTCCCGAATGACCCTCAAATATTTGTCAGATGTGATGTAAATATCCGTCTTTTGCAGACGTGGCGATGGCGACCATATTTTACGGACGTTAATACTATGCCTACCCCACAAGGGACAAAAGCGTGATTTGTGTATTGATATCAGTTATCTTGTTCCCACGATTCAAAAAGCTTTGCTCGTTCAGATATATTTAAAATTATTTATTTTTCAATCTGACTAAAAAAGCACTAACGGTCTTATTACAAATAGATAGACGCGCAGTGTTCAAATGTTTTTTTCGTACGATTTGACGTTGTCAAACAGCTTACGCCACGTCTATCTTTTTTTATAACAAGATTAACGTTTTTTGACTCGACTAGAACTAACTAGCACCATAAAAATAAATGAAAAAAAAAGCGCCAGAAAATGAAATCGTATTTAAATTAAAGTTGCCACTCGTTTTTCTTGTTGGCTGGGCATAGTATCGATGAACGCCCCGATGTAACCTGGTGTTAATTTCAAGTTGATATTTGTCTCGCTCTGAAAAAGTATTTTCAGAGCGTGGTGGAATTGCCCAATGGGAGTTGAAAAAATTGGAATCGTCGATATGTTCCGCTTCTAAATAAAAAGTTAGGGAAATTAGTTTTATGTTCGTAGAGGGTTGATTTAGAATTTGGGGGCCAAATCTGAGGCCATATATCGAACGAGATATAGCGGTTCTGGCTTCGGTTACGCTTTTGGCCTTATACATTACGGATTTTGTTACCAAAATCACACTGGGTTTCTTTAGAGCCAGCAATGTAGGATCATATTGTAAGCTATAAACCGCACATGCGAGCGGCTAAATATCAATCAAAATCAGCTGATAATGTCAAAAACGAGATATGGCCCTATTCTGAGATTCTGGCCAGTATCTGAACCAAATTGGTTACTCCATCCCCTTCAGTTTTTATGGCAACAGAAGAAACAGAAAACATTTCAGCCTAATGTTTCAAATATCGTTCATTCCGGTCATTCAATATGTTGAATGTAAACAAAATATCAAAACAAACAAAAGGAAAGTAATTTTCACAAATGATAATAATAAAGAAGAATCGAGTGAATGCCTGTTTTTTTCTGGAAAAACCCGCTAGCTTTGGGCTAGCTAATGTTCCAGCCGGCCCGAGGAGACATCATAATGTATTTTTTGCAGAAGAAGATGATAAACTGTACAAATGCATTTGGTTAAGGTACTAAGAAATACTTTAGTTTTCAGTCGCTAATAAAATCGCTCCTATTATGCTAGGTTTATTTATGCATTCGTTGCAGTTCCCAGAAATCTTTGCGAATTTTTTAAAGTTTAGTGGCAGATAAAAGATAAAAAGATAAAAGATATTTTATTTGCTTTAGATATGGTACAAAATATAAAGATCTTAAAATACTCCTGGTTAGTTTCACATATCTAGCCTATGTTATAAAATAAGCATGCAAATATTTTTATTATGTTAGGTAAAATTTAGTCACAGTTTTTCTTTAAATCTATACAATATGAACAATCCTTAATCTTATGGTCTATAAATTCATTCGTAGTGTAAAATATATGTTGTAATAGCCACCGTTTAGGACACTTTTTAAATTGATGATTTGAACTTATTGATTTTATTTGGTTTGGTAATTTGTTCCATATATATTTACACATAGCGTAACAGTTTTTCCTAAATCTTGCACTCTTTGGTACAACATCATAAACAATGGTATTAATATTTCTTAGATTTCTTGATGTGACATCTTTAGTTCTTATAAATAGTCTAAGATTTTGTTTCACAAATACGGCTAATTCCATAATGTATATGCACGAAAGTGGTAAGATACACAGGGATTTAAAATAAGGTTTACACGACACGTCAGACGCTATACCAACTATTGCACGAACACATTTTTTTTGCACAACAAAAACTTTATTAATGTCTGTGCTGTTTCCCCATATCAAAACACCATATCTTAAAGTTGACTGTACATATGCAAAGTATGCTGTAAGCGCTGCTTCCTTACTCGCAACTTTAGTTAATTTGCCTAATGCATATGAAAATCGATTCAACTTGTTACATACTCGTTCAATTTGATTTTTCCAAGTTAGTTTATCGTCAATGTCTATTCCCAGAAATTTCGTACAGGGACTACTTTTTACAGCAGCATTATTATACAATATTCCTAAATTATTTATGTTATTAAAATTTATATAATTTGTCTTATTTATGTTTATATTTAGATTATTATTATTAAGCCAGTTTATAACAGAATTTAATTCATTATTAATTTTCAATTCGTGAAATGTCAAGGATTTATATTTAGGAGTAGCAATAATAATTGTAATGTCATCAGCGAATAAAATAGTCCTAAAATTTGATATGTCAACAATGTCATTAATATAAATTAAAAAAAGTAATGGTCCAAGTACGCTGCCTTGTGGCACGCCATATTTATTGACTCTACTTTCAGATTTGTGAGTTTGTATTGTCATTGTATCGTTAACTCCAGTAATTTCAACAGTTTGTGATCTATTTTCTAGGTAAGATCGAACCCAATCAAATGCAGGACCTCTAATCCCGTATCTTTCAATTTTTGCCAAAAGTAAATTGTGATCTACAAAGTCGAATGCTTTCGACATGTCAAGGAATAGCACTGTCACATAGTTCTTAGCATTGATTTTATGAAGGATTTCATTAATCAAGTTAAATGTGGCCAGAGCAGTTGACTTATCCCTTTGAAATCCATACTGATCCTTTGTTATGATATTGTATTTAGTAAAAAAGTCGCTGAGTTTATTATGCATTACTTTTTCAAACAATTTAGAAAATACCGGGATCAGAGTCACCGGCCTATAATTATCTATGACATTCTTATCTCCTTTTTTATGCAAAGGTTTGACGATACTTGTCTTTAATCTATCCGGAAATTGACCTGTTTGCATAGATAGATTAACTAAATATGTTAGTATTTGACCTATTTCTTTTCTACAAAATTTTATGATTTTTGTACATATTTCATCGTAACCTTCTGCAGATGTATTATTTAGAGACATTATATATTTTTCTATATCGTTTTCGTCTATTGGAGTTAAATATATTGTATTATGCAAATTAAATGTATTGGTATTTTTAAGATTTGTGTTTACAATATTTGTTTGATTTATAAAATGGTCATTAAATGTATTTGATATTAATTTAGGGTCAGTGATAATCGTATTATTGTGAATTATTTTATTAATATGTCTAGATACTGAATTGTCATTAATTTCTTGGTTAATTATATTCCAGGTGGCTCTATTTTTATTTTTATGATTAAATATATATTTGCTATTAATTTTCCTCTTCGCAGTATTAATACATTTTTTCAAAATTTTACTGTACGCTCGATATTTTATTTTATTTAAAACAGTGTTTTGTGTATAATAGAGGAAGCGTAATTTTTTCTTAGTTGCACAACATTTTTTTAAATTATTCGTTATCCATTTGACTCCACGTTTTGTGTTAATTTTAAACTTAGTTTTTGGAAAACATAGGCTGTAGAGCAGGCAAAACATGTCGTGGAAATTATTAAAAGCAATATTTATATCGGTCTGAGCGTATACATTTTGGAAAGTCAAACTTTTCAAATAGCTCTGAAAAAGTATGATATTATCGTTTGAGTAGAGCTTCTTGTACAGATATAATGTCTGAGCTATATTTAAGGATATATTTATTTTTAAACATAATAATTGCGCTGTGTCGTGATCAGAAAGGTATAGTGGCAAAACTACACCATTTACATTTTTGATATTGCTAATGAGCAGGTCTATACACGATTTTTTTCTCGTGGGTTCTGTGATATGTGAGATAAGGTTATAGTTTTTAAAAATATCTTGTAGCCTTGACGACTCACGAGTTAGTTCTAGCATATTAACGTTAAAGTCTCCCGCTAATACTATCTTTTTCTTTGGGTATTTACAATGATATGTATAAAGTAAAATTTCTAGTTTTTTAAAGAATATGTCAAAATTTACTTTTTTATTATTAGACGGTCTGTAAATGCAAATTATTATAGTTTTAATATAAAGTATCTCAACTGCACAACATTCAAAATAATTACGAAATGAAAGGTTCTTGAACGTGGCCAGCTCTTTAAATTCAATACCGCGTTTAATTAGAATACAAGCGCCGCCCCTTCTCTTATTCCTGCAAAAATAGGTAGCTAGTGCATAATTTGGGATTTTTACGTTTGGAGTATCACCCACCTTCAAGAAAGTTTCAGTTAAACAGATTATTTCTGGCCTTGAGTACGTATTAATGTCGTTGATTGTGATTGTGAGATAGTCTAGTTTAGATAATAGTCCTTGAATATTCTGATGCATTATCAGGAAAGTGGAGTCTGCTTTTTTCTTATTATTGTTTATTTTATCAACAGGAACGAAAAAAATGTCTCAATTCACTAATACATTTACTATTATCGGTACAAGAGTTGTAATTCTGGATAGCCAAAACTTTTTCTTTTAGGTCAGAGAGTACAATTTTCAAACCGTGATTGTTGATAGAGCCTCTTCTGGAAAACATATCAAAACTATATTTTAGATTTTTGTTAGAGTCCAGGACATACGCATATTGATATTTTTCGTTATCATCATACAATACAGAGTTAAATTTTTCTACTCTGCTATTGAACAGAGTAGTCTGGGGACCATACCTATAGGTCGGAGCGCAGATTATCACATTCGTGTGTTTGATCTTCTTTATTTCCTCTTTAATTTTCTCTACAAGTTCTTGATAATTTTGTGTTCCATAAAAATCTGTATCTCCTATAAGTAATACGCAGTAGTCATTCATGGTGTAAGAGCTTGCCAGGTTTCCGATACGTTTAACTAAGTGCTCTATATTGATATTTTGGTATCGGAAATGAGTGCATTCAAATTTGTCAAAAATATCTGTACATAAGTGGGTTATGTTTTTTCTGCGATCGTTACTTATTATGCCTACTCTTCTTTTTTTGGGCTCGTTACTTATATCTGAGATGTCTTTAACCTGTGTATCCTGTGTAGGGGATCGATTGGGAGAATCATTCTCTACTATTGACTCTTGAAATAAAGTTGTAGGCAGCGTTTTGCAGGCTCTTTTCTTTTTTCGTTTTTTCTTGACTGTTGTGTTGTGTTGTATTGGCGCAGTACATAATTGCTTTAACGTGTCAAATTTCTTTTCATATCTTGAAATTACTTCTTTTAGTTTATAGTTTTCAGACAGATTAATTTCAATTTCATGCTCCGCAGATTCGAGTTGACTTTCTAGTGATAACACTTTTTCCCTTAAAAGTTCTAATTCGGAGTTAATAATTAAATTATTTAATTCAGGGCAGCTCCTTCTAAGGCCGGGATTTTTAGAAATCGACTGCTTTGAATGAGATTCATCATCGTCTTCACTTTCGGATTCCAATGTTTCAGCCAGGGAATCAAAAGAATTTTTAGTCTCAACGTTTATTTCTATATTTCTTTTCCGTTGCGTCACGTAGTCCGGATCAATAACTGATAATTGTAGCGTATGTAAGGAGTCGTTTTTGAGTGAAGTTTCTTTATTTTTCATTTCCGTCGTGTTACTTGTAGTGTCATTTGTAATATTGACCATCAGCTTCGAAATTGGAATATTTTCCATCATATTGTTAGATAAATTCTCATTTTTCAAGTCATCGGACGTTTTTTTTGCGTTCATAGGGGTGCTTGATTTATTCATGCATGTTCTGCACTTCCAGGTTTTTCTCCTAGGTATATCTATGAGTGCGTACCTTTTTGAAGTGACTCCTGAACATTTATTATTGTCATTAATGCATAGATATTGCTTGCATAAAGAACATTGAATATATTCGTTCCGTTTGCATAATGTAGCACATTTTGTGCAGGGCTTTGTTATGGGTGCCATCTATACTACGGTAAGAAAACTAAAAATATTCAATTTACGTCGATATGATGGTTCTCAGGTATTGCTCAGCCTTGATCAGGATGGAGTCTTCGAGTTGACATCGTTTGTGAAAGTATTGCAGTTTTCAACTAGATGGCGCTGTTTATCGGTCGTGAAAGTATATTTTGCACTGGTCGATCTAAGATCATTCACTTCTTTGGTAAACACCGGTTATTTGTTTTTGTTACCGGTTCGTTTGATGCTGCTTGAAACGAAATGCATTCGGGCTGTCAAACGTCATGTGGCCAATCAGCTGATCAGTGAGAATAAATTGTATTTGATTCGCTGTTTAGTTCTCGTTAATAATTCAAAATATATAGTCTTAACAGCCAAATTCAGTGTACCTGGACCAAATGTGTGCAGATATCGGTGATCTATTGCAGTGTCTTCAATATATGAGATGGAGCTTCAGCTGGTGTATAACTTCGTAAACAAATTCGTAGGATTTATCAACTTTTTCACCAAAAACTTATAAATTATTCAAACAAGGTATGTTTACACTATTAAGCACGTTCCGTTCTCTCTCTGGTATGTTCTCTTTGAAAGAATAATCATAATTCAATAAATTATCATCGTTTTTAGAGAGCGTAGTACTAGATTAGATAAAAATATTCCGGTTTGGTACATATAAACTTCTTAATAGGAAAAATCCACTATACAAACGTAAGAACTCATACTATTCAGTAGATACGTAAGAGGTGACCAAGGGACTGGCTTCACGTTCCTAGCTACTACGTATAACAATTGGAGGCTATGGACCAACAATTTATCTACATCTCTACACAATTTTCTGAAAAAAAAACAAAGTATTTAGCAGACGTGATGATGAAGGGGCATTTTTTACGGTCTTTAACGCTCTGCCTCCCCCGGAAGGAATTGACATGATTTGTATGAATGTTGACTATCACAGTTCTATATTGTAACGTTTGACAGTCGGTTGCTTTACATACATACATATATTACGCCTATTATCCCTTGTGGGGTATGCAGAGCGTAAACGGCCGTAAAACAGACATTTACGCCACGTCTGACGAACATTTGAAAATTGAGTATCGCCATACATACTTATATTATACTTAGCGGAATAACTATATTAGAATAATAATAATATGAAACGTGATGGTAACTTGAAAAGATATAAATTTTTATTATTAAAAGTTAGAAACAACCGTAAACGGAACTATTTTACCAAATTCTTTTTGGTAAAATCATGTCATGTCAAAGAATCACATACTTATATTTAAGCTTATATTACACTTAGCGGAATTACTATATTAGAATAATAATAAAAGGAAACGTGATGGCAACTTGAAAAGAAATAAATATTTATTATTAAAAGAAAGGTAGAAACAACCGTGAACGGAACTATTTTACCAAATTCTTTTTGGTGAAATCATGTCATGTCAAAGAATCACAAAATGTCGTTGCTGTCGTTTATTCAGTTGTCATTTTACCTATTGACGTTATAATAGTGTACAATAACAAACGTGAAATAAAAAATTACGTGTTTCTTTTGCCTAACTAGACGTATATTGGCGAATAAACTGTAACAAGGCATCATAAGGGCTCTTAGTGAAGCCTTGAAGCTTTCCCAATGCACAACATTCCAGCATTACCATCTTCTATTAGAAAAAAAACTGGTAGCCAGAGCGATATATCTTTTTACTTTGATGATGATCATACACAATTTTAGTTCCTACAATGTTTAGGAGGAGTGATGTTGGCTCATTAAATCCCAGATTTTGCCTAAAATTCGGGTCGGTCCCAGTATACCCATTGAGAATAACCATTAATGGTAATAGTGGCACTGAATTTCCCATAATTACCATTGCGTTTTTTTAAACGCGCTGGTATGCTGAGCGTTTATATTAAAAACAGGAAAGATTAGTTATACTAACTTTTTATCTCAATGAAAACTCTTTATTCAAGTGCGTGCTCTCGACTCTTTTGATAAATTGAATTTCAATCACGACGTAATTAGAAGGTACTGTCTTTGTGACAGGACAGACTAGTACGTTGGTAAAAATCTTTATTTTAAATAATTTCGAAAATGAGTATCTAATGTCACACTGATAAAAGAAAGTATTATATTGTGGTGGCCAGTATGCAGCAGCCTAGATATTAACGTAGGCTGTCATGCGTTTAATAAACGCCGCAAATGGTTTTTCTGGGACACGATCGTATGAAATGTAATTCCCACTATTTCCGTCAGTCATCAGTGGGTATACTGGCACTGTTTTTAGAAAAAAAGTGAAGTCCCAGTATGACCACTGTAATGGGTAATGGGTGGGACCGACCCTAAAATTCCGGCGGAATATTGGTTCACTTGTTTGATGGTAAGCTTATGTTTACCAGATATTAACTACTTTATGTTTTCATTGCAGCGCAGCTGTCTCCAGGAAACCCTATAGTGGTGCAAAGTATTGCGATTTTCACACAATTTGCCAGCGTAATTCGTCCGAAAGTTTCGTTGCAAAAATTGTAGTGCACGCCGAGCAAGAAGAACACATCAGATGCGATAAAAACTCTCAGCCAAAACAGTTCATACATTGACTAGTTATGATTTCTATTAGATGGATAGGTGTTATCAGCCGCACTGTAAGATATCAAGTTAAACTATTGATCCTTTTGAAAAGTTATATTCTAGGCAAATTTATCAAATACAATTAACTAATTTGAAATTCGATTTGTTTTACTTTAACTTCCACATGTTGCCACCTTAATAGATACACATAGGCAACCCCAGTTTGATGATACCACAAGACTAGAACCACTGGTGGTTCTACACGGTGCCGGTGGTTCTCGTGGTCCTAGAGGAAATCATCGAGTACACTTTTTGTAAAATGCCACTTGTTTTAGGTAGCACCAACACCGGATGTATGTAGCACTAACACTGCGAGGTTAAATAAATAAAAAAATATTAAAATTAATTTTAAGCAAGCGGTTTTTTGAGTTGAGGCAACGCCTTGGCAAGCGTAGCGTTGGACACCCTCCGTCCAGATGTATCGAATAAAAGGCGGCTGGTAGCGACTCGTTCATTGGATCGTTGGACGACTCGATGTCCCACACGAAAAGAGGAAAAAGAAGCGACTCAAGGGAAAAACGGGAAATCGTGCCTTATGGCGTACCCTGGGGGAGGCCTATGCCTAGCAGTGGAATGCTGCCGTAGGCTGGTGCGATGTGATGATGTGTAATATAATTTTAAATGTATGTATGTGATGTAAAGTTACAAAAACACGACTGTTTTAGAGGCAGAAATCGATCTAAAAGCATAAACTCAGTTTAGGTCTTAGGATTGTGTAACAATGAACAAGCTACTTAGAATTTTCTGATATACAAACTACAATGCATCTATTTTATGTGTATTTAATAAATTTAGCATGTTTACAATTGCTATGCTTTAAATATTCTCTATACTTGGCCCAGAGACACTGTCGCCGTGCCTTCAATTTATAGTGAGCTCCATAGGTACTGAGGGCACATTTCATCCAGGCCAGCTGCAGAGCCAGAGTGAAATGACCTTAGATGGGTTATCACGTCATCAGGGGGACACAGCAAGGTGAAGCGCGGTGGGGTTTGGCTTGTCTGGGATCGTTATTGGTCGTAGGTGGGTGCTTGTCTGAATGAATCTGCTGGAGCCACTCCGTAGTCCGACGTAAGGATTCTGACCGCTCCTCTCAAATCTCCGTCATACATTTTAGTTTCATTTCTTTTTTACACTGAAATGGGTCTTTGAAAAACTGGATTGACGAGGCCTCCAAACAGAGAGGAGCACTGTCTAAGTTGTGCTTCACATTGGTGGTTAAATAACCACTAAGTCTAGCACACTGAATGATGTGTATGCGAAATTTCTCTATTTTAGGGCTTCGTTTTTCAGCAGCTAAACATGAAGCACCTCTTGATATGTGCTTAAACACAGGGACGATAGCCTTGAGATGTGCGAGGTCGTCAAAGAGTGAGGAAGCTGCAGGGAAAGAGCTGTGCTGGGATGGGACTGTGGGTTCGCTGTAGGTGCTATTGATATCATCTTGAGCAGGGGGGCGGTGTATACGTCCAGTGTGGCCAGGCCAGGCAGTAGGATGGCCAGACCATGGCTTTTCGTAAGTTTTGTTCGAAGTATTAGGGCAAAGCAGGCAAGGTATTTGGGATGGATCAATTGGGTCCATATTGGCTGCTTGTGCTATACATCCTGAGGTTTGTTCCCACCAGAAGCTTGAAACACACACTGAAAAACACCTAAAACATTCCAATATCTTCGAAAAGTCCAAAAAAAAACAAATAATTATAAAATATTCTGTGTTGTTTACGTTGTGATTTGTTATTTTATGTCAAAAGGCTATATCTCGTATTTGACATAAAATAGGTATGGAAAGCTATCCTATTTTGACAGATATTTGGGTCCGTATTCTGATATTTCATTCGAATTTGAATGAACTATTTGCATTTTTTGACTTACGATTTCCATCACTCACACATTTGCAAAAATATAATTTAGTATACATTGATTGTTACGAAGCATTTTGTTAATTTGTTCAGTACAAAATGTTCAATGTATTTCTATGTTAGCGCGTTTTTTCGTCGTTGAGCCAGAAACTTCCATATCTCGTGCTGGGTGCGTATTTGAATATCTAAAATTAAAATACTTTACGTAAATCTCGTGTCTTACTGACATTTCGTGAGCAACCCAGATTTGACGCCCTATCATTTTGATTTGTAAGTATAAGTAGCGTCGATACGTGAATTCGTTGATATTTTATAACTATTGGTATAATGTTAGCTGTACATTATAACTATGCCTTTCTATGATTACTTAGACGGCGGTTGTAACATATCAGAGGCCTCGTAGTAGGCGGTTGCAAACTCTGGCAACGGGGTTCATCGGGTCGTTTGACGACTCTGTGTCCCACTCAAAAAGAAGAAGAAGACTATGTCTCATCATATATCACACCTTACGGGTTAAGCAGAGCGTAAACGGCCTTGAAAAACGGACTTTTACGCCACGTCTTACAAACATTTGAGGGATTTCAGAAAATTGAGTTTCGCCATAGTGACAGGTTGTCAACCCATCGCCTAAAATAGCAATACACACCCTCAACTCCCTAAGTAGCTTCTTACGATACCCGCAAGATAGAGATGGGATGATGCTAATTTTATAACTATGACTTATTAACAAAAAGTCAAATTAATTAAAATTCAGTCTGCGTCACCACAGAAAATTACACCTCAAAAAACATTTTCCAAAGCAAACACTTAAACTTGCTTAGTCGGTTTATTAAAGAAAAACGTGTGAACTCGCGAACGGCGTTAAACTCGTAAAGAATTTATTTAACTTGTAAAAAATAAACGTTACACTTGTAAAAACTCGGCGGAAATTGTTCCCAACTCATTACTAGATTCTAACGACCACACATCCTACTAGACGCCTAATATTAACATTTTTTCATACACATAATATATCACGCCACGCCTACATCCCTTGCGGGGTGGGCAGAGTGTAAATTGCGGTAAGAAATGGACATTTACGCCACGTCTGACAAACATGAGGGTCATTCAGATTACAGTGTATCACCATAGTGACAGGTTGTAAGCCCATCACCTAAAATTTCAATACATATATAACCCTCAAGTCCCTTAATTGATTCTAATGATACCCACGGTTAAGGAATGTTGTGATGCTATTCTAAGCCGGCACCACACGGCAACCATATTTTTCCAAGCAAACATTAAGGCCGCATCAGTCCCAAAAAGTAAGACCCTTTCCTATTCGCTGCGTTAGAGAGAAACAGACGATCCAAAAACCGAACGTTTGTTATGATAATAGTAATATATGTGTAATCACATATTTCGAAAAGTTATATTAAATGAGATATGAATCATTACTCATTTTTATTTTTGCAGAAATTATTCGCTGTAGTGTGCCGTCCGCCGTGTAATGCCGGCTTAGAATAGCATCGACCCAATACTACCCGTGGGTATTGTAAAAAGCGGCAGAGGGATTAATTCATCCAGGGAATGGGCGGCAGCATTCTCTGTGAAAGCAATCATTATTTCTTGCACTGTGCTCGCAAATCCGCGTGCTCCCAATAGGGGGAGGCCCATGTCCAGCAGTGGACTGTTTTGGCTGTAAATGTTAATGTGCCGTCTAGTAGACTATGTAGTCGTTGCTGGAATCTCACCGGGCGAACAGTAAATAAAGAAAGTTTTGTTTTTTACGGAAACCTTGAAAACTTTCGCCCGAAAGCCAATAACAAGGTAATGAGGTGTAAAAAATATTTGTTACTCGTTGTGTTTACGTTTACATTCATTTTGAACGATAACAGCCGCATCAGTCCACTGCTGGACATGACCCTACAAACAGACAGACAGAAACAATTTACTACTCATACATACATACACACATCACGCCTATAATCCCTTGCGGGGTAGGCAGAGCGTAAACGGCCGCAAAAAACGGACATTTACGCCACGTCTGAAAAATATTATTACTTGTTGCTCACATTAATAATTATAACTAATAGCAGAACCATAAAAAATCACACGATATTAGCAAAGGCGGCCATATCGCTTTAAGCGATCTCTTCCAGACAACTCTGCACACTAAGGGAAAACAGTTGAAAACATACTGTAAATAGCAGCAGCAACACTTAAATACATAAAAAGTCATTAATTACACCTATCTCTATTGGTGTGCGAGCGCAGTGAAAGGTGATGTAATTCACAGGGAACGGTGCTGCCTATTCCCTAGATTCATTTGTTATTATGACCTGTGGAATATATATCAGATATCTCTTGAGTCATTCGCGATCGCTCCGTGTTTCAGTAGGTACCTTCATTATTGAAATTCGCACTTTATAGTTAAAACTAGAAAATATAGGGTTCTTTGTCATCTAAGTGTCAGTAAGTAATATTTTCTGTGCTTCGTAAGGCACGTCGATTACGATGGCTGTCTATCTTGTTCTGCTTTTAAATATATAATTTATTCTGAACTTAGTACCTATCTACGATCTGAGTTGACTAATGAATTCCACACCTCACATCGTCTATCAAACCACCTTCGTCCGATAGAGGGCGCTGACTTGAGTGCAATAAAAATGGCGGCGAAACGGCCAGCTGATTGATGACGTGTCAGTCACACGTGCTACGGAGTGCACGGTTAGTGAGGCTATGTAGGTATAGTTTGTAGGTGTATATTCATTCATGTTGAGTGGGATATTAAGTCGATGAACGATCTGATCGACCTTAGTGTCAGAGTAAAACCACCTTTGTCCGATAGAGGGCGTTGACCCGAGTGCAATAAAAATGGCGGCGAGACGGCCATCTGATTGATGACGTGTCAAACGCACGTGCTATAGAGTGCACGGTTACTGAGCTATAGGTTAAGCTAAAAGCTCCGGATTTTAGTTTCTTTATTTATTTGTAACGTATGGGTGGGACACCGAGTCAACGAACGATTCGATAAGACTTTGACAAGTTTTTAAAGATAAAATAATAGTTTAGTATTGCTTGCATTTTTTTAAGGGCATAACTTATAATATTCTAAAGTCGCTTAATGTGTGTCTGTAACATACATATTTTGTTTCAAGTTTTTTCCCTTGCGTAAATTTTCGATGCATAGTATGGAAGCTAATTTTTTATATTAAATTTGAGACGTCTATATTTAAATAAATATTATAAAATATACCACTTTGCCTGCGTGACAGGTCACACGTAAAAACCCACTTTAAGTCCTTTGTATCCACTGTTAACGAAATAATGTTATCATATGCCTCAAATTACACAAATAAATAGATTTGGTTCAGCCAATGGTCCAGAAACTAAAAACCAAATAATATTTGACTTTAATATTTTTGAAACATGAAAAGCTAGCTAGAAAGCTAATTTTTATTAAAAAAAGAAACTTTTCTTCTTAGTGCAAACTTGGACAAGATAAAACTCCCTCGTATATTGGATTTGGAAGTGTTGCGTTCACCCTTTATTGACACTTTCCCTTCGTGATCCTGTTACGATACGATTTGACGACGGTCAGACAGATTTATCGTGTGTGTAAAGGAAAAATACCCTGTAATTTACGATTAAAAATTCAATTTCCAAATCGCTGGCTTGCGATTCTGCTAAATCACCGATATTGGACCAATCGGAACACGGATCACATCACAATAGTTATCTATGATTGGCTACCTTTTATCTACAATGACCAATGACACCAATTCTGCTACATTACTACGACGTAGACATCGCGTAGAACGTTCGTAGCGAACAAAGAATACAAAAATGTACAATCGTACAGCCGCAATATTTCAAACTTTGTACTATAATTTTGAACTTATTTGAAAGTTAGATGGCTTAACTTGGTCGGTTGTTGGCTGTAAATTGCGAAGAAAGGAACAAAAGTTGTCTTGACATTCGAGTTTCACATTTTCTTGTCTTTTCAGTTTCTTCACGGTCGAGATAGTTTGCGAAAAATATTCTTTCGTTGTTAGAATTTTATTGAACATTGTTCTAAATGCTTTTATACGAAAGAATTGCGGATTTCTTAGTTATAACATACATACACATATCATGCCTTAATGGATAACTATTGCAGGGTAGGCACAGCGTTAAGGGTCGTGAAAGACGGTCGCTTTTGCCACGTCTGACAAACATTTGGAGGTCATTGAGACAAATTATGTATGACCAAAAAGACTAGTTATCATAGCCCATCGCCCTAATATTGCAATAAACATCGAAAAAATCGTTTCTCTACATATAAAAGTTGTTCAGTTTCATGGTCTGATCATGCCTGCAAAGTTTTCGGTACACCGTCCGTCCCTTACACCCCTTATAGGTATTACCTATTGCTAGTACTATTATTTATTATGTGCTATTGCAGCAGTTTTCAAAAGTCAGAACTGTTAATTAATGCAAGGAATGTCAGCGGCTGTTCGAGGAATGCCAACTGTCAACTTGACGCTAGGAGCGGCCATTGCACTAACTGTAGGTTATTAATTGCATGGTCATTAGTGGTAAGTATGTAAAACATTATTGCACATTCAAAACACAAACACATAATAGGAGAACTTAATATACTATGGTTTATTATGCACTCACTGTGCTATGTTATTTTCATTCGCTTCAAGACAAGTACCAAGAGATTGAAAATTTGGAAGCGTCAGTCGAGGCGCCGTTAGCTCAGTTGGCAGAGCAGTAGGACGGTACCCCACGGTCCTGGGATCAAGTACTGGTGGGCAGTAACATCATTTTCAATTTCTAATTTTCATTTAGGAAAATTTAAACTAAAAATGCGCAAAGGCGCTCAAAGCGATCTCTACCAGACAACCTTTGGGTGGAAGAGAAATCAAAGATAAGTTGAATAGTGCATAAAATAAAGGTAAGATTAGACCGTTTACATTTATAAATATAATCATACCATACTGTGGATAATATTTTAAATAAATACTTACATTAGTAGGTACGTCTTCTTTTTTTCCATGTGGAACATAGAGTCGACAGAGGACCCGATAAACCCTGGTTTTATAGCTTTTGAAGCACCTACTAAACAATTAGTAGGCCACCGACCGCCATCTAAGTACCTAATCAATAAAACAGCGATTGGTGCCGACGGCTAAACGTGGCCTCCGAAGCACGGAACCATCATTCTCACAGAAGTTCAGCCTGTAATCACCTAACCAGATGCAATCTGACTAATATATCACAAAGAACCGTAATTCCAACTTTGTCCCTCCCAACTAGAATCAAACACGGGACCTCCGGATCCTGAGGGCAACGCTCAAACCACTAGCCCGCGGAGGCAGTTAGTTTAGCGAAGTGGAAGTTATAAACTGCAGGCTCATTAGTGACCAGTTTTTGTGCAAATTTCGAAGGGAAGGTTCATAAACGACCCAATAAACCCTTAGCCGACTCAGCTTTTTCAGGATTTTCGAACTCACATTACTATACCGGGTGTAAGAGAAAGCCCTCAGAATATTGATAAGGTGCATGCAGACCATGAAACTGAACAACATTTCGCGAGGAAAATAAATCAGGAAACGACAAAAAATATTCGACCTCCCATACAAAAGTACAGTCAGCTCACTGCATTTACTATGGGAAGTCCGAAATTTTCTAAAATATTTTATGGAATGTTGTTCAGTTTCATGGTCTGCATGCACCCTATCAGTATTCCGAGGGCTGTGTTACACCCTGTATTATTTTTACTCAAGATGGTTCTCATCAAGTATACCCTTGGTAATTTAATTTTAATTTTAATTTTAATTTATTTATTTGGTTCACCAACAGGTAAATACATATCAACTTAACCTGTTGTTTGAGATTTTACTGATAGTACCTACGAACGAGCGTGCAAAATCGAATAGCTACGAGTATATTTCAAATATTCAATCTACACTAATATTTTTGTGCGTGTGATGCCGGCTTAGAATAGCATCACCCCATTTCTTACCCATGAGTGTCGTAAGAGGCGACTTAGAGACTCGAGGGTTAGATGTGTATTGCAATTTTAGGCGATGGGCTGACAACCTGTCACTAAAGTGATACACAGTTATCTGATCGACCTTTAAACATTTGTCAGACGTGGTGTTAAAATCCGTTGTACGCCGTTAACGCTCTGCCTTTATCCCTGTAAGGGATATAGGCGTGATTTATGTACTAATATTAATAAAGAGGAAAGATTTTATTGTTTGTGTGAATTAAATAGGCTCCGCAAGTACTGGACCGATTAAAAATATATTTTACCAATCCTACATAATTCTTGTGTCATACGTTATATTAAAATGTCTTATTAAACGGCTTGGAATAGCATCACCCCATTTGTTTTCCGTGGGTATCGTAAGAGTCGTTATATTTTTGCAACAGGCTGACAACTTGTCACTATAGTGATACATGATTTTTCTGAAACAGCTCTCAAACATTTGTCGAATTGTATTTTACGGTCATTAACGCTCTGCCTACCCCGCAAGGAATAATGGCGTGATGTGTTTGTGTATGAATTGTGTGCTTCGCTTCGAAGATAGTTAAAATTAATGTTTATCTTCTTCTCTTAAACCAGCTCAAGGTCATACAAAATCTTAAGTGATTAGTTTAATAAAGTACTTGTTAAAGACATAACCCTACCATATAGCAGCTTAAAGCTCTTTATGATGTAATTTAGAGCTTATAAGTTGCCATTTTAGAGCCATACGGTCCAAATAAGCCGTCCTAACGGTTATGAGTCATAAAACTGAAATGCCTTTAGGGTACCCTTTCTATGAAACACTTTACTTAAGGCCATGTCTAAAATCAAGTTTATTTATACCGTCGAATGTCTAAAATCAAGTTTATTTATACCTCTAGTAGAATGTTTGGAAAACTAAGTAATTAAGACAAATTATAGTGTTAAAGATTGATTTTCAAGCAAAATTTTTTGGATGGCGAAAACGAGAGATCTTGTCCTATGGCGTACCCTGGGAAGGCCTACGTCCAGCAGTGGACTGCAATAGCCTGATGTATGTATGTAACATTTTTATGTGGGATGGAATGGCACTTTTTGTTGTGTTCATTTAGAAAAATAAATTCCAAAGTGAACCTAATTTCGGTGATTAATTGCAAAATAAATGTTCTCTAAAATGGTTTTAATTACATACATACATACATACATAAATCACGCCTCTTTCCCGGAGGGGTAGGCAGAGACTACTTCCTTCCACTTACTACGATCCTGGCATACTTCTTTCGCCTCCTCCTCCACATTCATCAATCTCTTCATGCATGCTCGTCGGTTTAGGGTACTCTTGACCTGACCTTTCTTTAGCACGTCCCCGATTTGATCAAGGTACGTTCGTCGAGGTCTTCCCCTTCCGACGTTCCCATCCGCACTTGCCAAATACACCAATTTTCTACACCAGTCACTACGTCTTCTTTTATACCACAACGTTCCCGTATCACGCTATTCCTTATCCTGTCACTCAATTTTACGTCAATCATACTTCTTAACGCTCTCATTTGTACTGCATTTATTCTACTTTCATGCTTTTTCTGCCATACCCAACTTTCACTCCCATACATAAGTGTCGGAACTAACACCCTAACTAATGGTTTTAATTATTTTACTAAATTTTAATCAAAAGATGAAAATTGTGTTATACAAATTACTTTTTTTATACAGACGGATCATGACACCTTAGTAAGTGATTATACTATCCTACATAGAATAAAGTTAATTTCATTTCATTTAACATTAGGTATTAATATTTTGTCTAAAGTTTTATTTTATCTTGCATATTATACGTGAAAAGTATTAAAAACCCCTAAGAATTTTGCAAGAAATCTGATTAGGTGTTTCTCTATGTCGCAGCGGCAATTAAAGGGACAGTCACTTCACCCTTCTTAGCGCCTTAACTTGGGGGTTACACTAGTCAGAAAAACTATTCAGAAAACATACTAAAATAAATATTCTTGCTAAAACTTTGAAAGATAGCGTAGTTTTTGACACGCCTACTGGTACCTCTGACATGGTTGGCTATCAAAACCACAACTTGGCTAGGTACTACATACATACCTGCTCCCATCTTGTGCCCTCCGAAGCACAGAACCATCTTTCGGATCGCCCAGCCTATACCAATAATAATATTTTACAAGGACGTTCATTACATCGTCGAACTTAAGAAAAATATCCCCCAGATTGTTCAACGCCATCTATCGATT
The DNA here is from genome assembly GCA_027580185.1 of Tuta absoluta. Taxonomy (NCBI): domain Eukaryota; kingdom Metazoa; phylum Arthropoda; class Insecta; order Lepidoptera; family Gelechiidae; genus Tuta; species Tuta absoluta. The sequence goes on from JAQAHW010000048.1 coordinate 360,442, forward strand.
ATATTGTGTAGTTTTTTTATTCAAGCAGCCGTCAAAAAAGGCCTCATTGACCAAAGACAAACCCACTGCCTCTGTTTTGAGATCCGATGCTACGACACTACTACACTACAAAGACAAAAAGCTGGTAGCACATACATACACATATCACGCCTTTATCCTTTGTGGGGTACGCAGAGCGTTGACGGCCCTTAAAATACGGTTTCTGTCGCCACGTCTGACAATTAAGGGTCGTTTAAAAAAAATCGTGTTTAACTATAGTGACAGGTTGTCAGCCTGTCGCCTAAAATTGTAGCACAGTCTCCAATATTATCTACACATTCTCCATTCTCAGACCCTCTTATGCATAGACGTCTGTCCAGCACAGACCACTTCACTCCATACCCACTCGAGAACTCTCCGCTCTGCGCTTGATGGCATTAGTATACGATTTATAGGGTTAGACGAATATGTCTGTATTTTATAGCCTTTTTGTGGGTGAGGCTGGTTTTTTAACTAGCCTAACAGAATGGATAAAAACATTGAATAACACTGCCCGATTAAAGTAAGTAAAAACCCTTAATTGCACAAAAATAACAAGAAAATTAATAACTAATAATATGCGCAAAAGCGGGCTTATCGCTAGCAGCGATCTCTTCCAGACAACCTTTGGGTGATTTAAGGTATCAACTTACACTGTTTATTGTTAGTAACTGTTGAAATACCAGTATAAGTCTATCCATCAAATGTGTAGGTTTATGTGCTGCTAATACTAGGTATGCTAAGCAGTATTGATGCCGTATGATGCCGGCTTAGAATAGCATAACGCCATTTCTTTCCCGCAGGGGTCATAAGAGGTGATTAAGGGAAAGTATCATGTGTTTTTCAATTTTATTTGACAGGCTGACAACCTGTCACTATGGCGATACACAATTTTCCAAATGACCCTCAAATATTTGTCGGACGGGGCGTTTCTGACCGATTTTTGGGACCGTTTACGCTCTGCCTACCCCGCAAGGGATTATGAGCGTGATATGTGTATGTGTGTGTTTTCTTTGCAACTGAGTTCAGTAGAAAAAGCAATTTCTTCAAACTAGTCTCATAAAACAGCATCATAACCCAGTTAGCCAGTTCAGCGGCAACTTAGACAAGGAACGACATAAATCTAGGCGGAAAGATGGGATGAAACTACGTGATTTACGCCTAGGCCGGACGGAGACCACAATGGCTACTAGCCAATACACACTGATGGAAAGAATAGCGAACGTATTAATACAATCTTCAATTGTATCGCTGTGTGGTGCCGGCTTTAAAAATCTTTACCTCCAATTCTACATACATACATATATCATGCCTTTATCCCTTGTGAGGTAGGCAGAGCGTAAACGGCCGCAAAAAACGGACATTTACGCCACGTCTGACAAATATTTGAGGGTCATTCGGAAAATTGTGTCTCGCAATAGTGACAGGTTGTCAGCCCAACGCCTAAAATTGCAATACATACCCTCGAAACCATTCTACTCGTATCGTTAAAAGCGACTAAGGGATAATCATTCAGGAAATGGGCTGCAGCGTTCCCTTTGAATGAAATATCTTGCACTGCGCTCGCCAATACGCCTGACAAACGTAGTGTTTGGCAATACACCACCCGATTGGGGGAGGCCCATGTCCAGCAGTGGACTTTTGTGGCTATTGATGTTAATGTAATGTTATAGTTCAGGTGTATGTACATAAATGGAGCTGAACTTAACTGAAAATAAGTCTAACAAGGGAAATGTAAGTTAATCTATTTACTTATTTTATTGATTGTGTTAGCCTAAACTATTTATCTTTTTTGAAATCATAAAAAAGTCGAGAATACGGATGTAAGAGATTATGATGATTAAATGGCTCAAAACACTTTCCGTGTCAGGTAAAAAAAATTGAAAACTTGCTTTCAAGCGCGGGCAGGATTTAAACCTTCGACTTTTGCCATTACTAGTGGCGATGCCTCTTCCACCGCCGGGTCAATTCAATTCAATTCAATTCGATTGAATTAAATCCACCGCCCCGGGTAGATGAGGACTACGATTAGAATCTTAATAAATTATACACACACATATCACTCCATAATCCCTTGCGGGGTAGGCAGAGCATAAACGGCCGCAAAAAACAGGCATTAAAGCCACGTCGGACAAATATTTGTGGGTCATTCGGAATTCTGTTGCCAGACCATCGCCTAAAATTGCAATACACCATGTAACCCTCGAGTCCCTTAGTTGCTTCTTACGACTCCCATGTGAAATAAATGGGGTGAAGCCATTCTACGCCGGCATCACGGGTCATTAATAAATTATGCTCTGGCAATAATTCACTGGGTTGTTCGTCGTCGTTTCCGACCGTGTGTCTCGCGCCCAGCTTGCCTGGCACGTCCGTTCTGTTTGATAAAGAAAGTTTATTGGCAAAAACTCGGTTTATTCGGTCTACGTGCCGCGAACTACCCACACACACACAGACACACATACACACTCGAACGTTCTGGAAAAACTTCTGCTCGATATCCGACACTGATGCAGCTACAGTGTGACCGTCCCAGTAGGCCATATTTGACAGGTGTCAGATTCGTGCTTATACGTGTCTTTTAGTATGGAGATGACGGCTGTCAAATATGGCTTATTGGGATGGCGTTACTTTAGTTTTATTATGATGGCTTTTTGAGGAGAATTTCTTCTAGAAAATAATTTACTGCCAAATTTTAAAACACTTATCGTGTTAAATATTCAATTTTTGAAAACTTGCTAACTATTCATTCGCGGGCAGGATTTGAACCTGCGACTTTCGCCATAACTAAAGGCGACGCCTCATCCATGGGCTACTGCAGCTCGTCTCTTGCCCGCAAATTTTGCAAGTATATCTTAATGCCAATAACGCGTGGTAAAGACCAACTTAGTTATGAATTCATCCAGGGAATGGGCAACGGCGTTCCCTGTAAATGCAGTTTTCACTGCGCTCGCCAATTTTCCTGCCAAGTGAGCAACAGCAGAAAATTGTGGCTCTTATCTCATTATTACAAAATATGTTTTCTCCAAAGTTTCTAGCTTGCATTGTATTCGTAAAGTCCAAACAACAATTTTACAACATTTATTGTCCCAAATTGCCATTTTATGCGTCCCAAGGGAGTTTAAGTATCTTCTGTAATTTCCTGCCGATGAGTTGTAGGCTGGCTTCTGCTATCTTTCGCCATCTGTTGGAAGATAATTCTGTTTCCTGTTATACAAAAGTTAATGTGAAAAATTTACTTTAGCTGTTTTTATTTTTGAAGTAAGCAATATGTTCTGAATGGCTACTTGTCTATCTGACAAATGTTGAGCTGTTTTATAATGTCATACGAGATAGCGTTGTAGTAATTTGTTACATACATACATACACATATCACGCCTTGCCAATGGGCATTTACGCCACGTCTGAAAACTATTTGAGGGTGTTTCGGAAAATTATGTATTGCCATAGTGACAGGTTGTCAGCCCATCGCCTGAAATTGCAATACACACCCATAGTCGTCTCTTTCGACTTCCACAGGAAAGAAATGGGGTGATGCTATTTCTTTCCCGTGGGAGTCGTAAGAGGCGACTATGGGACTTGAGGGTGTGTATTGCAATTTTAGGCGATGGACTGGCAACCTGTAAGGCGATACTTAATTTCCAAATGACCCTCAAATGTATGTCAAACGTGGCGTTAATTTCCATTTTTGCGGCCGTTTACATTCTGCCTACCCCTCAAGGGATAATAGGCATTTGTGTATGTATGTATGTATGAATCTTTTGTGCCGTGTCGTTTCGCTGCAGTATACTTGCAGTGCAGACTTAGTGCAGTTTCACCTTAAATGAGAGGTCGATTGGTCGAGCGAGGTCAGTGACCGTTCGTTTTATTTTTAGGTTTGGTAAAGGTTATGTGTTTTTTATTTGGTTTAAGATTTGTTATTATTGTAAATCTGAGAGTTTGTGTGTGTGTGTGTGTATGTATGTTTGTTACCTCTTCACGCTCAAACGGCTTGACCGATTTGGATGAAATTTGAAACACAGGTAGAGTATAACCTGGAATAACAATAAGCTAAAGTAAAGTAAGTAAAACAACTATTACCACGGGAAAATTAGTGGCAGCGGATGAATCCTCTAGGTGGAAATCTAGTATAATGTATAAACTCTTAGATAAATTATGTGCATCAGTTATGCACCGACTGCGCATGGAACGCAAAATTTGAATTGGAATCGAATTCCAAATTCAAAAGTTATCCGAATTCGAAAGTTTTGCGGCGTTTGCTATTGGACGAGAAACTCCTTTGAAACCGGACTGTACTAATTGCATCTGTGGTATAGCTAAAGCACTTGATCCAGAAGTAGTGAGTTTTATACCTTATTGCACATCGTATAAAAGTCAGCTTAATGCTACGCGGCATTCTCTACCGACCAAACAGAGGGTAAAGAGAGGGTGCAGTAGAAAGTGAAAATGAAAACACAAAAGGAAAACAACATGTCGTATTACTATTAAAATAAATCCGTACCAACACAAATACATTTTTAAATACTTTCCGATTTGGGTACACATTTTTACTAGTGTAGGATTGCAAAAGTACACTTACTAAAATAAGATAGATACACTCACGAAAATTCGTGGGTAATTGATGAACCGCGGTAGCCCAAATGGAAAAGTTGTCGCTATTAGTGATGGCGAAAGGTACGGGTTCAAATCCTGCCCGCGGTAGGAAATTGGTTAAGTGTTTTGAGAAGTTTACATACGGCCGCAAAAAAACGGACATTTACGCCACATCTGACAAACTTTTGAGGGTCATTCGGAAAATGACCTATATTGAAATATAATGAATTATATTTTTCGTTTTCCTTAATATTTCTGGTATAATTATATTGTTATAAATATACTCACCTACTTCAAATATTTATTGTGTTAATATTAATTAATTTTGTCAATGTATTATATAAGTATTGAATAGATCAAATGATTTGCATTCGTAGGTATATAAGAATAATATTTTAACTATTATAAGTCCTCTGGCTCAGTATTGCGATACCCTGACAGGGTGTCACATCTAATTTCCATACCATCTGTAAATTACCTACTCTTTATGAATGTACTGTATTATTTGTGACAATGCAATCAATAAATGAAATGAAATGAAATGAAAATTGTGTATCACTATAGTGACAGGTTGTCAGCCCATCGCCTTTATTTGCCATACACACCCTCGAGTCCCTTCGTCGCCTCTTACGACTCCCACGGGAAATAAATGGGGTGATGCTATTCTAAGCCGGCATCACACGAGAAGTTTACTGGTACATACATTTCCGATTGAAAAGTATTAAAATTAATGACACTATCACAACCACAACGGTAGTAACAAAACCATGTTAAACGCCTAATAGAAGGTGGTTTAAAAACTCTGAAATTGGTCGTTCGTCGACTTAGAGTCCCGTCAAGAAAAAATATATTTTCGCAAGTAGCTACTTAGGTAGTTTTTCCTTATTATCCTCTTCCATATCATTATATATTAGTATATCACATTAGTATATACTCGTTTATTTAACTTAAATAATGTACTTATATGCATTAGTATGTAAAATAGTTTATTAGTAAATGTAGATGAACCTATGCACTATCCCGCTTAACCATACATACTCTTTCTTTTTTCACCCAAAGGTTGCCTGGTAGAAATTGCTACCTCAGCAATAAGGCCGCCTAAATTGTACCGATCGTTTTTCATTTTTTGTATCTGTTTGTTTTGTTGTGTTTTGTACAAATAAAGAATATTGTATTGTATTGTATTGTACTTACCTACTATCAGCTCTTTTTGTAGGTATTCGGCGTCTAATGACCTTTTGATAATCTTATCTATAATTAAAACCAAATTAGGTATTTAAAAGGTGAATTAAGGTCAAAATTTATCCTACTCATTGTTGCTCGGGGAGTTTCCTACTCTGCTTTGTTACTCTTTTTTTTATTCATCTTTTTCGTGTTGGACCCCAAAGTCGACAAACGACCCTATGAACCCTGATGTCAGAGTTTTTTCAACCGCCTACTAATACTAGAAAGCCTCTGACACGGTTGTGTAACGACCACTGTCTAAGTAATCAAAGACAGCAACCGGGACCGATGGCTTAACGTGCCCTTGAAATCACTGAACCATATTTCGGTTCAGCCTGCAAAGTGATAAATACCAATTTGTGAGTGCCCCACCGAGAATCGAACCTGGAAGCTTCACGTCGCAGACAGTCGCACTACCACTGCGCCACATCGGCCGTCAATGAATTTCCTATTACTAAAATTTATTGAACCTGCGTGCAAGAACGAGGAGCTAGCTAACCCCTGCCACATCACCATCATCAAAGCTAAATGAACAAGCCAACTGGGTAGATTTTTGGACCTTCCGTACAGAATTGCAGATCAGCTGATTTGATTTACTATGTAAACTCAAATATTTTTTGTCACCTTTTAACCTATGTTACTTGGAGAAATTTGCTCCTTATCTCCAGTCTGTTATTTTATTTATCAAACATTCATTGCACAAAAGAAACATTCACTAGGTCTGCTGTAAGAAATTTCTTATTAGAGATAAGCAGTGCCTGTTGTGTCTGTATTCTTTATGTGTTTTTCTCTTTAATGTTCATGTGTACAATAAATCGTAAATAAATAAATAAATAAATAAATAAACATATACAAAGAATGACGACACAATTAGACAACTTATTTCTACTACGAAATTTCTTCCAGTTGACCTACAGAAACAGAGACTACAAGACAAGCAGATTAGGCGTGCACAATTACGTACTTAAATGCCAATAAAATGCCAGTTTTAAATTTTTTTTATCGGTCACTAGTTAAATTTTACCCTACGTGGCGTTAACAATTTTTTCCCTGCCAGCGTCTCATGGGATTTGGCGTGAATGTGTGTGTGTGTGTTTTTGTACGTTGAAATTAAAAATAATTATTCTGCAACGAAAAGAGAAACAAACTCCCATGTCAATGACATACAATTGTTATCTTTTTATACGAAGATAGTACGTTTATAATATATTATCTGCCAATAACATAAATATTTATAATTATGAAGACGCACTGCAGACTGATTCTTGTTGTTTATTTTGATCAGTATATGTATTGCAATTCTGACTGGTAGTTATTATTAAACTAAGGGCATTAAAAATAAACTAGGCTACACTCTTTCGAGACCGGTTTTAAAGAAACCTTTTATAATTCGGCGCAAGGTTTTTGGCGGAATTATAGTGCAGTGTGTGAATACTTTTGCAAAGTGCTGTTGTGTTTCAAGAATTTATGATAAATATATTGTAAGTACTACTTATTTGTGCCTTTTTTATTATCTCAACTTAGTAATTTCTTTGAACATTTATAAAGTGTACGGCCAACCCAATTAACTATATTTTACAGCTGTCAGATTCATGGTAATGCTATGGCAGAGTCCATTTTCCTTTGTTGACATCTATTTTGGTATGAAACTTTACGCTGTCAAATATGGCTTATTGGGGTCCTTGAAACTGAACAACTTTCCCAAAGGAATTTGGGTCAAAATAAGCCTGAAGTTGATTATTTTGAAATATACCAGCCAAATCAAGATTTGCGGTTTTGTAAATTTAAGATCGTACTTTTACCGAGGAATTTTTGACAATCGTATTAAAATGAATGTTTAGGACTTTCTTCTGAGTTTGGCACCCATTTACATTGACTGGCCCGATTGTGAAGTGGATAGTACCTCTGCCTGCTACGCCGAGGGTAATTGGTTCAATCCCCACACAGCACAAGTATTTCTAAACTTATTTATAAATATTTGTGTTATGTTTGGGCGTTTGGGCGTTTTCTATGTATTGTAGGTACTTATGTATTTATTTATAAAAAAAGTATTTACTTAAGTATATATCTAGTTCCCATAATACAAACTTTGCTTGGTTTTTACGTCCGTTAACGCTCTGCCTACCCCGCAAAGGATGAATAATGTAGCTTCCACCGAATACATAAATGTGAAAATTGATAACCAAGTCACAATACATCAGTACGTTCACTCCAAATTTTTTTTGGCGGGATTTTAATTCATGGAAATATCATTACTAAATAGAATAAAATGAAGTCGCTTCTCGTGTCGCTATGTATGCTTAGATCTTTAAAAGTACGCATCGTATTAAGATGCGGGTTTCTTTGTAGTTAGAGTAATTTAAAAGAAACGTTTTTATGTACAATTAATGCCGGTTAAAGGTCTTTTTCTTTCGGGTAAACGGTTAGCAGCGGGTGAAACCACTGCTATCCTACTATAATATCATAAATACGAAAGGTTGTATGTTTTTTGTTTGTTACTTCTTTAAGCAAAAACTACAGAACCGATTGTAATGAAATTTGGCACACATAATAGAAGGTAACATGGATTAACACATAGGATAGTTTTTATCACAAGTTATGCGGACAACGCCGCGGATAACAGCTAGTAACTTCTATTTCTATCCAGGACCATGGCATCATCAGTCCACCTCCGTCTCCTGGGCTACGGGGTGACCCTGGCCATCCACGGCTACACCTCCTATGACGTCATGGCCAGGCTCGCTGTCACCACCAAGGACCCTATAGTTGCTGACTTCGCCACTTTGCAAGACAAATTCTTGACTATTTGGACGTTTGTAAGTAGTTTATGGCGACAGGCTGACAATCTGTCACTATAGTGATCGCGATTTTACAAATACTATCGCCTACTGTATATGATTTAGGGAGGGGGTACCGAACAGACAGACAGACAGACAGAAACACTTTATTGCTCACATTAATAATCATAACATATACAAGAACAAAAACAAACAACACAATATAAGCAAACCGAAGCCTTTGCACAGACAATAAAACTGAACAACTTTTACTATGGAGCCCATGTTCCGAATCAATTTTAGGTTCCATAGAGTCAGTCAGCTGAATTTTGTATGGAAGGTGTTATTTTTTCTCTTTTTCCAACACAGCCTGCTTAAAAGTTGTTTAGTTTCATAGTCTGATCATGTCTGCAAAATTTACAGTACACCGTCCCTTACATCCCGTATATCCTGTGCTCATAGTATTTATTACATTTCAGGTGTTCCAAATCATCTATGTCACATTGGGTCTTTCCTGTGACATACTTCAGACCATCGGCAAAAGAAATCAATTTCTTAAATCAATACAGGGTCTTAGAGAGACTTTGTTTTCTGCTATAGTGTGGCCTACTAGTCTTGTGAGTGTTATTTTGTTATGGCATGAAGAATACTAACTGGAGCTATATTCATCGTCACAGCAAAATTGTTTTTTGTGATTTAAACCAGAGCTAGCATTATTTTTAGTTAATTTACTAAAAGTGAGAGTAGGTTATAGCAAGTGCTTAAAAAGTTACATCATAACAGCCTGTAGCAGTCCACTGGTGGATGTAAGCCACCATGGTTCACCAAGAGGCACGCTACCAACCACCTTTTTTAAGTCATCGGTCCATCTGGCCGGAGTGGTCTCTACGATTTTGGCCTCAGGGCTTTTAAACCTACACCTGCTTATTGGTAGGGAGCAAGGGCTTACCGAGAGAATTCTTGGCCTGCAATTGGGCTTAGATGTTCTGGGAAGAATGGATTGGACTTAAAGAATGGATCGTACTGAATCAAGGGATCAGACTGAGTACGAATTGGACTGGGATCACCACTTCAGAACCCGCTTACTCCAACACCCGTCAGTTCAACGACAGATGTGACTAGCCTACTGCCACTTTAGCTGGCTATACTTCCAGACTATGCTCATACAAACAAGGACAACTCATAATCACTAAGTATCATAAAATGAAGTTGCTTCCCGTGTTCCTCTGTCCCAACGTAAGCTTTGAAACCAACGGATTTCAATGCGGTTTTACTTAAATATATAGAGTGATTTAAAAGGACAGTTGTTATGTATAATTCATGCCGAGAGAAAGTAAGCAGTGGTTGAAACGACTGACCTTGTCGTTAAGCAGCTAAGGCATATCGATCCTCTACATTTGGGTGCAGTTACTGCGTATGCCGGCTGCCTGATTATAGTGCACTTACTGCACTTAAACGTGATGATCGATTAGCACATAGAATAAATTGATCGATAAGTACTTAACAGTAAAGTCAGTCGCTAGATAATATACAAGATATGCTCATACGAATCTAAATTATTTATAATAGTTGTCTTAGAGTAGAGTAAGAAGTTGTGTTGTCTGTATAACTTTTTAAGCACTCGCGATCACTTTCACTCATTTTAAGTATAAGACCGGGTCTATCGCGATAGTATTTAAATATTAGTAATTTACCTGTGTCCCGACGTTTCAATACAGTTTCATGTATTGTGGTTACGGGTTGACTCAGGCAGTCAGGACACAGGTAAATTACTAATATTTACTTAAATACTATCGCGATAGACCCGGTCTTATACTTAAAATGTGTGTTGTCTGTTGTATGACTCTAGTCTGCTTTTAACAGATTCCTTAAAAAACGAGTTATGTTTGCAATTTTTGAAAAACTTGTTTAACTTGTAAAGAATGAATTAGTCGCCGGGTATTTGTTGCAAAACCAACCCGGGAGCCGTTCATGAGTTATTGAAATCACAAAACATGCATAATTAGCGGGCAATATGGATAAACCGCGGTAGCCCAGATGGAATGGAAGTTCAAAAAGTTTACAATATTTTCTTTTTCAGTTTGTCTCGGCGCTATTCTGGCCTTTCTTCTTGTATGACAGTGGCTTAGTGTTTCCTCCATACATCGATAAGATCCTGAGCTGGTGGAATAACCAGGTAACAATACAGGGTGTAAGGGACGGTGTACTCAAAATTTTGCAGGCATAATCAGACAATGAACTTGAACAACTTTTGCTATGGAGCCTATGTTGGCAAACGATTTATTTTCTAGTTCCCGTAGAAAGTAAGTCAGCTCATTGAGATTTTTTTAATGGGAGGTCGAAATTTAATTCTCGTTTACCAACATATCCTCAATAGTGAAAGTTGTTTGCCAAAACATAATATAAACAATAAAATTAATATTTGTAATACAACCAAAATTAAAAATAGCCGTGTTTTGAATATTGTACACCAAAATATTCAAGGCATAATTAGCAAAGAGTTAGAAATTGAACTTTTCATGAACTGTAATAATATTGATATTCTATGTATAACTGAACATTGGCTTAGAGATTATCAGTTAATGTTCAGTTTTAGTAATCACCAGGTGGCAAGTTCGTTCAACAGATCAACAGCAATACGCGGTGGATCGTTGATACTACTTAAAAACGAGTTAAAATATAAAGAACGGCCTGATATCGTAAGCCTCTCAGTTGAGCGAACTATTGAAATAGCCTGCGTAGAACTTGAAGATCTTGTTATAATGAGCGTATACAGCCCACCTGATGCTAAATATGAACCCTTTGAAAAAGTTATGGATGTAGCTTTAGATAAAGCAACAAAATCCAATAAAGGGATTATTGTATGTGGAGATTTCAATATAAATATTCTTGAAAATTCTAATATCAGTAATAGGTTTCTATCATTATTTTTATGTTACAACCTAGTGAATCTTATTTCGGTGCCAACGAGAATCACACCTACCTCAGCCAGGTGCATAGATAATATCTTTACCAACATTAAACCTGAAGATGCGGCTGTCATAAATAAATTAAGCTCCGACCATACGGGTCAATTAGCTTCTTTCAAAATTAACATTGAGCAGGCACCTAAACAAGATATTACGTGTGTACCGGTAAATGAAAGTAGGCTAAATCGATATAGAGAAAATATTTTGCAAAAATTACCTGAATTGCCATATAACGAAAATCCGAATAAATTATATAACGCAGTATTTAGTCTTGCCAAAAAAGAATATGACAATGTATTTAAATCTAAGAAAATTAAAGTTAACACAAAATTATCATTTAGTGACTGGGCCACAGTTGGAATTCATAGAAGCAGGCAGAAGTTATACGATCTGTATGAAGAAAGAACATATAATCAATCAAAAACTTTTGCTGATTATGTAAAACGTTACTCTAAAACTTTTAGAAACGTTTGTGCAATAGCTAAATCTAACTTCATCAAAAATAATATAAAGAATAGCACAAACGTAATCAAAACCACTTGGAAATTTGTAAATAATGAAACTGGAAAATCTAAACGTCGTAATGAAAATTATAAACTTATGTTAAACGATGAAATTAAAAATACTAATTTGGAAGTAGCTTCCGCTTTCGAACAATTTTTTACTGAAATTCCAGTTTCGACTACCAAATCGTTAAACTCATGCCCTATTCTCGCTGAATCTATTCTAAAAGATAATGTAAACCATTGTGATAAATATTTTAAATTTTCTCACGTTAGTAACATTGAAATAATAGAAGTATTTAAAAGTTTACAAATGAAAAATACTTCAGATCTCCACGGCCTCTCTGTTAAAATTATTAGTTCCATAATCGATTGCATTTCTCCATACCTAGCATGTATTTTTAATGACTGTGTAGACAGTGGCGTGTTTCCTGACTTGATGAAGCATAGTAAAGTTATTCCCTTGTTTAAAGCTGGTAGTACTACTGACCCTACTAATTTCAGACCTATATCAATACTACCAACACTAAGTAAAATTTTTGAAAAAGTTATTTTAAATCAATTGCAAGGACATTTTTATCGTAATAACTTAATGCACCTGCAGCAATTTGGTTTCACACGTGGTCGCTCTACTACTGATGCAGGTGTGGATCTCATCAATCATATAATCGAAGCCTGGGAGGAATCTCATGATGCAGTAGGTGTGTTTTGTGATTTGTCCAAGGCGTTTGATTGTGTTCATCATGATACTCTGGTCAGGAAGCTACATCACTACGGCGTAAAAGACCACGCTCTTAGTCTTTTGGAATCATATCTTAACAATAGAATCCAAAAGGTCGATGTCAACGGTGAAAGATCATCTGGATCAAAGATAAGAATGGGCGTTCCGCAGGGTTCGATTCTTGGTCCTTTTTTGTTTCTTGTATATATTAATGATCTACCATATCTAGTTAAAGAAAAACATGATATAGTTTTGTTCGCGGACGATACCTCTCTACTTTTCAGAGTAAAGAGGCAACAACTCAACTATGATGACGTGAACAAAGCTATTACCGATGTAGTGCAATGGTTTACAGTAAATAACCTACTACTGAATGAAAAGAAAACTAAATGTATCAAATTTGTATTACCAAATGTTAAACCAAGCTCTACAATTATTAAGGTAAAGGATGAAAAGTTGGACCTTGCGGACTCAACTGTATTTTTAGGCATAACTTTGGACGCCTCGCTCCAATGGGGGCCACATATTGAGAAATTGTCGAAGAGACTGAGTTCAGCAGCATACGCAGTTAAAAAAATAAGACATCTCACTGATGTAGACACTGCAAGACTAGTTTACTTTAGCTACTTCCATAGCTTAATGTCTTATGGCTTACTATTATGGGGCCATGCTGCGGATGTGAACAATATATTTGTTTTGCAGAAACGGGCTATTCGTTCAATTTATAAATTGGGACCTCGAGTCTCCTTGAGACAGAAATTTAAAGAAATCAACATATTGACATTTGTGTCACAGTACATATACGAAAATCTAGTGTACGTAAAAATAAATATAGATTCTTATAAGAAAAATTGTGACAGGCATAATTTTAACACTAGAAATAAGGAGCAACTTGCTGTGCACATGAGCAGGCTTAGTAAAGTAAGCAAAACTTTTAAGGGCAATTGTATACGCTTTTATAACAAACTTCCTAAAGATATTCAAGACTTACCCTTAAATAAATTTAAACCAGTAATTAAACAAAAAATGTACAAGAAAGGCTATTATGAAATATCAGACTATATGCAAGATAAATCTCCATGGGTTTAATTCAAATGTATAAAGTAAATATTTTATTAGACGAAACAAGTAGATTTATCTGCTGCAATTTTTTGTTATTATTATAATATATTTTTTTTTTTTATGTAGCCATTTTTGGGCTATACATATATATTATTCGTTATTTCCAAAATTAGCTAGGGCAGTTTAGGGCCTAGAAAGATTGTTAATTTAGAGTAGGAGCACTTCTGGGCAGGTTTTTTGGGGGGTTTTTCCTGTTCAGGGGGTCCGGTTAAATATACGCATGTTAATAACACGCTTTGGAAATCTTGACTAAAATTTGAAACAAATGTCGTTTACAAATGGTGGTGGCGTAAAGTTACGTGCTGTGTGATTAACCTGGCCAGCCCCGAGGCAGTGCCTTTATTTTTATTTTTATTTTTTTTTATCCCGCCCGAGCCGGTTTTCTATTAGGACAATACAAAATTGTTATAAAAAGAAGAAGATTGCGTTATGCAAATTTCTTTTTTTTACAATGACCGATCATGACGTCAATAAGTGATAATGCTATCCTACATTGAATAAAGTTATTTCATTTTCATTTTCATTTTCATTGTTTAGTATCATGGTTTAATCATACCTGCAAAGTTTTCAGTACACCGTCCTATACACCCCGTAGAACCAGTGTGTATATCGCCGTGTGATATCAGCTAAGCATAGCATCACCCCAATTTTACTTTTAGTGTCATAAAAAACGTATAAGAGATAAATTAATCCAGGGAATGGGCAGCAGCGTTTCCTTCAAGAAACACGCACTCATTTTTAATACCAAAATGGGGCGTGCGTGGAGTTTACAACTGACATAATTTTACAAATCTGCATGGATGTAATTTCAATTGTTTAAAGTAAATATTTTATAAGTTAAAACTGGTAGATTTATCTACTTCAATTTTTACAAAAAAAAAAATATGTAGCCATTTTTGGTCTATACATATTTTTTTTTACTTACAGAATTAGCTAGGGTAGCTTAGTGGCTAGTAAGATTGTTAATTTAGAGTAGGAGCACTTCTGGGCAGGTTTTTTGGTGGGTTTTTCCTGTTCAGGAGGTCCGATTAATTATACGCATGTAAACTACACGCTTTAAAAATCTTGACTTCAATTTGAAACAAATATCGTTTTCAGATGGTGGTGGCGTAAAGTTACATGCCGTGTGATTAACCTGGCCAGCCCCGTGGCAGTGCTTTGATTTTTATTTTTTTCTCCCGCCCGAGCCGGTTTTCTATTAGGACATTACAAAATTGTTATAAAAAAAAGAAAATTGTGTGATACAAATTTCTTTTTTTTACAATGACGGTTCATGACGTCAATAAGTGATATGATAATACTATCCTACATTGAATAAAGAATTTCAATTTCAATTTCAATTTCAATTTCAATTTCAATTTCAATTTCAATTTCAATTTCAATTTCAATTTCAATTTCTGTGAATGTAACATCTTGCACTGCGCTCGCTGATCCGCTTGCCAATCGCGAGTTAAGCATAACCCCACAATAGGTAGAGGTTCATGTCCAGCAGTAAACTCTTTTGACTGTTAACGTATTTATGATATGACCAGTACTACATGATCATTAGCAATAGGCAACTGCTGGACATGAGACTAGCCCATTTTGAGGTGTTTGTTTTAGGTGGATGGCGAGTGCTACTGTAATTTTGAAGATCCCAATACATACTTTTATTTTTGTGATATTATAGTTTTAATGATAAAAATTGCATTATGAGAAATAAATGAATCTGAATCTGAACCATTTGCAAGAATCCTTTAGTCGCCTGAGACATACAGGGTGTAAGGGACAGCCGATTCTGATAGGGATTTATATTACGACGAAGACATTGATGATGACGATGACGATAATAATAATGACGATGATGATGATGATGATGATGGTGATGACGATGATGACGACGACGATGATGATGACGATGAGGATGATGATGACGATGACGATGATGATGACGATGATAATGACGATGATGATGATAATGGCGATGACGATGACGATGACGATGACGATGACGATGACGATGACGATGACGATGACGATGACGATGACGATGACGATGCCGATGACGATGACGACGATGATGATGATGATGATGATGATGATGATGATGATGATGAAGATGAGATGAAGACGATGATGATGCCGATGACGATAATGACGACGAAGACGATGATTATGATGATGGCGATGATGATATGACGACGATGACGATGACGATGACGATGACGATGACGATGACGATGACGATGACGATGACGATGACGATGACGATGACGATGACGATGACGATGACGATGACGATGACGATGACGATGACGATGACGATGACGATGACGATGACGATGACGATGACGATGACGATGACGATGACGATGACGATGACGATGACGATGATTATGATGATGGCGATGATGATGTGACGACGATGACGATGACGATGATGATATGACGACGATGACGATGAGGATGACGATGACGATGACGATGACGATGACGATGACGATGACGATGACGATGACGATGACGATGACGATGACGATGACGATGACGATGACGATGACGATGACGATGACGATGACGATGACGATGACGATGACGATGATGATGTGACGACGATGACGATGACGATGACGATGACGATGACGATGACGATGACGATGACGATGACGATGACGATGACGATGACGATGACGATGACGATGACGATGACGACAATGGTGATGATAACGATGACGACAATGGTGATGATGATGATAACGATGACGATGATAAAAAAATGAGCATTTGAATTCCAGGTGATGCACACATACGTAGCTTTCTTTGTGTTCTGGGAGCTGATGTTCCTAGAGAGAAGGCGAAGGAAGGACAAGCTCTATCTTACGCTGTTAATTAGCTACATGGCCGTGTATTTGGTGGTGTAAGTACCTATTGACTAGCGTATACATACATACATATATATTTATGCAGAGTGTACCAGCCGTAAAAAACTAACACTTTCGCCATGTCTGCCAAATACATGCATACATAATGCATAATATGTATGTTTATTTTTTTTATAACAATTTTGTATTGCCTTAATAAAAAACCTTCTCGGGCGGGATCAAAATATAAAAATAAAGGCACTGCCTCGGGGCTGCTCTTTATCTCACGGAGTGAACGATAAGCCCGTTTGTCAACATAAAAATTTGATGGTATATCTACTTCAATCTATTATTAATTCGGAATGACCGATTAGACAAGTCCAAAGGTAAATCGCATGTGACTGTTTTTTTATAGTTATTTTCCGAAATAGACATCGGCTTTCTTTTGTGATAATGATAAGAGACAGTGTAGATAATTAAGTAAGTAAGTAAATCATTCATGTGTTAGTACTTCTTGCATTCAATAAACAAAGTATTACTAAAAATTGTATTTTTAACACGGAAAGTGCTTTAAAATTTGTTGTTCAATTGAATTGAAAAGTATACCATTAAAATTAGAATAATTCAGATATAAGATATCATAGATAATTAATTATGTAGCCATCGGCTAGGCTGCCCAAGGCCAGCTAATGAGATCTCTATGATGACCACGCATACTTTCCATGTCAGGCATGACAGAACATACCCCAATGGTCATATTGTTGAATGATCTGTCAAAACTACCATTGAATTTAAGTAAGTTACTGGCTGGTTCGATGATGAAGCGGATAGTACCCCTGCCTGCTACGTTGAGGGGCGTAGCTTCGATCCCTTCAAAGCACAAATATTTCAACCTAAGTTCCTCAAAAAAGTTATTCCTTTTCACCGGCCAGTACATACTGAGGTATTGGTATCGGTCATTAGTAACATTTCACACTATATCATATGTATTTAATAAATAAAAATAAATACAATAAAAAGTATTAATATCAGCTATATAGTTCCCATAGTACAATTTTTGCTTAGTTTTGGTTTAGATGGTGCTGTGTAGATTGTCCAAGATATTTAGGATGTTCAAAAATACTTACCTATAATACCTCGTCTTTTTCTAACTTCACATAATTTGTTCCAGAATGTTCAGCTCCTTCATACAACGAGGTACTTTCGTCTATCCGATCCTCACGAACATCTACGGAACCGTCTACTTCTATATCTTCTTCATCATCATAGCTAATTTACTGTTCCTATGTTACTATGTACAGTGGGCTCTTACTAGTATAGTTTGGAGGAGAAATTTTGGAAAGAAAAATAACTGGGCACAAAAATGGGTGAAAATTATAACCGTTCCTTACTGGGCTATCGGGTCGTTTGTCAACTCGATGTCCCACGCGACAAAAAGAGTAAGCGCTTTGACTAAGAATATTTTATTTTTGTTGTTCGTTGTTGTATGGTCTGTTATTATTTTAGGAGTTCTATAAGACTTGTGTAAATAAGAAAAATTCATGTAAAAGCATATATTTTTTTACTTTATTTATGACATTAAACTGTAAAGTATTATTCATCTTTAGGTTTAACTCTAGACTTATCTATATAGCTGTTGCTAAATAAAAATTTATTTACAATAAAAACCTTATAAATTCCCAACCAGAACCATTTGTATAGCATATATTAGTATTACCATGGACCAATTAATACTAGAGGACTGGCGGCCCCATAGTACCTTACTGTTTTGGTCTTAAACCTAGATGGCGCTAAAAAATAGTTACCCAATGAATAAAACTTGCGTATGCTCATGAACTGTAGCTCTTTTTTTTAATTTTACCTAACAAAAAGTCATTTTGGAATTATTTAGTGTCACAAAATACTCGGAAAATCATTATTATTTAATTTTGTTGTAACAACCCATTTCGCCGCATTAGAACGAATATCAATAGATGGCGTTGTAAGCCCTTAGACAGCTGAAGGTCTCAAATCATACTCAATATGAGGATAGATGGCGTGTATACATAATTTTAGTTCTGTTTTTTGCTCTAGAAGGGATCTGTCATTCATTATAAATTGGACGTAGTTATGCCATAATGATCCAAGTGACTTTGGATCAAAAATGAGTTAGGGACACCATCAGGCTTGACGTGTTCTAATCTACGTGCTCTCTAACTTTCATTAAGATATATTTTAATCTGTAGAAATGGTGAGGTGTAACGCAAACGTTTCTGACGAATGGATGGACTCTTATTTCAAGACTGGTTTTCAATTTGACGCTAGCTAGACTGAGATCTCAGATCAAAAAATGGGGGAGCGGTCGACATGCTTTTAGGTTAAAATTTCAGAGAAATCATCAGATTACTTGTTTACGGCACAATGTGACAAAATGGTGGCTATGCCAAGGAAATGTGCCTCAGGCCTCTCAGCTTTGAAAAATATATACTTTGGGGTGCCAGCGACATGGACGACTTGAATCTAGTTTGCAAAAATATTTAAAAAGCTGTTTTTTAAATATCAAAACAATTCAAAATATTTCGTCTCACCATACTTAATAAATACTTAGGTTGTTTTTGTAAAGTAACTGGGAATTTGATAAAGCATTCTCTGGTATTTTTCGGCTTCGTCGTATCAGCTCCTAGGTCTCGCTCACAAGGTGCGGCCTCTTTCCAGCTTGATGTTGATATTTAGGGTGCCTTACAAGTCAGTGATAGCTTCCGCTATTGAACCGATTGATCACTAAGACATCCTCGACTTTATACATATATGCCTTTCATTCGTCACGCCTCCACCTCTTTATTTGTCTACTAGCTAGGTCTATTGCCGCCTTTTCTATTTTGCATGCCGACTAGGTCAGACAAAATTATTAAAATAAGGAGATAAACTTTTTTTATTATATTTATACGCATACCTTGTATCCTTTTCAAAATGTTTATAGAAATTAAAACAAGCATTTTAACTACCACGAATCACGAATACATTATTATAATAAAAAAAGCATGTAGATAATTTTAGGAAATTACTGAAAATTATGCACCATAAAAAAAACTTTTTTTTTTACCAAACGATCTAAGTGAATTTTTTAAAATAAATATCATATATTTAATTATTAATATAAAAATGTGCACAATTATCTACACTTGCATGATAAAATCATACTGGTAGTCTTATTACTCGAGGAGCTGTCAACTCCCAAACTTTGACTACCAAATTTTGCTATATCTCAAAACCATCATTTTGCACTTGGATCATTATGGCATAACCACGTCCAATTTGTGCCGCTGAAATCAAAACAACAATATTGTGATGTTTTTTTTTAAGATAGGCTGCTTTGGATTGCTTTCGGACGATGATTCTGCCAAAGTCAAGTTCAAAGAAAACAAGAGTAAAGAGGGTAAATGTGTAAAAATATTTATACCTCCATAGCGGTTGTACTGGAGCGGTGACATCTATTATAAAAAATTTAAACTATTTCGCACTTGTGTAGCTCATACATGGCGGCTCAGTTTCATAAGTCTAATTTTGTTTACAAATGTTACTACCGGAGACATCTATTGTTTTCTCGTGAACTAGTCAACGACGTTACGCTCTTTTGTATTGGGTTGCAAGTCCTCTAGTATTAATTGGTCCATGGTATTACATATATTAGTGTTCGTCATACTAGTTTATTATTGCATTTATTTTGCACCTGCCTCGCCCTGGTAGATAATACCCTCGGCATTAAGTCCGCCCATGTAAATTAATTGCATAAAGTTAAATAAATAAATAAATATAGCACGTTCACAGTATGCCTCTATGGTCAAGGAAATAGTAAGTGAAGTGGGCAACGCGAGCATGTAAACAGGTTACTCGCGCTACTACTCGTCATGCCGCTGCCACTTCCCGTGCTCCCTCGAATGTCGGCTTTTCTTGCGCGAGTCAAAGGAACGGCAGCACGAGCGCTAGTGGAATGTATTGCTATCTCGCTCACTCGTATTAGTGCGAGAAGAGTATTACGGCAGTGTGTGAACACTCACTCGCGTTGATACTACCGCGGAAGTATTTCGAGCAATATTCGCGACAGCGGCAGGAGCAGGTGCATTGTGTGAACGTAGAATTAGGTAAGTAAGTATCTACTTTCAATGTAGATTTGGAAGAGAAAGAAACTTCAATAATAACTAATTAAATAAACAGTGTACAACGCCGTGCTATGCCGGCTTAGAATGGCATCACCCCATATATTTTCCGCGGCTATCTATGTCTGAAGGGACTCGATAGTTACATGTGTATTGCAATTTTCGACGACGGGCTGACAACCTGTAACTGTCACTATAGTGATACCATGTGATACACAATTTTTTGACCCTCAAATGTTTGTCAGACGTTCCGTTAACGTCTTGTTTATACGGACATTTACGCTCTGCCTACCCCGCAGGGAATATATACGTGATAATGAATGTATGTATGTAATAAACAGTGTAATGCTAGACGCAAAACCGAACATTCCACAAACTTAATTAACACACACCACATTTAAATAATTCCTTTGCTATAAATGTCTACAGGTGAAATTCTTAGTACATTGCGTAGCCGGTTAACACTCCTGGTGTCATAATGGATAACCGACTACGCAATAAACATCGAATTTCACCTGTAAAATTGTAGCCTGAAGTTTGTTATAGAGGCTTATCCCAGCCACTGAAAACACTTTCATTATGGCAATACTATTTAAAGTAAGGCCATCCCATTTAACCACCTTAACAACAGGTTGTCAGTTCCATAGTAAAATAGGTCGATAATGGAAAATGGACCCTATGCCACAGCATTAGCAAAAGAATCTGACAGTTGTCAAATATGGCTTATTGCGATAGCCATACTGTATCATCGATTCTCGAGGCTTATACTGCCTCTGCGGTTACGCGGTAGTAGCTTGTGCTCTCATTTTGGAGGTAGTAGGTTTACTTCCAAATATTCACCTGGGACTAATAATATGTACCTACCTATTTCAACCCTTTATCAACCAACATGTAAAAGGTAACTAATCCCTGAGTAAGGCTCAGTTTAATTATTAAAGAGTCCTATCTTAATGAAAATCTGTTTCAAATTCAAAAGGAATCCGTACTATAATATTATAAATCTAAGAGTTTGTGTGTGTTTTTTACCTCTTCACGCTCAAACGGCTTGATTGATTTAGATGAAATTCGAAAAACAGGTAGAATATAACCTAAAATAACACATAGGCTACTTTTTAGTGCTGGAAAACAACTATTGCCACGGGGAAATGACTGGCAGCGGGTGAAACCGCTGGGCGGTTATCTAGAATGATAATATAAGGATTACAGGTGGAATTTTCCTAGTGACCGATAACAAAATCTCAAGACGAGCTGGTGATAAGTAACAACTTTCCCCAAGGAACATAGGTCAAAATACAATAAAAATTAGACCTGCAATACAAAATTGCCGATGAGCCGATTTAAGTTACTATGGAAACTTAACATATTTTTGTCATATTTCAACCTATGTTCCTTGGGGAAAGTTGTTCCTTAACACTAGCCCGTCTTGATTTTTAGCTATCGGTCACTAGTAATAATTTTACTCTATACTTACCGATAACATTGCCAATGAGAAACATAACTATGAGAGCAAAATATTAAACGAATAATTTGCTATGATAATCATTGCAGGCACTTCTATATGACATGCTAAGTAAAGTTATTATAATCATGAATGAGAATGACCCGCCAATACCCCTCACATACACACATAGTACGCCTTTGTCCCTTCCGGGGTAAGCAGAACGTTAGCAGGTGTAAAAATACGGTAGCAATCGCCACGTCTGACAAACGTTTCAGAGAAAATGTGTATCACTGTTGTGACAGGTTGTCGGCTTTTTGCCTAAAATTGTAATACACATGAAACAGTAACGTGATTATTTCTGAAATAACAAAGCAGGTAGGTTAACTATACAAGATAATCTATAGGTTATTTCCGGTTATTCCCGCGGGAAAACCGTCTGCCTAATGCAAATAAGCGAAAAGGTTGATGGTTCCCAGCTAGGAATACCAATAAAGCAAACATGTAAATAAGGTAAACACGGGTGTTTAGGGTCGACCCTTATTGTTTGCATGACAAGCTGTCGAACATACAGGGTGGCCCGTATAGTGACGTCCGAAGACAACATTTGAATAATTTCGCTGACTGGCGTACGTGGTCTGTCGAGCTTCGTGAAGAAGGCTGTCGTAAGAGGACTGAACTCTCTGCCAAATAATGTTAAAGAGTAAGCATTCTTATTATCATTTATTTTATCACCTTTCTAAAGTACCGTAGTTTACCTGCAAATAACATATCCTCTGAGTCTCTCAAAGGTTGACTGGAAGAGATCCCTTTGTGGGATAAGTCCGCCTTTGTGCCTCCTGTTTTATTCCATCCTTTACTGATCATGTAAATTTGTTTTGTGGTACAATAAAGTTAATACATACATACATACATAATGAGTGTTTCACGACCCGGTGTCCAACACAAATAAAAGATGAGTGTTACTTTGAATGAATGAATGTTGATACATTTGAATAACGGTTAGTAAAGAGAAGCGGGTGGTTCATTTATGTTACGCGATTTTATGTAGTTTCCGAGTTTATCAACTTTTAAAGTTTTATGGCTAAAATTTCGACTGACAAGCATTTTTACACGACTGCCAAACCAAAAAAAGGAGTGTAATGTTTTTAGACTTCATGTTTATGCGATTCTTTAAAGGACTGAAACTCGGTAACCACTGAACAGATTCAAATGGGAATTGTATCAGAAGAATCCTTACACTATCCCGAGTGTATAGGCCAAGGCTTTATCTCAAAAAGCAGTCGTGTTTTTAAATTAATCGATTTTATTATGCTTGTTCCTTCTTTTTATTTATTTCCATGGTTGATTCTGTAACACAATCTTCATGATTTGTACTTTCTAGCGCATAAAAAAGGAAAATAGTCTCCGAGAAGAATTATACCAATACAACTTTAAAAGTTGAATAACTCGGAAACTACAAAGAATCGCGGTACATACATGGGGGTGATTCGGATACCCCTTAGTATAAGGAATTCAAATTTCGTCTTTGGACGTAACTATTCGGGCCAACCTGTATATAAAAGGTAATCGCCTGGAGCACTTTGGAGGGAAGTTTCAGGTGTAATTACCCCAGGGTCTGCCACATATATACATTATGACTATACAGGGTGTAAGGGACAGCCTTCCTTTCTTGTTCCTTGGGGAAAGTTGTTCAGTTTTACGGTCTGTCTGATCGGAATGCACCCTAACAGTATTCGGAGAGTTATCCCTTACACCCCGTATAACAAGTAACAGTAAAAAAAAAAGTAACTGGCCCGATGGCATAGCGGATAGTACCCCTTCCCTTGTTTGTTACGCCGATGGTCGTGGGTTGGATGCCCACAAGACACAGAGTTAATTTTCAAGTATTTGTGTATAGTATAGGTGTTTTCTACAAAATAATATATATTTTTTTGTTTTACAAAAAAAGTATAAATGTACTAATATCAGCTATTATTATTTATATCCCTTGCGGAGAAGGCAGAGCATATACAACCGTTAAAAACCCCTTCTTCCTGATGACCAAACTATTTCGCTTGACTAATTTGGCTACGAGGAACTCTATATCCTTGTGGCCAAACTTGTGTAACAGTAAGAAAAAGTAGGTACAGTTAAGTACAAATAAAAAAGTAAAAATTTTAATCTAAATTTTCATAAACATAGCTTACCTTTATTTTTCTAACGCACATTTACACCACTCCTGACGAACATTTGAGGGTCAATCAGAAAATCGTATATCTCCATATTGACGGGTGAAGGGTTGTCAGCACATCGCCTTAAATTACAATACACACACCCTAGAGTTCCTTAGTCGCTTATTACGACACCCACGGGAAAAAAATCATAAATGACCTACTGCTTGTTACCTAAGCTCCTAAGTATTATCTATAACTACAGATTACGTCCATTAGGTAACCTTATTTCTTCTTTTCATGTGGGACACCGAGTCTACGAACGACCCGATGAACCCTGGTGTCAGAGTTTCTGAACCGCCTACTACTACTTGTAGGTCTCTGACATGGTTGACCTGCTAGGATTCAACAAATTCAAAGTCACGGTAAATATATATTACTATGTATGACTAATGTTTACGATCGTGAGATTATGTAAAACCTCTACATAAGGTATTCACGTGCCTAGCTAGGTATTTGCAAAAGTGAGTCATACTGTTTACATGCTGTGTCAACATTATTAAAACATTTTGTATTATTATTTAACTTTTCCGTGTGATGCCGGCTCAGAATACCATCACCCCATTTTTATCCAGTCGATGGCGTAAGAGGCAACTAAGGGATTCGAGGGTGACATGTGTATTGCAATTTTAGGCGATGGACTGACAACCTGTCATTATGGCGATACACAATTTTCTGAATGTATCTCAAATGTTTGTCAGACTTGGCGTAAATGATAGTTTTTTACGGCCGTTCATGCTGTGCCCACCCAGGGATATAGGCGTGATATTTGTATGTGTTCAAAGTTCTTTCAAGGTTCAAAGTTCTTTTAATTAACAGTAATCTTAACAGTAATCCGAGTTATATCAATTTCCATTTTTACATTTTGATTGAAGTTATTAATTACGTGTAGGAAGTGATATGAAATTCTTTTTTATGTTTAATCACAACAACTCAAAAACATGAAAATTGTTTAATTTTTTCTACAAAGTTTAAAACAACAATATCACGATACAGACAAAAGCTGCAGTTCAGTCAGACACATAAACCGCTCTTATCGTGTGGAGGTTAAAAATAACAACTTCAGTTATCTAACAAAAACCACCCTCCGAGAAAACTGCAATAAATCCCAAGACACACTATCAGCAGAATCACAATGTCATCAAAACGCGGTCATTACAAAGGGACTGTGCAGACTGACTGCATTCCGACTGCATTATGTAACAAGAACTCCCATAAATAGCATCACCCTATTTCTTTCCCGTAGGAGTTGTAAGAGGCAACTTGGGGACTCGAGGGTGTGTATTGCAATTTAAGGCGATATACAGTTTTCCGAATGACCCTCAAATATTTGTCAGACGTGGCGTAAATTACCGTTTTGCGGCCGTTTACGCTCTGCCTATCCCGCAAGGGATTATCGGCGTGATATATGTATGTATGTATCAAAACGCGGTCAATACTGAGGGACTGTAAATTTGACTGCATACTGACAGCGTCAAAGCAGTTATGACACATTTTAATTCTTCCTAAACCGGCTAGGTTAGCGCGTCTTGCACGCTAAAAGCTGCTGCCCATTTCCTGGACCGAATTATTTTATTACACCCAATAAGAATGGGGTGATGCTATTTAATGTCAATACCACAAGGCGAATGGCGTCCTTGTTGCTGTTCGTTGAATTCGTTGAAGTTTTTACAGAACAGTTCTTCCCATCAAATAACTATATCAGCGTTGTTAGAAGTAAGTATTGTTCCTTACATTACGGTCTTCTGTTTTTAATATCTTCTGTTATAAGCAAAAATTATGGAATAATTATTATCTAATTGACTCTAATTCACAATGTGATGTGAGATCATACACTGCACTTCATTCATCCTATCTTATCGCAGTTCCGATGCAGTCCGACTGTCGTCCGTCTGTACAAGCCTGCACACAGTCCGGTGATATACTGTCCCGCCGTCCGGGACACGGGACATGTCCCCCGGGATCCCGGGATTGCGGGACAGCGGGACGGGTCAGACTCATTATCTGTAATTATCTTCTGCTGACTTTACATTCGACGAGGGTGGAGGTTTTTGCGTTTGGGTTTGAGATTTCGGACTAAGTGTCGTAAGTGACCTGTTATGTCTTGTCTTTTATTTTATTTATTGAGGATGGGTTTGCTCTTGACTCTAGTCTAGGTCATAGGACAGAGACAGAGTCTAAGATGGAGCGAGCTCACCTAGAAGAAGCCTGTTCACTCTTACTTTGAAGATTTTAGGGTTGTATGCGTTTGGAAACACAGACACAGGTAGTGAGTTCCACTGTTCCACTGTCTCATTGTTAATTGTTCCTGTGTATGTTTTTGTGTACAATAAATAAGTGACTGAGCTATAATATTGTTTTAATGTTGGTTTTTCTTAAGAACTGTACGGAAACTAGTTTACCTTAATAACTGTATGATAAACCAGCAAAAGTTGATAGTATAAATAAGTAGGAACCTCGAGTCTTCTCTAGCTCGTGACCCTAATAAACTACACACATCCCTTGTGGGATAGGCAGTGCGTTAACGGCCGTAAAGACAAGGTCGCAATCGCCATTTAGTCCTCAAGACTAAAAACCTGTTAAACTACTTACTTATTTATGAATTGAAACTACTTCGTAAATACGGGACCTCCTAGTTGAAACACTAGTCTTTCACAAAGGCTTATTAATTGCATAATATTAAGTACACTTCTGTAAGCTTATAAAATTTAACGTTTGTGAAAGAAATAAAAAAAATATATATTATTATTTAATTTATGTTCATGATGATATGGCATTTACCTACTGATTTTGATCTAGTAATTTTCCTGTTTTAGGGAAAATCCACGCCAAAATTCCTTCGCTGGATTAACTATTTCATTCAATTGTGATATCATAAAAGTGTCCTGTAGGATTACAAAAATGTGTGTGGAATTGTAACCAAAATCAAAATCAAAAATTTATTCAAGCAATGTACGACACCGTATTTGTAAAAACGAGAAAATTTTATAAAATATTTTTCTACTTATTTTTTACAATTTCTATCATATCATCGTTTTGAGGTTTATTTTACAACAGCAATTTCACAGGCCTACCCCGTATGAAAATAAGTATGACTTGTTTATGTATTTAATAGGGAATACCTGATAATATGCTGATTCGCTTGCTTGCAGCCTTGACCTATTACGATCGAGGATATACGGGAAATCCAATAGCTAAATATCTAGTTACCTCTACGCCACCAGTAGAATATCAATTATGTAGGTAGGTATGTGATCCCTATAGAAGTCAACTAAAGAAAATTAACCTTATGCCGCAGAATTTACGTGGATTTGTCAGTTTTCAATATGAGTGGGATATATACTCATAAGTAGATTTCTTTATTTGACATTCTGAAAGTATTTATTGTAAACTACATGGAAATAAAAGTTTGAAGTTTCATAATTTAGCCGTTTGAGGGTCATTCAGAAAATTGTGTATTACCATAGTGGCAGGTTGTCAGCCCTTCGCCTAAATTACGCAACTGTAACTCTCAAGTCCCTTAGTCACATCTTACGACACCCACGGGACTCGAGGGTGCTTATTGCAATTTCAGACAATGGGCTGACAACTTGTCACTATTGCGAAATTAATTTTCCGAATGACCCTCAAATGTTTGTTAGACGTGGCGTAATGTCCATTTTTTTCGGCCATTTACACTCTCCCTACCCGCAAGTGTTTATAGGCGTGATATGTGTACGAGTGTGTATATAATAGACTGGCCCGATGGCGCAGTGGATAGTAACCCTGCCTACTACGCCAAGAGTCGTGGGTTCGCCCCTCATAGCACGGGTATTTTGTAAGTTACTTTTCAAATATTTGTGTTGAGTTTGGGTGTTTTCTATGTAAAATATGTATTTATTTACAAAAAAAAATATTTATGTTAGGCTAGATGGCGCTATGTGAAATGTCAAAGATGTTTATTTATACATACAACATATTTGTGCTAAATACCTATCGGCATATTCATCATAAATACCATATCAATACTGCGGTCCCCGTTAGAATAAATTACGTATACGATTTCAAATGAGTCACGCCGCAACTGATTCATACTCGCAATGTCAAGTAGCGATTTCTCATGCACATACTGCAGCGTAGGCAGTGTCGTAATCAGGTGAACTTGGTGCCCCATTTAGATAATACTTGATATGTCATTCATTGGGACGTAATTTTTTTTGTCGTTTCCTGACATATGTTTTTAGGGGAAAGTTGTTCAGTTTCATGATCTGCATGCACTCTATAAGTATTTTGAGGGCTCTCCCTTACACCCCGTATTATGAGTACATACTCGCAATTACAAGTGGCAATTTCTCATGCACATACTGCAGCGGAGGCAGGGTCGTCATCAGGTGAACTTCGTGCCCCATTTAGGTAATACTTGATATGTCATTCAAGACACAGGAAACGATAGAAATATTGACCTCCTATACGAAATCTTGATCAGTTTGTCGGCCTTTACTATGGGAAGTTGGAATTTTGACGTTTCCTGAAATATATTCGTAGAAGAACGTTGTTCGGTTTAATGGTCTGAATATGCAATACACGATTAAAATGGAAATCGAATACAGGGTGTATTCGTTTCAGTTTTCGAGGCAATTCATGACTCTTATACCCTGTAGGTATATAGAGTGAAATTTTAGTAGTGACCGATAGTGGAATCTCTCTCCTTATTATCAGCCCGTCTTGAGATTTCGCTATCGTTCACTACTAAAATTTCACACTGTATAATGAGGGGCCTAAGTAATCCTGTTCCGTTAAATGAAATATATCTTTTCTATAATAACAAAGTTATTATTTTTGATCTACATTTAACATTTGCGCCCCGTTTGCATCAGCCTAAATGCGCCCCTGTAAGAGCTAAATGGAAACCTTGTAACGACACGTAAAGCTGGGCTCAAGCTGTCCGTAGCATGACAAGCAGCTTACTTTCCTTATCATGAGTAGCTGGGCCATGACAGGTGTTATTCCCCTAAGTAGCCAGTATGTAGTAGGTAACTAGCTTCCGAACGCATGTTGGAGATAAAATTTGTACCCTGAATACCAAATTTTTAAACGCTTCCAATGATAAGTATACAATTTGAGAAAACTTGCAAAATTGACGGGCAAGGAAGGAGCTGCGGTAGCACAGATAGAAGAGACGTCGCTACTAGTGATGGCGAAAGTCGCAGTTTCAAATCCTTCCCGTGCTTGAAAGTCTTTCAAGTTTTCAAAAATTATGTCATGTTTGACAATTCCTACAATTCAGCAAGTTTCCCAGCGAACTGACAAGAGAATATTAAAAGCTATATGTCCTAATAAGGACCAAACAATTAACCTCTTGAGCAAAACCATGAGATCATGGTGTCTGTCACTAAGAGCATATTGAGTGCCTCATCTACGTAAGGTGTTTGAACTTGATATGTGAGATATTGCCCTCAATTCGAAATATAAATTCTCCTTACTTGCCTTAAATTAGTGCTGTCACTTTCCGTCAAATAGGTTTAGAAAAGGATAGGAGATATCTAAGTCCTGCCATTTTTAAAAACGTCAATGGTTTTTTCGCCTTTTCTAGACAATTTAGTCGCCATTGTTTTGATCGTTGCCTTGTTTTGCATGAAATTATAAGACATGGCACGACTAAAATATCTCCTATCCTTTTCTAAACCTATTTGACGGAAAGTGACAGCACTCATTTAAGGTAAGATAAGAGATTTTATATCCCGAATTGAGGCCTGGCGGTTAAAGACAGACGGACAGGGTTTTCTAAAATATACAGGGTGTAACACGGGTGTAAGGGACAGCCCTCCGAGTACTGATAAGGTGCATGCAGGCTATGTAACTGAATAACTTTCCCCTATGAACATATGTCAGGAAACGACTAAAAATAATCGACCTCCCATACAAAGTCACGATCAGCTGACTGCATTTCCTACGGGAAGTCCAAAAAGTTCTGACGTTTCCTAAAATATATTTTTATGGAAAGTTGTTCAGTTACATGGTTCGAATGGTATGTCAAAGTCACAAAAAGTAAAAAATATCTCGACTTTGGCAGGGTACATTACATTAATAGCCACAACAGTCCCCGTAAGGGATATAGGCGTGATTTATGTGTGTATGTAAGTAAGTACATAGGAATTACAACTCATTAGAACTTTTAAATCAGTCCCGATTACTTTCACACATTATAGTTAATACTAAAACAATATTATGTGGGTATGTAAAGTGCCGTGTAATGTCGGCTTAGAGTAGCATCACCCCATTTCTTACCCATGGGTGTCGTAAGAGGCGTCTAAGGGACTCTAGGGTTTGATGTGTTTTGACAACCTGTCACTATAGTAATTCACAGTTATCTGATTGACCCTCAAACTTTTGTCAGACGTGGGGTTAATATCTGTTTTACGGCCGTCAACGCTCTGCCTACCCCGTAAGGGATATAGTCGTGATGTATGTATGTGTGTATGTATGTAATGTGCACCGTAGCTACTGGCTTGTCTTCAAATTACTTCAAAAGTGACAAATCGCTTGGATTTTATTATAAAAGTGTTTTTTATTTCACATGGAACTGTAAAAAAATTGAGTTGATGACAGATCACTGCTGATGTAACTCAGCTGAAACGTTGGGACTCATCTACATATCTATAGTTAATTTGTGGACTCAACAATGTACGACGTAGATACATAAATATGAAAAACTAGATTTCCGCCCAGCGGTTTTACCCGCTGCCACTCATTTTCCCGTGGTAATAAGTGGCCTATTTGTTATTCTAGGTTATACTATACGTGGGTTCAAAATTTCATCCAAATCGGTCAAGCCGTTTGAGCGTGAAGAGGTAACAAACATACATACATACACAAACACAAACTCTCAGATTTATAATAGGTATTAGTACGGATAGTATAAATTATGAGCTGCAAGTAGTTTAAGGGGTGCATAACCAGTCCATGAAACTGAACAACTTCATGGGCTGGTTAATATTCCTACATCCTGTTTATAACCTTCATTGATAGATGGCGTGGCCGTGCATTATTTGTTATACGTATATCAAAATTAGTTTTGCCATTCTCACAGAGATGTCGCTACGGAGACCTTTCGATATTTCTGCGTAGTTCTTTTTTGCTCGTTGCGATTATTTTCTCAAGCAAACATTTTGTTGATTAATTTTACTATTCATAAACCTAAACCTTCCTTTTGTTGCATTAAACTTTACGTGAATTCCAAAAATAATCAAAACACAAGAAATGAAAACAAAAGCTGTCTAAATAACATGGACTCCAAAGTAAGGCCATCCAAATTAGTCATATTTGAGAGCTGTCAGATTTGTGATAATGCTATGGTGGAGATTCCATTTCCCTTTGATGACAGCTGTCATATATGGCTTATTCGAAAGGCCTTACTAACTCATAGCTTTTGAATAAATATTTTTTCAAAACATTATACATTTTCCTCGACATAATCCAACATGGGTATACCCACAAGATCAATTTCAGCAAATTTTAATCCAATTATACTGAACGCTAACTTTTTGACAATAAAATCAATCGTTCGATGAAATTTTCAAACGAATCCAACTTTTTGGCGGCTTCCAGCGGCGCGCAGAAACGAAAAGATTTAAAAAAAACATAGATGTCTTATGAAAATGACGTTGAAAAGAAATGTTTTGGTAAGACGGACAAATCTCGTAAAATAAAGACTGGACATGTCACTGGACTGGCAGCGCCATATCTACTTCGATGCATTTGTATGGAAACCTTCACTTACAATAGTATTTATTGTGCAGATTATAAAAACTCGTACAAAAATTGCGTATACAAGATTAAACACATTGATTATCTAAATTATTTATAGTTGAAATTGTCTTTCAAGTTTCTTTGGTAAACTTGTTCATATGAATGACTAATTCATCCCTGAAAATTTATTCAAAAACATTTTTACACTAGGAATTTTACTACTAAAGTTTTTCACGATACTGCACAACCTTTGAACTGTTCATTGAGTTGTTTACCATGTAAGGGCGCAAGGGGCCGTAACAACGGACACTTACGCCCCGTCTGACAAATATTTGAGGGTCATTCACATTTTTGTGTATCACCATAGCGACAGGTTGTTAGCCCATCGCCTAAAAAACAATACACATGTAACGATCAAGTTTCTTAATCACCTCATACGACACGGGAAATAAATAGGGAGATACTATTCTAAACCGGCATCACGGCATTATAAATACCATCACACAACTATATGTTTCTAAACCAGGGGTTGAACTGGAAAAATCCGGTTCGATCCAGCCGGGGCTGGTTTAATTGCATTCTTCTGTCTAATGGCGGAGACGAGAGGGCAATTTTGTGCAGGCCTGAAGTGGAAAGGATTGGTACAGTAAAAAAGACAAAATACCGGGAAAAAACTGTGGTAGGCGTGAGTACTGCCAAAGAATCTAGCTGTGATCTACCAGCCTCGCTGTAACTAGTCCTTACCTCATTTACATATAGGTAAAAAAAATAATTTTAAAATATTTTTATATTAGTGACCAATAGCAAAAGCTCAAAACGCTGGTGATAAAGAACAACTTTCCCCGAAGAACATAGTTTAAAATACAAAAAACTAATTATCTACAAGAGGTACAAAAATTACGTTACTGTGGAACCTTAAAATATTAATTCTATCATATACTTCAACCTATATTCCTTGGGGAAAGTTGTTTCCTTAAAACCAGCCTGTCTTGAGATTAAGCTATCAGGTACTATAAAAGTTTCACTCTTTATTCAAGATTGGCGAGCGCAATGCAAGACGTTGCATTCACAGGGAACTGTGCTGCTCATTTCCTGTCTGATTAATCCTTTGTCACTTTTTACGACACGGAGTGATGCTATTCTAATCCAGCACCACACAGGAACAAACACAATGGAAAACTGCAACAGCTTTATTGGTAAAGTTATAATCATAACGTAAATTCTGTTTTACTGTTCTCACAGTTTACTGCGTGAAATTGCATTAGTTGGTGCAATAAAGTTGTATGACAATAAACCTAGTTTTGCTTAATGTTTGCTGTGATAATTGTACCTATTGAAAATGCAGTTGCATCCCAGCGCAATTTCATACATACACACATTATCACGCCTAAATTCTTTGCAGGGTAGGCAGAGCTTAAACGGCAGTGAAAACGGCCATTTACACCACGTCTGAAAAACATTTGATGGTCATTCTGAAGATTGTGTGTCATAGAGAGGTTGTTAGCCCATCGCCTAAAATTGGAAAACACTTGAAATAGTACTTTCGATGCCCATAGGAAAGAAATGGAGTGATGCTTATCTAAGCCGGCAATACACAAACATACTACATGAGTTACACTTTTTAATTGTATCCTAGTGGCGGTCACATTAAAGTAGTTTAGTATATTTTGTCACAAATCATTTTGTGAAATTGTTTCACCTTAATGTCACAAAGGTTCCGTGCTTTGAAGACCACGTTAAGCCGGGCCCGGTTGTCTATCTATGATCATTTTGACGGATTTCATTTACAGACACACCCATGTCAAAGGCCTGATAGCTTGTTATCTTTATGCGGTTAAAAATCTGACACCAGGGTTTATCGGCAAAATGGGGAACAAATGAAGGGTATTAAACCAGCTAATTATTTGTATTTATATTCAGCATGCATCACACAAATTACGCATCTATTGTCCTCCAATAATAGCAGACAATGGAGTAGTACCGCAGTAGTAATTTGGTATCGCAGCCACAGACTGAATATGACTCAATCTGTGTAACATTTATGTGCCGTTTGTGACCTCCTTTCACAGGGTCTGTTATAAACATAGCACATTTTGATATAAACTACTATTTATTATATTATAGAATAGTGGATGGCAAAAGTGTGATACCTAACACGGGAAGTGTTTTTAAATTTGGTACTCAAGTGTGATAAATTTAATAATTTACTGAATATTAAAAACGTTTTTTACCACCTTCAACCATATGAAAAATCGCGTTCTTCCGTAGAAAAATTCATACCTACTCGAACAAAATATATGGAACAGCTGAATTATTTTTCGCGATTTCGCAGTTTTTTTTTTTTTAAAATTTTGAGTAGCACCGAACCACCCTGTAAAATTTCCGTGCTGAATAAAAAGTAACCCTGTATAGGGTGAAATTTTCTTGTGACCGATAGAGAAATTTTGAGACGTGCTGGTAATAAGAAACATTTTTTTCCAAGGAACATAGGTTGAAATATGCCAAAAATATAACATTTTCTTAGTGACTTAAGTAACATTGGAAATTTTGTATCAGAGGTCCAAATTTATTTTTTGTACTCGATCTATGTTCCTTAGAGAAAATTGATCTTTATCATTAGCCTATCTTGTTTTTTCGCTATCATCACTAGTAAAATTTAACCATATATATTTCTGTCACATCCTATCCTCTCGCATTAACAAAAAGCAACTTTAAAACCCAACTCCATAGAAGTATCGTTACCGCCCGCCACCAACAGATGTCGCTGCTCTAACGCGATATTAAACGGCCATGGGGCTAATGTAATTATTTCCTTTACTGAACAAAGGATACTTGGCATCTCTGAGATATTAGAGTTACGAATATGGGTGGGAATGGATATGGCATATATTGTACTAGATTTTAGCCGGGCGGTTTCACAGTTTTTAAGTTTTGCCGTTGGAACGGCATGTTTATCAAAAAATTGCCTTTGTATTATTGCAGATTATTCTTTAACTTCTTCAACAATCGCAAAAGTCCACTGCTGGACATGGGCCTCCCCCAATCGGAGGGTATTGGCCGTACTCACTACGCTTGGCAAGCGGATTGGCGAGCGCCGTGTAATAATAATAATTTATAATAATAATAATTTCTTTTATTTCATAATTATACAGTGTGTGTGTGTGTAAGCTGGTGTTGTATTCAGAAACGCTGCTGCCTATTCACAGATTTATCCCTTAGTCGCCTTTTACGACACCTACTGGTAGTAATGGGGTAGTGCTATTCTAAGGAGGTACTACGATATTATTTATGAACCTCAAACCTTAAACCTCAGGATTAAATTCAGAACCCAGTGAAACCCAGTGAAGCACACAAAGAAGAAACATAGAATGTACTTAGTAAAAACTGAAAATATACTTTGAACTTTAGATAATAACTAGATTTACGCCCACCGGTTTCACCCGCTGCCACTCATTTTCTCGTGGTAATAGTTGTTTTCCTGCGGTAAAAAGTGGCCTATGTGTTATTCCAGGTTATACTCCAACTGTGTTCCAAATTTCATCCAAATCTGTCAAGCCGTTTGAGCGTGAAGAGGTAACAATCTTACATACACACACACACAAACTCTCAGATTTATAAATTAGTAAGGATTACAGGTTCCCTTACATCCTTCGTGAATTCAAATAATGTCGTCGCCATGCCGTGTGATGCCGGCTTAGAAAAGCATCACCCCATTTCTTTCCCGCGACTGCGGGACTTGACAGTTTCATGTGTATTACAATTTTAGGCGACAGGCTGACAACCTGTCACTATTCAGGTACACGATTTTTCTGAAACGGCTCTCAAATATTTGACAGATATGGCGGTAGCGAATGTTTTTTACGGCCATTTACGCTCTTACTACACTGTAAGGTATAAAGGCGTGATAAATGTGTGTGTGTGTTTTTATTCAATAAGTAAATCTTCGTAATAAACTAACAGAAAATCAACCACATCCTTACTTTCATATCTCCATACCCCACCCTCCATGCTTCTCCCTCAAACCTTCCTTCCAAGAAAGAGACAGCGCACTCATATTTGGCAGTGGTCCAGCAAAAGTAGCGTTTTTCGATTGCCATAATATACCGCTCCAATATCTGGGAATATGTCGTCATTAAAAGTCAAACGGTGCCAAGCAGCTTTATATTGGCTATCTTAAAGATTTGGATTCTTTTCTAGGGTTACTGTAGACTTAGCAGAGCCTTTTATGACTACTTTTTGTGAGTACTCAAGAGCTTCACGACCTTGTTCCACCAGCTCCCTTCTACCATCGGATATCCAGACTCACCGCCGGATACCATCCGTACCTGGTTGCCATCCCACCAATTCGGACTAAGCGCTTCCAGTCATCATTTACAATGCGCACTGCTAAAGAGTGGAACTCACTACCTGCATCTGTGTTTCCAAACGCATACAACCCTAATTTGTTCAAAGTAAGAGTGAACAGGCTTCTTCTGGGTGAGCTCGCTCCATCTTAGACTCTGTCTCTGTCCGATGACCTAGACTAGAGTCAAGAGCAAATCCATCATAAATAAATAAAAAAACTATTGTTTTGCCGTAGGTAGGCAACTCAGGACTCAGAAATAAATTCATGGAATGGAATGTTTCCATACATACGTCAGCCTATCGTAGTCCACTGCTGGACGAAGGCCTACATCAGGGCGCGATCTCTCGTTTTCGCCCTCCAGTCACTACCAGCCACTTTTTTACACGACTGCCTAACTGTTCAAGTATGTTTGTTCAAATGTGCGATTCTTTAAAGTACTGATTCGAATAGGAATTGTATCGGAAGAATCCTAACATTATCCCGAGTGTCATAACTTGGGATTTATCTCATAAAGCAGTCGTGTTTTTAATTTTTTATAGTTTATTTAAGTCATAAGTCTATCTTGCCGGAGAGCGTCCAACTTTACGCTTGCCGAGACGT
The DNA here is from genome assembly GCA_027580185.1 of Tuta absoluta. Lineage (NCBI taxonomy): Eukaryota > Metazoa > Arthropoda > Insecta > Lepidoptera > Gelechiidae > Tuta > Tuta absoluta. The sequence continues at coordinate 397,666 of JAQAHW010000048.1, forward strand.
GGCCTCCACTCGAGAACACGCTTAGTAATCAACGTTTCCTGTAAAATACAACAATTTGCACTGTTGTAACTGCCTAGCGTGGAGAGTACCTATGACAAACACTACGCCTCAATAGGGAAAGCCCTTTCTCCACCAAGCAAACATCAATACTTACATTTTGAGGCTTAAACTTCTGATTGGGATTGCATTATGAACTGATTCTCAATCCAGCCGGATTTTACTGGATTGACACAAATACGGCCGGATACAGGCGGACTGGACCGGATTATCACCAAAACAAGCAATTGCCTTTATGTTTTAAAAAAATTTTGAAGTCCGAGGTGACTATGTAGAAATAAATAAACGAATAAAATCATATATATATATATATTTTGTAAATTTAATTTGAAGTCTAATCGTATACGATACGACTAACAAAATCGGGGCGTTTCGCTAAACGCAAGAAGATAGGGTTAATTATTAGCCTATGGCGGGTGACAGGGGTAACGCCAATAGGCAGAATGTAGAGTTCTAGGTGGTGTCCGGAAAAGGGTAGCTTCCCTGCTTGGCCGTGTGTTGTGTCCAGGAGAACGGCTGGTCTAGAGGTTGTATGTATGCGTTGCGCGGTGAAACACTTCGATACCGCGTTTCAGGCTCTTTGTTTCTATGCCAATCTGTCACGTGGCGTCATCTTCCAGATATGTTGGAACTTCTGTTGCGTCTTGCTTGCTCGTAAACCTGTTGTTATAAAAATTGATATAAAAAAATATGAGTTAAACAAATTACTTTTTTTACAATGACGGATCATGACGTCAATAAGTGATAAAACTATCCTACATTGAATAAAGTAATTTCATTTTCATTGTCATTTTCTTCACTTTGAGTGAGATTCTTTTAAAAGCTTCCAGAGGTCGCTCCAAGCCTATCCATCACTCCTCAATCTTGCATGTCTGTTTCTAAAACTTGCTACATAATTTGCATTACAAATCGACTAAAATATCATTTCTATACTTTTAACGTTTTCTGGATCATGTCATCTGGTAGGAAGCAAAAACTTCATCGCATGATTTGAATTTCCTCTGTAATGAGGACTAACCATAGTATTGGTTTAAATAACTTACACTAGATGTCACTTGTACGTCGCTTCAGGACGAGTATGAAGAGGTTGAAAATTTGAAGTGTTCGGCCGGGGCGCCGGTAGCTCAGTGGCAGAGCGGTGGGACGGTACTCCATATGGTTGAATCCCCGGCAGTCGTTAACAATTTCTTATTTTCATGTATGAAAATAATATAGCACTGTGAGTGCAAAATAAACCATGGTACTTTTCAAATTTAGTATGTAAATGTTTTTACCAAGAGCTTTTTTTTTACAAAACGCATATCATTGCAACGCTAGTCTCGTGTTTCGAGCAGGCTTGTCCGGACAGTTCTCTGCTCATTCACTAGCGGTAACAGTATTAAATGCATAAATCCAGCCTTTTTACAGTTTTGTGTTCATTGCGACTTTGTAACGGTAAAATGCTGCTGGAGTATTTTATATTCATATCGTTGAACGTCACTTATTTTGGGTATAATTTTATTAGAGAGTGATACTGAAAACAAAGTACGGGCTGGTGATGAGTTTTACAGGTTGGCTGGAAGAGATCTCTTTTTAGAGATAAGCTCACCTTTGATTCAGATTTAGATTCTTTATTCAGCTTAAACAACATCGTCAACAGAGTATAAATTAAATTATTCAAAACATTCACAATAATTTGATAAATAGTAATACATGTCAAATGTACTTAAAATTAAGTTCTTTACAATTTCTTATTGTGGATCACGTTCAATAAATTTAATTAATCATTACTGAAAGTATCTTTAAGGTGTCCCTTCATTCATAAATTCGGTCACAGAATAGTAACCTTTATTTCGTAGAAATCGCTTGAGTTTATTTACAAAAATATGATTTGATTTTACGCTCTTTATGTCGTCACTTAGTACGTTATAGATTTGTGATCTACTTTTAAGACAAAAACTATTGTATTGTTAATGCACAATAAATAATATATATAACTTTCCCCAAGGAACATATGTCGAAAAACTGCATAAATATTTTGAGTTTCCATAGTAACTAAATTCAGCTGATTGGTATGGGAGTTTCAAATTAATTCGTCGTATTTTCACTATCCTGAAGCCCATGTCCACTAATGGACATGGGCTTCCCCTTTGTTAGATTGTAATGGCCATACTCTCTACGCTTGACAGGCGGATTGGCAAGCACAGTGCAATATACTGCACCCACAGCGAGCGCTGCTGTCCATATTAATTGTGATGAATGTTTTGAATTGCCAATAACATTGTTATTAAAAAATATTTCATTTTATTTCATACCACAGAGCACATAAACGGCATGTGTTGTCACCCCTCGGCAAGCGAATTCTTTGGTCTGTGTTTCATACCCTGCAATGTATGATAGTTTGACCGAGTACAGTATTAGCTTTGACACCTACCTCCAAAACCTTCACAATCTCAATAACATTTCCACAGAAGATGTCGTCCAAGTATACAGTCACCGAAATTCCTGTCAAAACAAAACAAGACTCCTACACAAGTTTTGCGAAGAAGCGAATCAATACGCCGCGCCACGTCGCGAAACTTTCGCCGGCGGAGTTTGTTTACGCCAAATGCACGCAAAATAATGGTACATTCACATAGGGTGGACTCAATTCGGGTTGCTCCTGGCTTGGTCAATATTTAAAGTACCTTCTGGTCTCGCAAAAAAAACTACTGGCGTTTACAAATGCAAAGAAATAAGCCCCATGAATTTTTCAAATTCGTTTGCTATTTACATGAATCTGAAAAGACAATTAATAACACATCATACTTCTTCTTCTTCTTTGTTTGAGATCTTGGCTCTTGTCAGTGGAGCATACGCCAGCCAGTTCTTTTCTCTGCAATTAGAGTCTGTGCGAAAAAGAATAGGCGTGACAAAAAGTCTTTAGGCGTCGTCACTGGTAATGACGAAAGTTGCAGGTTTAAATCCTGCCAACGCTCGAAAATTTTTCAGAAAATTGTTTACCTAACAAGTGTTTTAAAATTTGGTATTCAAAAAGTGAACTAATATTTTTTTCATAGGTTCCTATGACATTTCTCATACTGAGGCACAGAGGCGCTCTCTATTTCCACGCCTATTCTCTTCCTCTTCACATTTTGATGCGACATTATGCATTTAGATAGCATGATGAAACATACATACATCAGCCTATTGCAATACACTACTGGACGTAGGCCTCCCTCTGGGTACGCCATAGGGCACGATCTCCCGTTTTCGCCATCCAGTCGCTACCAGCCGCCTTCTTTAAGTCATCGGTCCATCTGGCCGGTGGTCATCCAACGCTACGCTTGCCGAGGCATGGCCTCCACTCGAAAACCTGTTTACTCCAACATCCGTTGGTTCTACGACAGATGTGTCCAGCCTACTGCCACTTCAGTTTGCTACACTTTCAGACTATGTCCGTTAGGGATTTTTTCAGATAGTCTCAACACGAATAATTATACAAATTGTCGATTACAATGGCTTTGAAAACTTTCAAACCTCGCACAACTTCGGACAGGCAAGACTCACTTTATTTTTAAGCAAATTGTAGGTACTCATAGTAGAGTCCGGTGTTTACGCCAAATTCACGCGGAATAAGGTACCGTTCACAGTCCCGTCGGTTGGACGGTATCCAACTTCTAGGACGTGTGACAAACTAGTGATGGGCTGGTAGAGAGCTTGCGGAAGCTAATATTCTACGGTTAACTTGAAACTTACTGTTGCTTGCTTCATAACAATAAAGTCGGTTAAGAAGACCTGCTTGAATTCTGAGAACCTGAACCTAAAGGAAGGCCACTAAGATCGGTCGTTGATCTTATCATCATTAGCCCACATCCACCCACTGCATGGCATAGGCCTTTTCTCTAGTCTCTCTTCACGGTCCTGTGCTAAGTCATTCATAGAGATCCCGTCGACTTGGTGATATCATCGGACCACCGGGCTGATAGTCTGCCCGCTGACCTTTTTGCTTCCCTTGGCCACCACTATGTGACTGCTTTTATCCACCGTCCGTCAAGCCTCCTTGCCAAGTGTCCTGCCCACCTCAATCTTGTGATTCGCTTTCTTACGTCTTTGACTTTCGGCCTGCGTCAAATTTCGACGTGATCTACCAGGAGGCAATAGACCACATAAGCATTTTTTTGCTTGCCTCCTGGAGGCATTGAACGCCCTACAGATCTTCTTCCTTTTGTGTGGGACACCAAGTCGACGAACGACCCGATGAACCATGGTGTCAAAGTTTTTTTACTACTTGCTACTACTAGTAGGCATCTGACATGGCTGTGTAATGACACAATACAACCGGGACCGACGGCTTAACGCATTAAACCTTACGGATACGGATTAACAGACTGGAAACAAATTCAATAAAAGATAATATCAACTTTGTGAGTGACCTTCCGGGAATCGACCTCGGAACCTTTGCGCCACAGGCAGTCGCACTACCACTGGGCCACAACGGCCCTACAGGGCGTCAAATCTGGGTTGCTCACGAAATGTCAGTGGTGAGATATAGCACGAGATATGGAAGCTTCTGGCTCAACGACGAAAAAACGCGCTAACATAGAAATACATTGAACATTTTGTACTGAACAAAATAACAAAATGCTTCATAAGAATCAATGTATACTAAATTAAAATTTTGCAAATGTGTGAGTGATGGAAATCATAAGTCAAAAAATGGATATCATTCATTCAAATTCGAATGAAATATCAGAATACGGACCCAAATATCTGTCAAAATAGGATAGCTTTCCATACCTATTTTATGTCAAACACGAGATATAGCTTTTTGACATAAAATAGCAAATCACAACATAAACAACACAGAATATTTTATAATTATTTGTTTTTTTTGGACTTTTCGACGAAATTGGAATGTTTTAGGTGTTTTTTAGTGTGTGTTTCAAGCTTCTGGTGGCAACAAAACTCAGGATGAATAGCACGAGCAGCCAATATGGACCTAATAGATCCATCCCAAATACCTTGCCTGCTTTGTCCCAATAATACTTCGAACAAAACTTACGAAAAGCCATGGTCTGGCCATCCTACTGCCTAGCCTGGCCACACTGGACGTATACCTACACCGCCCCGCTGCTCAAGATGATATCAATAGCACCTACAGCGAACCCACAGCCCCATCCCAGCACAGCTCTTTCCCTGCAGCTTTCTCACTCTTTGACGACCTCGCACATCTCAAGGCTATCGTCCCTGTGTTTAAGCACATATCAAGAGGTGCTTGATGTTTAGCTGCTGAAAAACGAAGCTCTACAATAGAGAAATGCATGCCTTTCGCATACACATCATTCAGTGTCCTAGACTAAGGGGTTATTCATTATATCAATGTGAAGCACAACGTAGACAGTGCTCCTCTCTGCTTGGAGGCCTTGTCAATCCAGTTTTTCAAAGACCCATTTCAGTGTGAAAAAGAAATGAAACGAACGTGTATGACGGAGATTTGAGAGGAGCGGTCAAAATCCTTTCGTCAGACTACGGAGTGGCTCCAGCAGATTCATTCAGACAAGCACCCACCTCCTTCCAGACCAATTACGATCCCAGACAAGCCAAACCCCACCGCGCTTCACCTTGCTGTGTCCCCCTGATGACGTGATTACCCATCTATGGTCATTTCACTTTGTCTCTACAGCTGGCCTGGATGGAATGTGCCCTCAATACTAACTCACTATAAATTGAAGGCACGGCGACAGTGTCTCTGGGCCAAGTATAGATAATATTTAAAGCATAGCAATTGTAAACATGCTAAATTTATTAAATACACATAAAATAGATGCATTGTAGTTTGTATATCAGAAAATTCTAAGTAGCTTGTTCCTTGTTACACAATCCTAAGACCTAAACTAAGTTTATGCTTTAAGATCGATTTCTGCCACTAAAACAGTCGTGTTTTTGGAATCATAATTTTTACTTTACATCACATACATACTTTTAAAACTAATTTTCACATCATCACATCGCATCAGCCTACGGCAGCATTCCACTGCTAGGCATAGGCCTCCCCCAGGGTACTTCATAAGGCACGATTTCCCGTTTTTCCCTTGAGTCGCTTATTTTTCCTCTTTTCGACCCAATGAACGAGTCGCTACCAGCCGCCGTCTTTAATTCGATACATCTGGACGGAGGGTGTCCGACGCTACGCTTGCCAAGGCGTTGCCTCAACTCGAGAAACCACTTGCTTAAAATTAATTTTGATATTTTTTTATTTATTTAACCTCGCAGTGTTAGTGCTACGTTTTTTTGCGGCTGTTTACGCTCTGCCTACCCCGCAAGGGATTATAGGCGTGATATGTGTGTGTGTGTGTGTGTTAGTGCTACATACATCCGGTGTTGGTGCTACCTCAAACAAGTGGCATTTACAAAAAGTGTACTCGATGATTTCCTCTAGGACCACGAGAAACACCGGCACCGTGTAGAACCACCAGTGGTTCTAGTCTAGTGGTATCCTCAAACTGTGGTTGCCTATGTGTATCTATTACGGTGGCAACATGTGGAAGTTAAAGTAAAACAAATCGAATTTCAAATTAGTTAATTGTATTTGATCAATTTTCCTAGAAAATAACTTTTTAAAAGGATCAACAGTTTAATTTGATATCTTAAAGTGCTGCTGATAACACCTATCTATCTAATAGAAATCATAACTAGTCAATGTATGAAAATCTTGTTTTGGCTGAGAGTTTTTATCGCATCTGATGTGTTCTTCTTACTCGTGCACTACAATTTTTCAATGAAACTTTCGGACAAATTACGCTGGCACATTGTGTTAAAATCGCAATACTTTGCACCATTATAGGGTTTCCTGGAGACAGCTGGCTGCAATGAAAACATAAAGTAGTTAATATCTGGTAAACATAAGCTTACCATCAAACAAGTGAACCAATATTTCGCCGGAATTTTAGGCAAAATCTGGGATATAATGAGCCAAGTTAACACACACAATCACTCCTCCTAAACATTGTAGGAACTAAAATTGTGTGTGATCATCATCAAAGTAAAAACATATATCGCTCTGGCTACCAGTTTTTTTTTTCTAATAGAAGATGTTAATGCTGGAATGTTGTGCATTGGGAAAGCTTCAAGGCTTTCACTAAGAGCCTTGTAACTTATGATGCCTTGTTACAGTTTATTCGCCAATATACGTTTATTTAGGCAAAAGAAACACGTAAATTTTTATTTCACATTTGTTATTGTAGACTATGTCAACGTCAATAGGTAAAATGACAACTGAATAAACGACAGCAACGACATTTTGTGATTCTTTGACACACGGCTTTGACATGACATGATTTTACCAAAAAGAATTTGGTAAAGTAGTTCCGTTCACGGTTGTTTCTACATTTTGATAATAAAAATTATTTCTTTCCAAATAACCATCACGTTTCCTATTATTATTATTCTAATATAGTAATTCCGCTAAGTATAATATAAGTATGGCGATAGGTACTCAATTTTCATATGTTCGTCAGACCTGGCGTAGGTAAATATCCGTTTTACGGCCGTTTACGCTCTGCATACCTCACAAAGGATTATAGGCGTGATCTATGTATGTATGTATGTAAAGCAACCGACTGTCATACGTTACAGTATAGAACTGTGATAGTCAACATTCACACATATCATGGCAATTCTTTCCAGGGGAGGCAGAGCGTTAAAGACCGTAAAAAATGCCCCTTCATCATCACGTCTGCTCAATACTTTATGGTTTTTTCAGAAAATTGTGTAGAGATGTAGATAAATTGTTGGTCCATAGCCTCCAATTGTTATACGTAGCTAGGAACGTGAAGCCAGTCCCTTGGTCACCTATTACATATCTACTGAACAGTATGAGTTCTTACGTTTGTACAGTGGATTTTTCCTATTAAGAAGTTTATATGTGCCAAACCGCAATATTAAACCGACTACGCTCTCTAAAAACCATGATAATTTATTGAATTATGATAACTCTTTCAAAGAGAACATACCAATTATAAACCTATTCTTTTTTTACATATAATCCTTAATAATGATATACATCTACTGCTTAGAACTCCTTTGGATTGCATTTTCAGATTTTGATTATCTAGAATAAAACTTCTACTTCGTGTTCAGTTCTATATATTTTTTGTCAAAATTTTGTAAAGGCCACGGCACTCATAGTTGCCGTATTCAGATCCCTGCTATTGTTTGCGATGGGGCTCCACAGTCTCAATTGGTCCGCGTTTTATCCATGAAGCATCATTTGCCGTGTTCACCCTGCAGTGGCCAACTTGACCGATGGTGTGATGAACCACACAGGAGCCGGCCAACGGGAGTACCACAATTGGTCCCTGGCTAGCGGCGCATTGTCTGTAACAGATGTATTCCTCATAAGCTTTTTCGGCTTTTCAAACGAGCGCGAGACATTGAGTAGTTGTCCAGTGGGTGTCGAGTGTCTGTTTCTTGCTTCTGTTGCCCCAATGCACAAGCTACTTCTCACCGGACGTCTGGTGGCGCTATGTCTGCTTAAGAATACAGCATATTCAGAGGAATAGGTTTGAGGTTCTAGAATAAATAAAGTATCGTAAATCGTTATAGTAAACCGTGGGTTTGACAATATTAGCTAAGTAACAAACTTTTAACTTTAAAAAATTCGCAAAGATTTCTGGGAACTGCAACGAATGTATAAATAAACCTAGCATAATAGCGATTTTATTAGCGACTGATAATAGTAAAAATCGTAGCAGGACTAAAGTATTTGTTAGTACCTTAACCAAATCACAGCTCAGTTTCTCATCTTCTTCTGCAAAAATTATGATTTATTGTCTTCTCGGGCCGGCTGGAACATTAGCTAGCACAAAGCTAGTCGGTTTTTCCAGAGAAAAGCAGCCATTCACTCGATTCTTCTTTATTATTATAATTTGTGAAAATTACTTTCATTTTGTTTGTTTTGATATTTTACAAAGAATACTCTCTGGCGTGGATATATTATTTACATTTGACATATTGAATGACCGGAATGAACGATATTTGAAATATTATGCTAAAATGTTTTCTGTTTCTTCTGTTGCCATAAAATCTGAAGGGGATGGAGTAACCAATTTGGTTCAGATACTGGCCAGAATCTCAGAATAGGGCCATATCTCGTTTTTGACATTATCAGCTGATTATGATTGATATTTAGCCGCTCACATGTGCGGTTTATAGCTTACAATATGATCCTACATTGCTGGCTCTAAAGAAACCCAGTGTGAGTTTGGTAACTAAATCCGTAATGTATAAGGCCAAAAGCGTAACCGAAGCCAGAACCGCTATATCTCGTTCGATATATGGCCTCAGATTTGGCCCCCAGGTTTAGTCACAAAATTACCAACACATGAATTAAAAAAACGGAAGTGAACGAAAGATGTCCCATCACTAGAGATGCGCCATTTTGCCGGCGCCGAGTGCACGCATGGTCAACCGTGTAAGGGGTAAGTAAGGGGCAGGATATATGGTATACGAAATATGGGGCTGATATACTTTTTAGCAGATACTCGTTTTATATTCTTTGCTCGTGTAAGTGAAATTGCAGTATGGCCAAACTGTCAAATAATTTCAGCCAATACCCACCAGAGTATGATGGATGTCCGACATATTTATATGAATGTTATTCTGGGAATACCAAACATGTTATGCCGTCGATTTCATCGAAATTTGCTGCGTTACTACCTACGCGGCACATACCCAGGCTTGCTTCCTTTGCATGAAGTACACAAGCTGGTATGTCCTCAACCTTACATCGTCACTCTTGCGTTATGCCCTGTCCATGGCAGGATTCGCAGGTCATGCCGTCGACAGCTGCGGCGGGCATGCAGCGGACTGCACCTGAAAAATTCGTATGGAAAAGAATGATGTTTTATGAAAAGAGAGGTCCACCGGCAAGAGTTTGACTCTTAATTTGAACAAAACAATAAATGCAACATTTAGTAATGAAGGGCTCAAAAAATACTGAGCCATCAATTTTTTGAAGATCATGTTTTAAGAAACTCGGCTTTTTGATGTTAAAATAACTTACATCTATGTTCCCAATCTATTACCAACTAGCAATTTTGGTTGATATACAGGCTGGCCCAAATGTTGACATCCAAAGACAAAACTTAAATGCCTTACACAGACGGGAATCCGAATAACCCCCATGTTTAATACGCAATTTTTTGTAGCTACCGAGTTATTAAACTTTTAAAGTTGTATGGTGAATTTTTTACTGAAGACAATTTTTTTGTACGCTAGAAAGAACAAATCATGAAGATAACGCTACAGAAAAAACCCGCTCGAAAAGCCTTATTACGGAATTATAAAACACAAGAAAGAATGCCTGCCAGTCGAATTTTTCCCATTCAATTTTAAAAAATCATGAACTCGGTAACTAAAATAAATCGCGGAACATACATGCGGGTGATTCGGATACCCCTTAGTATAAGTCACAAATTTTGTCGTCGGACGTCACATTACGGGCCACCTTGTTTGTAAAAGGTTTTAAGTGTTTTAAACAAAATGTCAATGAAAATATTAGTTACAGCGAAATTGTTCATCTTAAAATCACCCTCTCTAAAAACCATCGACGTATAAAACAGCCAGGTAAAGTCCAATGCTCGCTCTGTTGCATCCACTGCAGCTGTTCCGGACACGGGCTGCAATGGACAGCGCGCTACGCATGAGCGATTGGGGTTGGTTGCAACTTTGAATGGAACTGTTCGTCGATTCAGTATTTTCAAGCGAGAATTTGTTTTAAGTTTTGCCGTGTGATGCCGGCTTAGAATAGCATCACCCCATTTCTTGCCCGTGGGAGTCATAAGAGGTGACTAAGGGACTCGAGGGTGTGTATTGCAGTTTTAGGCGATGGGCTGACAACCTGTCACTATAGCGATACACAATTTTCCGAATGACCCTCAAACATTTGTCAGACGTGGTGTAAATGGCCGTTTTTTGAGGCTATTTACGCGCTGCCTACCCCTTAAGGGATATAGGCGTGATTTATGCATCTATGTATGTGAGTTACATTTGAGTGACATTTGAGTCCTTGGAAATATATTTTTTTCAGTTTAGCTCAGCGCCATCTGTGTAAACTTGAAGATAAGCAAAAAAAATTGGCCAAAGTCGCGGTGAATAAACGCCAGCATGGGACGTCTGACAGCAATTTTAAAAATAGAGGTACAACGCACCGCCAATACGTACGCCATTTATTTATCTACAGACAACAATTGTATTGTTATAAAACGCTGTCCAAAAATAAAACAATATCGTAAAAACCGAGTTTAAAACGTACATTTTACAATACAACCATGATAACTGTGGCATCGCGTGAAAATTCTACAGTTTCAAATATTCCAATTCAGGAGCCCGATTTCCTAAGTATTATGAACAACATTCACATTCGAAATTCAGTCTCTCACGAAATTTGATTGCTCTAGTTTTTTCGTATTTCCTAAACAGTATTACCATTTTATTAAAATCTCTTGAACTTTTTATACGCAGAAATATTCAGAAACCACCATCCCTAGCAAAATTCATTGATCAAATGAACCGATAATCTCCAACAGTGAAACAAAACGGCATTTAAAAAGCTATTGCGTGAAATCGTAGTCATTGGTCTAATGCTTACCTTGTCATTTGATTTTGACAATCAGCTGTTTTGGAAAGTAGTGAAAAAGTAAGTTTCAGTATGGCTAGCTTTTAATGTTTCAAATATATTAAAGTCTTAGGCTTTAGGCTATATTTAGGCTTATAGTTACCCAATAAGTGACTTTAGAATTTTAGTAAGTTATGCCCCTAAATAATGCCAGCCGTACGGGACTATTTGATACGTGGTTAAGCCAATCGTTGCGAATGGGAGTTTTTCTATTGACAGTTCTCTTGATTGTTCTGAATGTCACACCAGAGGGCGCTGTGCTAAACTGAAATTTTGACGTTTCAATATGGCTGGCGGCAGCCATAGTTTTGTTACAGGTTCCGTTTCACGTTGTATTCGTTACAAATTAATTATGTTAGTTTGATTTTACTACAAAATAAACTTATCGCCTTGCTATTATATTGAGTGTCATACGTGTATGTAAAAAAATAACTAATAATAAATTAAGAACAATTCAATAAAAACAAAATAAAGAATAATTTATAAAGTGGTACAGTTTTTGTGTAAAGAAACGTTATTTCAATTTAGCTTAGCGCCCTCTACATGACACTCGAGAATCCCTAGAAAAATTCCCATTACTCAAATTCGAGGTTAGATTATAGCAATTTTGGGATTGTGCATGCGATAAGGACTATTGCGTGCGAGATTTCAATTACGAATACTTGGGAAATCGGGCGCCTGAACTGGTCTGTACACATTTCCACCAGCTTTTTATATGGTGATTCTCGTGTACGGTCCGCTGTTGTATCTCCAAATTTTCACTGACCCAGATTCCGGTTGAAAATCAGACCAAAAAAGGATGGAAGATGAGGCATCTGAAACATATAAGTTGAAGCATGAGCAAAACAGACATTGAAGCTAGAAAACTCCACGTGTTAACAAAAAAATGAAATCATAAATAGGATAACTGAGCGCCGAAACATCATGCGCTGTCCGGCGCGCGCGATTTTTTTGGTCTGGGAATAGGATCAATCAACAATTTGTGGTGTGATGCCGGCTTAGATAAGCAGCATCCCATTTTATTCCCGCGGGTGTTGTAAGAGGCGACTAACCGACTCGAGGGTTTTATGTGTATTACCATTTAAGGTGACAGGCTGGTCTGACAGCCTTTCACTATAATGATACAGGACTTTCTAAAACGGCTTTCAAATATTTGCCACTTTGCCTACCTCGCAAGGGACAAAAGCGTGTTATGTGTATGTATGTCAATTAACAAACAATCCCACAGATCACTAGTTGGAAATGGGTTTCAGCAACCACCACTGGGGTATAGATACTTTATTATCAGCCTTACCACGCTTGGCAGTCGAGTTGGCGAGCGCAGTGTTACTTTCTTACAGTAGAAGAAGATGCTGGTATGTACATAATCATCATCATTACGTCACTCAGGACGTCCACTGCTGGACATTAAGGCCTCCATTATAGATTTCCATCCTGTCCGATTGTAAGCGGCTTTGCATGCAACGTCTACATAGAGCAATGACAATTATTACAGTAAGCTATCCTAATAAGCTGTCTTCGAAAGCTGTCAGATTCGTGCTAATGCTATGGAAAAGAGTCAATTACCCTTTTTGATATCTCTTTTAGTATGGAACTGAGAGCTGTCAAATATTGCTAATTATGGCCTTACTTTTAATGGTAAATGCGTTTATTATTTCAGTTCTCCTTCTTTCCTATTTCAATATCTATGTCCATTCCAAATTCAAGTTACGAAACTGCAAAAATCTGCGCGAATTCAGTTCAGGGAATAAAAAGAACCTGATAATGCCTTATTCAAATGCGACAGTGAGAGAGTTCCGAACAGCGGCGGACAGATGGCGCCACGTGTGTGTTTGACAGTTCGCACTGCGGGACAAAAAAAAGTGTTCTTTTACATATATCAGGCCTATCTCTTTTGCGGGGTATGCAGGGCGTAAATTATTAGTTATAGCCACGTCTGACAAACATTTGAGGATCATTCAGAAGATTGTGTATCACTATAGAGACAGGTTGTTAATCTGTCGCCTAAAATTTCAATACACATGAAACCTTCGAGTCGTCGCCTCTTACGGCGGAAAAGAAAAGGGGTAATGCTATTTTAAGCCGGCATCGTAAGTTCGTTTTTTATTTATAGTTCTCCTTCTTTCCTATTATTTTATCTATGTCCATTCCAAATTCGAGTTACGAAACTGGAAAAATCTGCGCGAATTCAGTTCAGGGAACAAAAAGACCTGATAATGCCTTATTCAAATGCGATATTGAGAGAGTTCCGAGCAGCGGCGGACAGATGGCGCCACGTGTGTGTTGGACAGTTCGCTCTGCGGGACAAAATAAAAATGTTATTTTACATATATCACGCCTATATGCTTTGCGGGGTAGGCAGGGCGTAATACGCAGTAAAAACGGACATATCCGCCATGACTGACAAACATTTAAGGGTAATTCAGAAGACTGTGTATGACCATAGCGACAGGTTGTCAGCCCAAAAAACGTGAAGCAGTTTCCAATAAGGCTGTCCTTCTAACGGGCATAGAAAGCGCAGGGTTATGCGATGAGCGGAGTTGACGGCTGTGAGTGTCACAGAAGAAGATAAAGTGAGACTTCAAACAGTCTGTCTCTCTTACGTACAATCAGGTGGTTCAGCCTGCAATTTTCTAACCAAACTGGGAAGAAATTCACAAAGTGAAAATATCAAATTTTGACTGCCCCACCGGGATTCGAACCCAGAACCTTTGCGCAGCACTACAACCGCGCCACTAAATACTAGGACTATGCGCAGGAGTTTTTTTGTATTTGCGCGTTGCAAAGCGCACTATAATTGACGTTACGGTAGCAGAGCAAAAGGGCCACTCGAATCATTAAACCCAGCGGTTTTACCCGCTGATAACCGTTTTCCCGCGGAAAAAAGACCTTTTCCCGGCATGAATTATACATTAAAACCTTTTTCTTGAATCACATTATCAAAGAAAACTGCATCAAAATCCGTTGCGTTCTTTTAAAGATTTAAGCATATACGGGGTGTAAGGGACGGTGTACCGAAAACTTTGCAGGCATGATCAGACCATGAAACTGAACAAATTTTTCTATGGAGCCTATGTTGGGAAACGAAATTTTTTTATCGAGTTTCCATAGAAATTCAGTCAGCTGATCGGGAATTTTGTATGGGAGGTCGAAAAAAAATCTCGTTTACCAACATAGCTTCCATAGAAAAAGTTGTTCAGTTTCATGATCTGATCATGCCTGCAAAGTTTTCGGTACACCGTCCCTTACACCCTGTATAGGGACACGGGAAGCGACTTCATTTCATACTATTTAGTGAAGTACTATAAAATACATTGCATAAAGCGATATTGATGTATTTATAATACCGTTTCTGGTACTGGGTCCAAATTGCTTTTGATTACTATGCGATATAAATGGATAAATGATGATAATGCATTTGTGAACAAATTGATTCATCAAGATGGCTACCGGGCGCATGGTGTAAATAGATGATTATTTAGACACTTATTACACTGTTACTCAATTCCGTACACGGTCCGGTATATATTGCCATCTTGTTTTATTCCATCCTTTACTGATAATGTAAATTTGTTTTGTGGTACAATAAAGTTAATACATACATACATAAATATTGCCGAGTATCCTGAGTTGGCCGTGTGATGCCGGCTTAGAATAGCATCACCCCATCTCTTACCCATGGGTGTCGTAAGAAGCGACTAAGAGTCTCGAGGGTTATATGTGAATTGTAATTTTAGGCGATGGGCTGACAACCTGTCACTATGGTGATACACAGTTATCTTATTGACCCTCAAACTTTCGCCAGATGTGGTGTTAATATCCGTTTTACGGCCGTTAATGCTCTGCCTACCCCGTAAGGGATACAGTATGGCAATACCCCCGAATAGGGGGAGACCCATGTCCAGTCCAGCAGTGGACTGGACTGTTGTGGCTGTTAATGTAAGTACCTATCTATGTAAATACTGTTTGACATAACTACATCTTCAGGACTTTTTGACGGCCGATGTGGCGCAGTGGTAGTGCGACTGCCTGCCGGAGGTTCGAATCCCGGTGGGGCACTCACAAAATTGATATATATCACGTTGGGACTTTGTTCCCAGTCATGTTAGGACATTGCAGGCTGAACCACCTGATTGTCGGTAAATAAATATGGTTCCGTGCTTTGGAGGGCAAGTTAAGCCGTCGGTCTCGGTTGCTGTCTATGTTTACTTAGACGGCGGTCGTTACATAATCATTTCAGAAGCCTACTACTAGTAGCAGGCGGTTGAAAAACTCTGACACCAGGGTTCATCGGGTCGTTGGACTACTCGGTGCCCTACACGAAAAGAAAGAAAGTTAGAAAAAGGATTTTAGTGGTTACACTCGCATAAGTTTTTTTCCACATTTAAAAATACATTCGATTTCTGAGAAACTTTAATTTCTAAAACGGCTATCACTCTAGTCTGAAAACCGTGCACGGTGCAGTATACATTGCTGATTAGTATTTGAGTGTCATTTCAATGAACTCAGGATACATACATACATAAATCACGCCTGTATCCCTTAATTTTTCAACAGCTAGTTATACCCATTAGATTAAAATATACCTAATTATTAATTTGTTACTATGTTATTTTATTCTAACTTTTTTTAAATGACAATTTTAAATGCATTTATTTCCTTGTGTAATTTTATTTATTGTGACATTATTGAGTGTAAATGATAAATTGTGTGACATTTATGATTTAGTTATTTAAGTATTGATTTAATGTTTTTATATTGATTTAATGTTATAATATCAACGTAATATGAAATTTAAAATTAAAATTTATGAAATATTTGTATGCCAAATGGCTGGTCATGTTGAAACTTACATGTTTATTCCTAAGAACTATTGTACACATGCTACCATAAATAAATAAATTGAATTGAATTGAATTGAATTACTCACCACGCTTGGCAATCGCAGTGCAAGATATTGCTTTTACAAGGAACGGTGCTGCCCATTCCCTTGACAAATTATCCCTCAGTCACTATTTCAGACATCCACGGGAAGTATTGGGGTGATGCTATTCTAAGCCAGCATCACACGGTATGTAGTACACTGCAGGACAATGTTCACGGGACAATGCACTCGGCACAATTAAGTATTGCGTAAATACACTTTTGGTTCCGGCGCGCCTCTTCCTATTGCCGGCATTATTGAAGGCATGCATACTATCATAGATTTTCCATAGTTATAGTATCTGGTAATAAGTGTAGTAATAAGTGGTTGACGCAGTTTTACTAGTGACCGATAGAGAAAACTCAAGACGGGCTGGTGATAAGGAATAACTTTCCTTTAGTAACATACGTACATACATCAGCCTATTGCAGTCCACTGCTGGACGTAGGCCGTAACGTTGGACGACCTCCGGCCAGATGGACCGATGACTTAAAAAAGGCGGCTGGTAGCGACTGGATGGTGAAAACGAGCGATCGTGCCCTATGGCGTGCCCTAGGGGAGGCCTAATAACTAAAAGGTTGTCAAAATTTATCCCAAATCAACTGATCGACAATTTTGTATGGGAAGTAAATTTTTTTTGTTGTATTTGACCTATAGTTGTTCCTTATCACCAGCCTGTCTTGAGTTTTCGCTATCTATCACAAGTTAAATTTCACCCTTTATATGAGTTTTTGCCGTGTGATGCCGGCTTAGAATAGCATCACTCCATTTATTACCCGTGGGAGTCGTAAGAGGCGACGAAGGGACTCGAGGGTGTATATAGCAATTTTAGGCGATGGGCTGACAACCTGTCACTATGGCGATACACAATTTTCCCAATGACCCTCAAACGTTTGTCAGACGTGGCGTAAGTGGCCGTTTTTTCGGTCGTTTACGCTCTGCCTACCCCGCAAGGGATAAAGGCGTGATTAATGTATGTACGTATATGAGTTTAGGCTGTGGTTTGACCTCCGGCCAGATAGACACATGACTTAAAAAAGGTGGCTGGTAGCGACTGGATGGTGAAAACGAGAGATCGTGCCCTATAGCTTACCTTGGGGGAGGCCTACGTTCAGCAGTATACGGCAATAGGCTGATGTATGTATGTAGTAAGTGTGATTTTAGTGGTTAAGTATAAAGGGCGGGGCAGACCGGCTCCGTATGCGTTCCGTATCCAGCTCTCGTCCGTAGTCACGCACGAACTGATGACGTTGTAATGTATAGGATTGTATGAGATACGGCACACCGCTTGCGTTGCGTATCCGTTCCGTGCTGCACGCAAGCGGTGTGCCGTATCTCATACAGTCCCATACATTACAACGTCATCAGTTCGTGCGTGACTACGGACGAGAGCTGGATACGGAGCCGGTGTGCCCCGCCCTTAAGAATTATTATAATTGTGCGTTGCTGTAATATTACACGAACTCAATGAAAAAATAGCTTAGATTGCAATCATGACTGGTAATGCAAGGTAAGATCATTCAAACTGATTATATTGCAAAAGATACTTGATTGGAGTACTATTACACAACTATTGTAGATTGTGGGTACATTTTTATAGTTGTATAACGATCCTTACACCCTGTATAATGATATAAGCTATCTAGTTCCCATAGTACAAGCTTTGCTTAGTTTATAGCTAGATGGCGCTGTGTGAAATGTCGAGGATATTTATATTTTTATTTATTTTCTTACATACATACACATATCACGCCTATAATCCCTTGCGGGGTAGGCAGAGCATAAACGGCCGCAAGAAACGGACATCTATGCCACGTCTGACAATAATTGAGGGTTATTCGGATAATTGTGCATCGCAATACACAATTGTCTGTCAGACGTGGTGTACATGTTAGTTTTTAACGGCCGTTTACCCTCTGCCTACCCCGTTAGGGATAAAGGAGTGATACATGTATGTATGTATGTATGTGTATCGCCATAGTGACAGGTTGTCAGCCCATCGCCTAAAATTGCAATACACACCCTCGAGTTCCTCTGTCGCCACTTACGACTCCCACGGGAAAGAAATGGGGTGATGCTATTCTAAGCCGCCATCACTCGGCATTTTATTTTATTAATACTATGATTAAGGTACTAGGTAACTGCAAGGTGGGTTTATCTGAGTATAGGTTCAATTTGTTTTTCCGGAAGTGTTTTACATTCTTTAAACAATTCACACAAGGTGATTCATACCATTTTTAATACCGTGTGATGCCGACATAGAATAGCATCACCTCATTTCTTTCCCGTGGAAGTCGTAAGAGGCGACTAAGGGTCTCGAGGTTGAGTATTGAAATTTTAGGCGATGGGCTGACAACCTGTCACTATGGAGATGCACAATTTTCCGAACGGCCCTCAAATATTTGTTAGACGTGGCGTGAATGACCGTATTTGCGGTCGTTACCGCTCTGCCTACCCCGCAAGGGATTATAGGCGTGATTTGTGCAACAAAAATACAACATCTGTAAAAATTTCAACTGTCTAACTTTCGCGGTTCAAGAGTTACAGCCTCCATACAAAAAAACAAGTTTTTTCCCTTAAATATTTACTTTATTAAATTTTTTTGTATTTGTTATTTTGTTATTGTTACATAACCCACAATTAGGATTTATCTGGGATTGAATATTATTCAAGGCAAAAGTGTGCGGTTTAATTTCGAAAACAACGTCTTAAAGATCCGAACAGAACGGTCATAAACCTTAAATTACCTCATACAATACAAACACTGACATTGTCATGTTAGATCATCGTACTCAAATATGACTCATACATTAAACTCATGCAAATTATTTACCCAAGTCTCACGACATGACGGATGACAACAATGTAACATTTTTGTGCAAAATTGACAACGTTTAGTTTTAAATTATAATTGTATATTGTCGTGTGATGCCGGCTTAGAATAGTATCACCCCATTTCTCTCCCGCGTAAGAGGCGACTAAGGAACTCGAGGAGCTGACAACCTGTCAGCTGTCACTTTATTGATTCAAGATTTGTTCTTCAAACAAACAGCCCATTCACGTAGTTCCCAAAATGGGGAACAAAGTGAACAAAATGGCGGGGGCATCGGTTGCTTAAGATGCTTGTGGAGTGCGTAGTGGTAGTGTGACTGCCTGCAACACAAAGTTTCCGGGTTCCATTCTCGATGGGTCACCGCAAGTCTTGTTAGGATATTGCAGGCTAAACCACCGATTGTCCGAATAGAAATATGGTTCAGTGCTTCGAAGAGCACATGAAGCTACAGTCCCGATTGCTGTTTATATGATACTAAGACGGCGGTCGTTACACAACCATGTCAGTGGCCTACTACTTGTAGGAGGCGGTTGAAAAACTCTGACAACATGGTTCATTGCCATCCTGCCCGCACTTGAAAATTTTGCAAGTTTTCAAAAATTTAATACCTAACACGGGAAGTGGTTTTAATTTTGGTATGCAATGGTTCATTGGGTCGTTGGACGACTCGATGTCCCGCACGAAAACAAGACCTTACTTTACAATGTAAGTAACTACTTAACTAGTATTTCAATGTGCCTTTAATGTTACCGTTACAATATTCGAGTTTGAATGACAAGCTCACGTGATGCGGCGTCGAGACAGATTCAACTGTCATTTACGATTGTAATTGGTAATGCGGGCGTTGAACTGAGACGGTGTTCCCACATGTCATCCGTCGCTGCGTTTTTTTAACGCATCGTAACGCATGCGTTTGTCAGACGGAAGAAAATTGCGATTTCTAATCTTATTCCTGTAGTAATAAAGCTACAGTGAGTTCACGGATGCATCTGTCTAACGACTTGACATACGCATCCGTTACGCACCGTTAACGCAATGTAGCCGTATTTGTATGGGAATAAAATTTGCCGTGTGATGCCGGATAAGAATAGCCATATCTTTCCATAACCATTTCTTTCCCGTGGGTATCGTAAGAAGTGATTAAGGGACTCGAGGGTAACATGTGTATTGCAATTTAGGCGATGGGCTGACAACCTGTCGCTATGGTGATATAAATTATCTGAATAACCCTCAATATTTGTCAGGAGTGGCGTAAATATCCGTCTTTACGGGCATTTAAGCTCTGCCTACCCCACAAGGGATATAGGTGTGATATATGTATGTATGATATCAAAAATCGCAATTTCCTTTCATCTGACAGACGCATGCGTTACGGTGCGTTAAAAAAACGCAGCGACGGATGACAAGTGGGTGAACCGCCTTAGCCTTAATAATGTGATGTGAATTTTTATTGTGAAGAAAATTATTGTATTAAAAAAAGCATTTATAGTAATAGTATTTAGGCTGGCATTTGAATTGACTGTATTATTTTTTATGAGGCGTTTTTGTATGTTGGCATCAGTCATACTTTTTTCCAAACGCATACAACCCTAATATCTTCAAAGTAAGAGTGAACAGGCTTCTTCTGGGTGAGCTCGCTCCATCTTAGACCCTGTCTCTGTCCTATGACCTAGACTAGAGTCAAGAGCAAATCCATCCTGAAAAAAAAAACATCTTTTGGCACAGAGCAGGATGTGGATAGATGCAGAAGGAGAGGAAGGTTTACGTGGGAGTCGTAAGAGGCGACTAAGGGACTTAAGGGAGTGTATTGCAATTTTAGGCGATGGGCTGACAACCTGTCACTATGGCGTTACACAATTTTCCGAATGATCCTCAAATATTTGCCTGAGTGTAAATATCCTTTTTTTGCGACCGTTAACGCTCTGCCTACCCCGCAAGGGATTATAGGCGTGATATGTGTATGTAGGCATGTGAAAATAAATCAAAATATGATAGAATGTTCTAGATAACTCTTACTCAAGGTTAGCAGTTTTACTTTTGACTTGCCTTAAGAAAATGAAAATGAAAATGAAATGAAAATGAAAATGAAATAACTTTATTCAATGTAGGATAGCATTATCACTTATTGACGTCATGATCGGTCATTGTAAGCTTCTTCTTCTTTTCGTGTGGGACATCGAGTTGTCCAACGACCCGATTAACCCTGGTGTCAGAGTTTGGGGGGCGCCACTGGGCTACTATCAAGTAAGCAGTCTCTACTGATTTGTATGCCTAGCGAAGTTCGCAAGTTGAGTTGTTTACTGAGGCAAAGGCAAATCTGTTTATACTGCCTGAACGCGCTATTTGATCTTACAATTGGGTTTATCCGTATAACTTACTAGGAACGAATTGTATTGATGTTGCGTACTGCTTAATTCAGTTTTTTTATACATACGTATATGAACTTATATTTTTAACTTAAGAATTTACTAAATATCATCCATAGATGGCGTTAAGCATCTGGGGGGCAGCTTTGCTGGGGTATTTGATACATCTTCTTATGAGTCCTATTAAGAATTTGCCCGGCCGCATTGTAGGTATTTGACGACTCGGTGGCCAGCCCGCGATCCGTGCGACTAGCGCGACCAGAACCAACTTATCGTGACCCGCTGGCGCCGCGCGCCGCCGCCGCGCTTTCTTTGTGGTTTATATTGGTATTTTCAATGTTTTGAGTTTCATAATGCAGTATGGTAAATATTTGAAATTTAAATTCAAAATATACACTTTAGATAGGATAACTTTTGTAGTATTTTTAGACATGTCAAAAGTATGCAGTAGCAGGTAGGGTACGTAATTTCTAGGCTTACTAATTAAACAACCTTGTTTATTAGCATTATTGGACTCTAAGAATCTAAGGCACAAAATTAATAACTTAGCCACAAATAATTTGTTGAAAAATACTAGTACCAGTATTTTATTCAGCACAAAATTAATAACTCAGCCACAAACAAAGTTGTCGCTAAATAGTAAGGTATGATAATTAATACTTCTAGTATTTAGCGACAAATTGTTTGTGGCTGAGTTATAAATTAACTTACTAATTTGGGGTAAATGCCAAACTCACCACTCTGGGCAGGCGGGTTGTCGGTTGCAGTAAATGATTCTATATTCTATAGTATGTAGCAATTCAAGGGTTCAACAAAGATGTGTGAATGAGACTATATATATATATATATATTTAGGTAAGTTTTAATGCTTTTTTTAATGATTTTAGCATACCATGGATTCTGAATACAACTAGGTTATTTACAAGTAAAATAAATTAAAATCAGTTATAAAATACACAGCTATGTGTGCTGTATATTCGAATATAAAATCACAAAACTATATCCGTAATGGCAGAGATAGGCTTTTTCTAGGATCAACGATTTCCGAAATAACACATTTAAAGTAAAACTTTGTCAATCTAGGCAATATCTTTTGTTCCCAGAAATCATCGCCTTTATAAACTTTTATTGCCTTCATGGGAAACTCTGAGCTCGTCTATACAACAAATAAACACATGTTTTTATTTGTTACATGGAGCTGGCCCTGAAATTGATAAAACCAATCATGATTTTGATTCATTACCATGTGGCCATTTTCAGTTTTGTAGCATTTTTTATTATTATTTTTTAAATTTTTGTAAGAATTTTTGCTCCAGGAACAATCTGCTTCTACAGGTATAGTCGGAGTAACAGTACTATCGATATTGGCCCGAAAAATCGTTCTCATTTTTCAGTATCGTCGGCCTAAAAATACATTTGTCACATTGTTAAAAATCATAACAGCTTTTAAATACCCCGTTACTTATAGGCTTAGGGTGAGTTTACATAATACAGCAATACAGCCACTCAATAATACAGCAAGTTTATTGTATTTTAGTATTCTCTTCATTTATTTTCACATCAAAAATATACTCAGTATACTCACACTACTGAGCCGTATGCAGAAGTTGAATGTTCTTTATGTTGATTCTCATCCAGTTCTCTATAACAGGAGAAGTATACGTCTTCGATTTATTAGTTGGTTCAACCAGAAATTAAGACAGGGTTATAGGTAACAGATAATAAAAAAATACCGTACTTGTAACGTATAATTAAATATTTGATTACTTGAAACTTACATCAGACAAGCTTCTTTTTACAGCATTTTTAGCTTCTAAGAATGTAACTCAGCTACTCAATAAATGACTCAGCCACAAAATTTAAATTTTAGTATCCTTCTTATAAATTACAGTTCAGAAATACAAGGGTACTCACACTAGTGCAAGTGATACAAATGCAGAAGTTGATTTTGACGATTGTTCATTAAATTGGTTCTCTTCCGGTCCTCTATAACAAATGTAGGTACAGCAAGTTTATAGTTTTTTCGTATCCTTTTCATTTATTTAACATTTCAAAAAAATTTGGGTACTCACACTACTAACGTGTGCAGAAGTTGATTGTTCATTATGTTGTATCTCGTCTGGTCGTCTATAATAGGTGAAGTGTGTGAGTTTGTTTTATAGATTGGTTCAACCAAAAATCAAGACATGGTGATAGATAACTGATAAATAAAAAATAATGTAGATGCAACGTGTTATAAATATTTGATCAATTGAACTTTACATCAGATAAGCTTCATTTAAACAGCATCAGATAAGCTTCATGCAAACAGCTTTTAAAAATATAATTCAGCTACTAAATTACTGACTCAGCCTCTAATTTACTAACTTTACTCTAATAAAATTAATTTCAAATGTTATTTTGTGGGTATATTAATTATACAATAAATACTCACGTTACTAAATCATTTTCTTGTTGAGTTGACGATCCAATTAAAACATTAATTTTATTCTCCCTGGAAATAAAGGTTTTTTTTTATTTGAACGAAAAAGACGGCAGAACAAAGAATAAATACATTGTAAATATAAAACTACATACCTTTTGGCTGCTAATGCTTTTTAAATATTTTCTAATCTTTTTCGTTTGCATTGGTTGATCTTCCCAGCATAAACATTTTTCTTCTTTTTATCCATTATCTGAAATAATGTATACGTACCAATTGTATTTAGGAAGTGTTATTTGACTGTATAAGTTTGTTGGAAGCAATAACGTCGACAAGAAAACGAAAATAACACAAAAAGTTTACGTCTAGTTGGAAATGCACAGCAACATAGCGGAATCATAGAACCACGTTATTCTCCTTATATTTTGATGAATACTCACAGGTCAACGTCGCGTCAGCTGTCGAAATACGTCCGCGGATCGGGAAGAGCACGAGCGACACAGATCCTACCTCTAAAAGCGCTGGCGCGATACTGAGGTCCGGAGCATCGTTGCGCGAGATATATAGGGCTTTTTAAATATTTTTAACAAAATAAAATTAAGATAATAATTTATTTTTTCTTTAGCAATTTGATTAAGTACACCTTCCTC
Source organism: Tuta absoluta (assembly GCA_027580185.1). NCBI lineage: Eukaryota > Metazoa > Arthropoda > Insecta > Lepidoptera > Gelechiidae > Tuta > Tuta absoluta. The sequence continues at coordinate 422,556 of JAQAHW010000048.1, forward strand.
TAACACATAAATTTTTTTTGAAGTAATCCAAAGGCTAATTTTTCCTACAGAAGCCATTCAAACAGCAAGATATTTCAACGAAATGTGAATGAGAAAACGATTTTTTGAACTATGTTTTAGAATGAAATTGAAAAATGTACAAAATAAAGTTTGTTCTCAAGGATATCCTCTATTTATATGTAAAATTAGTATTTAGCTACAGTGTACCATAGATCTAAAACTCAGGCCTAATTTAAGGTCTTTTTCTTCATTTTCAGCAACTTGATTTAGTTTTCGCTTTTATATTACATACATACATACATATAATCACGCCTCTTTCCCATAGGGGTAGGCAGAGACTACATCTTTCCACTTGCTACGATCCTGACACACCTCTTTCGCTTCTTCAACATGCATCAATCTTTTCATACATGCTCGTCGGTTTAGGGTACTCTTGACCTGACCTTTTTTTAGAACGTCCCCGATCTGATCCAAGTACGTGCGTCTTGGTCTTCCCCTTCCAATGTTCCCATCCACACTAGCCATATACACCTGTTTCGTTAATCTTCTTTCATTCATTCTCTCAATGTGACCAAACCATCTCAGCATTCCTTTTTCTATACCAGTCACTACGTCTTCTTTTATACCGCAACGTTCCCTAATCACGCTATTCCTTATCCTGTCACTCAATTTCACTCCAATCATACTTCTTAGCGCTCTCATTTCTACCGCATTTATTCTACTTTCATGCTTTTTCTGCCATACCCAACTTTCACTCCCATACATAAGTGTTGGAACTAACACTCCTCTATGCACAGCCAGACGTGCCTTATAAGACACTGTCTGGCTGTTCATAAAGGTATGCAACGCTCCATTCACCATGTTGCCGGCATTTACCCTCCTTTCAATATCACTTTCACACTTTCCATCTGATGTAAACTTCGATCCCAAATATACAAAAAATATATATTATAAGTTACAATCTAAAATATCAAAATGTTCAAAATACAATTTTTAGTTAAAGATATGTTTGACAAGATATACCAGAAATTTTATTTTTTTACCTAACAGTTTAACTTAAAAACGCTTGTTTATAACGCCAATTTTCGGTAATTTGCTAGAAAAAGGTGATAGCCCTCTTATCGTCCAATGACCTAAAGAACGCCCTTGAACTTTTATTAAAAATATAATTTAGTTTGATTGAAAGTTTGGAAATAATATTTTCAGTGCTAGTGGCACTTATTTAAGCTTACTTTGATATCGCCAACAATAGATAAGGACTACGGGTTTGAAAAAAGAACGCAAGCAAGGTAACGAGAAATAAAACATGACTAGTTGAGGAACCCCCAGATGTTTACCGCCGGATACCATCCGTACCTGGTTGCCATTCAACCAATTCGGACTAAGCGCTTCCAGTCATCATTTATAATGCGCACTGCTAAAGAGTGGAACTCACTACCTGCGTCTGTGTAAACAAACGCATACAACCCTAATCTCTTCAAAGTAAACAGTGAACAGGCTTCTTCTGGGTGAGCTCGCTCCATCTTAGACTCTGTCTCTGTCCTATGACCTAGACTAAGAGTCAAGAGCAATAAAAAATATATATAATACATATCTTGAAATAAATATACGGTAATACTGAAAAAGCCAAAACTCCTAAGAATGTGCAATCTATCTTGAAACAAACCAGAATCCAGCCCACTTTTATGCCAGAATCAATTCTCTTTGCCACCATTTTCTTTTACAGCCGCCATTTTGTGCCATCTTACTTTTGGCGGGAGCGCCATGACAGTTGATTTTTTGCTGTTTATTTTCATGCCTCGGGTCTTGACCTTCCTGTGTTTGGAGTTTTTCACTTATTAGACCCACTGCTGATAGGACCCAGTAGGTCTTATTAGTTGACCTGTCAGACAGAATGTATTTATTGAATTAGAGATTTACTTACACTGACTTGGTGAAATTTGGAACAGTTAGCAGGTAACGACTTAAATACGAGTAGTTTTACTATTTCACATTTTCATTATATTTTAAGCTTCTGAGTTTTAAGGAGTTTAGTTCAGTGTCTACAAAGTGGCCGTCTGGTCCCAGCCTAGAATAGCACTACCCCATTTGAATCCCGCGGGTGTCGTAAGAGGCGACTAAAGGGCTGGAGGATTTCATGTGTATTACAATTTTAGGTGACATGCTGACAACCTGTAACCATACTGACACATGATTTTTCTGCAACGGCGCTCAACTATCTGTTCGTCGTGGTGATAGCCACTATATTTAACAGCCGTTAACAGACTGACTACTCCGCAAAGGATAACATTCTGATATGTGCATGTATGTCTATCTACAAAGTCATTATGTACTTATTTTGTACTTCACTTTGTACCAAATTCACCTGGTTCTGTCAGTGCATCATTATGTGATTGAGTTCGGTTCATAAATAGGACCCACGGGGTCGAATCGGCAGTGGGTCTACTAACGTGTGATGCTGGCTTAGAATAAGCCTCACCCCATTTCTTTCCTGTGGAGGTCGTAAGAGGCGACCATGTGACTCGAGGGTGTGTATTGTAATTTTAGGCGATGGGCTGACAACCTGTCACTATGGCGATACACAATTTACCGAATAACCCTCAAATATTTGTCAGACGTGGCGTAAATGTCCGTTTTTGCGGCCGTTTACGCTCTGCCTACCCCGCAAGGGATAATAGGCGTGATATGTGCATGTATGTTTATCTACAGAGTAATTTTGGACTTTAATTTGGTTTAAACTTCTCCTGGTTCAGTCAGTGCATCATATATTTAAATTGTTCAGTGTCACAAATAGGACCCACTGGGTCTAATCGGCAGTGGGTCTACTAACTGAGTGACTCCCATTTTGATGGTAATCTAGTTTGTATTTTGTTGCCCCGGGACCCTTTTAGGTCCCTTTTTACGAGGAAAAACGGATATAAAAACAATGATAGGGATCTCAATTCCTATTGTTTTAATTCTCTCACGATTTGGATGGAAATAATGATTTTTTGAATTAATGTTTGATGACAGCGTCTGATAAAGACTTACAGAAGTGCATTTAAATGCAATTTGGCAATCACTTTTTGTGTCAAAAGGTTTTATGACGTAAAAGGATAATTTTATAATGGATGATTCATGTTTAAACAGGTACCTACTTCCTTATGTTCGATGATCATCATCAATAACACAATTTTTCGAATAATCCGTAGGTACTAGTATTATAAATCTGAGAGTTTGTGTGTGTGTGTGTGTATAAATGTTTGTTACCTCTTCACGCTCAAACAGCTTGACCGATTTGGATGAAATTTGGAACACAGGTAGAGTATATAACCTGGATTAACACACAGGCTACTTTTTGCCGCAGGAAAACAACTATTACCACGGGAAAATGAGTGGCATCGGGTAAAACCGCTGGGCGGAAATCTAGTCCTCAAATATTTATCAGAAGTGGAGTAAATATCCGTTTTTGCGGCGGTTCACGCTCTACCTACCCCGCAAGGGATTTTAGGCCCGATATATGTATGAATATATCATCATCAGTAACCGTGGACGTCCACTGCTGGACGTCAATAATGCTTGCCCTGGCGGCGCTTCCATAGACCGTGATTATAGATCTGCTGTATCAACAAAAACGTAATGTATGCTATACTAGCGGCTTGCCCAGCGGTTTCACACGCTACTAACCGTTTTCCTGCAGGAATGAGACATTTAAATAAAGCCTATGTTCTTTAGGGATAATGTAGGATTCTAATGGTAAAAGCATTTTTTAATTCGATCCAGTAGTTTCGGAGCCTATTTAACTTCTGCCCTCGGGTCGAATTTCGCATCCATACGATTTGTAAGAGACTTAAGAGTTACGAGCGGAAGGGTTAATTCAAACAAACAATCAAATCTTTGCTCTTTATTATATTAGTGTAGATTAGCTTGTCGCCAGCGGTTTCACCTGCTAGTACCTATTTTTCCGCTAGAATGTGAACGTTTCCTGGTACAAAATATATACAAACTCAATTCCTCTTGAATCATTCTATTTATTTAAGAACATCGCATCAAAATCCGTTGAGTGGATTTAAAGATACAACACATACAACATCCGCAAGTTTCACCACCAGGACACGGGAATTGTATTTTTTATACTACCTAGTAATCCATTCACCTACCTAAAGGTCCACCAAATAGGAGGCCGCCCCACGTCACGTTTTTTTTTTAATTAGTTGTGGACCCTACGATTTTTAGCCCCGGGGCTGTTAATCTACACCTGACTGTATGGTGGGGAGCAGGAGCTCACCCGGAAAAGCTTGTGGTTGTTCAAACAACCAGCTCAATCGCGCCCTTGGGGGCGTGTCTCGGACGGTGTTTAAAACGCGAGGTTGGATGTGGGAAGTAGTTGGACGCGGCAACTATCAAGGGGTTTTTATGATGGGGAGCATTGTAGAAGAAGCGACGAGACGCGTATATGAACGCTTTAATGGTAGGGAGACCTAAGTCGATGTGGAGATTGGCGTTACGCATGTACCAGGGCGCCCCGGTAGCTGTGCGCATGAAACGGTTTTGGATGACCTACCCACGTCACGCTGCGTTTTCCGACCTTATGAGCTCAAGTGTTAATTTAATATTTTAGTTATAATTCTGAATAAGTTTTGAACGTGAGTAACAACTCGGATCTCCCGATAAACTTCCACAAAGTTTGGGAGAATATACATAACTGTATTTTTGAAAAACTTGTTCATGGAAAAATAAATTATAAAAAATCTTGGCGGTCACCTTACCACAGAACTATGACTAAAGCTATAGAACCAAGTTCAACCAACACAATATACATTTTTTAAACGAACGAAAATAACTATATCTTATTCAATTTTGCTTCATTAGCATTATGTTAGTATAAGCGAGACGCAAAAGACTGACAGTTTTTATTATTTTATATTTAAAATGGAATCCCCTGCATTTGAAGTCCTATAAACCAAACAATTTAAGAAGTAAATTAGAAAAACTTATTTTAGTTCTAGCACTTTTTTAAAAATTACTGGCAATGAGTCCAAAATATATCGTTGCATATGACAACTGAATTCTGTCGTATAGTAAATGAAACTTGTGACATAACTTTCTTATTGTATCCTTTTTCAGCGCATTGAAAGAACAATAAGTAAAAATAAAGTGAAATGATATATTCTGTTGTTATTTTAGTCTTGTTTCTATGTTCACCTTACCTTTAGAAATGATTGATTCAACCGTTCTATAAATTAAATGCAAAGCATTTTTAAGAAACGTCTGTTGAAACCTCTTCCGGACTATGGATTTATTTATCTACCAATATAACCTTAACAAACAGTTAAGGTCAATCTGACCACATCAACAAAAACATGCCAAAAAAACGTCACAATGAACTACAAAAACCACCTTAAACATCTGTTAAGTCAGTTGCAATTCTAAATAAGTTAAAATAGAATTGAGAATTGATTATGTGTACCTAAAGGAAATTAGCATAAAAGAGCTACCCATGGGATCATTTTATTTTGGTTGTCAATGAAGTTATTAACAAAAACCAATTTATGTTCATCTGTGAAATTGTTAAGTCAAATTGCTACCGACAGTACATGTGCAAGTAGTAGGGATAAGCGGGTTTTGGACCACTCGTGAGCCCCTATCGAGGCTGTTTGGGGGTGCCTGACAAAAAGCTCGTCACATATGATTCTTGATCCGCGATTTGATATCAAATTTATCCGCGTATGTAATAAAATTGATCCGCGGTTTGATATCAAATTAATCCGCGGTTTGATATCAAATTTAATCGCGGTTTGATATCAAATTAATTCGCGGTTTCATATCAAATTAAGTCGCGGTTTGATATCAAATTAATTCGCGGTTTGATATCAAATTAATTCGCGCTTTTTGTACAAACTACTTGCTCATTGATTTACTTATCATGTTACATATTTTGATATCGCTATCAATTTCACTTTATACCTACATTTATACCTATCAATTATCAACATAACTTAACCTAACCTAACACCTCTACACCGATTTACCTGCTGCTACCTTCGTAATGAAATGTTAATCAATACCTATCGCATATCATATTTTGATATTGCTATCAATTTCACTTTATACATACTTTTATACCTATCAATTATCAACATAACTTAACCTAACCTAACCTAACACCTCAACACCGATTTACCTGCTTCTGCGTAATTAAATGTTAATCAATATCAATCACATATCATATTTTGATATCGCTATCAATTCACTTTATACCTACTTTTATACCTAACACCTTAACGCATGTTTACTCTACTAAGCATGTCGCTACAAGTTACTTCTTTTGAATTGGGAACAATGGCTTAGCCTGCCGCCGGTCTCTTTATCTCTTTGACTATTTCAACAACAAAGCATTTTAAGTGTTTGCCCTGCCTTTCTTTTGCACGCACCGCCTGTTGTGAATATTTCTAAATTTATTTCTATGTAAATGCAATTTTGAAATGTTTTTATTATCCTTTGATTGTAAAACCTTCCTTTCATAAAGCCGTCTTCCGCTTAGGCATACAATGGACACGATTTTAACTTGTCGATACATGCTTACTAGTGTATCAGGCTCGGTGGCGGTTAACAGTATTACAAAAAAAATGCCATCACGGGCGGTGGTCTTGCTATATAAGCGGAACTTACGCGTCAGTCTTCACAAGTTGTTTCGAGTTGTGACGTATAGTATTAAAAAATTTATCTAGTGTTTGTGAACGCCGATTATAGTATAAAAATAAACCTAGTGTTCGTGTTCGGAGTGAAGACTTCTACCAAACGCCATGTCCCGGTCTACAGCTAGCTGCATAGGAAAAATGGAGGTAAGAATAGTTTTATTTTATTTCTCTTATTTGTTTTATACTGTTTCAAATTTATCTAACATGCGTAGTACTTATATGTAAGGTAAATATTGAGGGCTACGTCCATCAGAGGACTGCTACTGGCTGTTGTGATGTGTGTGACGTGACATACTTATTTACAGTTGTTCAGGAGAAATATTGTTGTAATTATGTGATGATGTTGTCTAAATAATATAGATATAATATTTTCTTCAGTTTGCGCAACTATTACTCATAATTAAAAGTCTTTTTATAAAATTCCAAATAAACAAAGCTTTAAATCCATATTTTTTTTATTAATTTTATTATAATATAGATATGTTAGCGTAAGTCATTAACCTGAGTTTTATTAAAGTAAATTTTATTTCAGCATTGTTCTCGTTACCATCAATAACATATATCCGTGTTTTGTTTTAGGGATCGACAATTAACGTTGATGACTTACCAAACACATTCAAGAATTACTACTTTGCCGCATCAAGCGATGATGAAACTGAGAATGCATTTACTATTGTCGAATCCGATCAAAAATCACCAAAGCGAGCAGGCAGCGATAATGGCATCGATCAATTTTTCGACACACCGAAAATCAAAAAACAAAAGAAAGTGCAATCTTCCACAGTTGGGATGGCGCGAAACGGTGGTGTATCTTATATATCATCAAACACTAATGACGCAGCAAACGCAACCCATCTGGTTAAAGTGGAAGTCTACGATCTCAAGAAATTAGCCAAAGTGTCGTCAAACAACCACTGGAAGCATGCAGATGTTCGTGCCAAATACTACACAAAGGTCACGGACAATGTTTACGATCGCAGCAAGGAATTAATATACGACATCACGAAAAACGTTTCGCAATCACAAGATTGTAAAAAATACTTTTTTGATAACTAATTTCATAATTCTCAAGCAGCTAAAATAGAAAAAACAGTAATCACCAACACGCTTAACAATAGAGCAAATCCCTTTCTACCTGAGGCATATTTTCGGCGTTCACGAACACAGGATTTTAATACTTTATTACGCATGACAATGGGTTCACAATGCTCCTTAAACCAAGGATGGAAATGACAAAAGAGTCGAATTCACTACTTAAGCGAGTGATTTCAAGCTTCGCAAAACAGTCAGTATCAGACTTGTGCTTGTGCAGTACACATTTATAACCAAAAATGTCTTTTCTTACTAAGAAAATCATCTCAACGATACCAAAAGATGTCATTCTCGCCGAATACGCAAGATACATCAGGTTTTGGTATATAAATAATCAATTACCCGAAGCATTAATTGAAGACAGTGATATCAAAATGTTTTACACCCCGTGCGAAGGACATTCTAAAAAGTTCAGTGAAGTGTCAGAAGATACGATTGATGGAGTATTTCGCATGAAGGCGTATTGTGGAGAGTGTCATATGTCATACTCGAAACCTATAGAGACATGTAGTGACACCATACATCCACTCAAAATAGACTGGAGCTACGAGGAAGAGAAAGAACTTGAAGAAATAATGAATAGCGCCCAATCGGATGACTATGTTTTACCATCATCGACATATTCACCTACCTTGCAATAATTTTTCTGTTTTTTTTCGTATTTTAGTTAGGCTTCTTAGTTTGTATTATTCTTAGTTTGTATTATTCTCAATAAATTTAATTGAATTATTATTTTATGTCTCTTGTTTTCTTTCTCTTTTTTCTAAAACACTACATGTTACTTCTCACTTAATGCTAATAAAATAAAAGACCTGTTTATAAGCATATACCATTTATTTCATAAAACACACATTGACATAGCCGTTTCTTAAAGCTAGATACAATTTAGTCTTATTAGCTAAATTATAATGGTAACATTCAACTCAAAAATACTACTTGAACGAGGCTTTAAAGATTTCGTTTAATAAAAAATCATTGTCAAATGAATCCTTAGTAAACATGTTATTAAAATCTTTAAGACTTAGGCCTCTGTATTTTAAATACAAATACACTAAACAATATTCACCACATAAAGATGAAAAAATGCTTTGAATAGCTTTATGGTTGTATTCCCATCTGCGTGAATTTCTTTTTAAATAATTTAAATGATAACCTTCAGGTTTACGACCATAGCTGTCGAAATATTCACCAACACCATTTGAATGAATAACAATTGCTACCCAGTGCGAACCCGGTTTTGTATCAGGATCTAAATTACTTATCAAATACACCGGTGAAGTCATAAAAATAGGTAGACGATTAGCGGGGAACACATTATCAGCCAAAGAATGATGAATCATTCGCAAGTATTTTTTTATGGCCAAAGTATTCATATTAAAGTCTAATTTACACAAAAATAAAAATGCATCTGAGAGATATTGACAGTCCATCATCTTATATACTACTTAACTACTAAAGTCTACACTAACATTTCTGTTCTTATCTATTTCAATTAAATTATCAAACTCAGCATACACAATACAATTAATTGTTTCAGTTAAGGCGTTTTCAAACCTTACTTCTAATCTGACACTTCCATGTTTAATCAAGTTCCAATGTGATGAAGAATTAGCACATAAATCGGGTGTTAAGTCAAAAGCCATCAAACAATAACCTTTTGCATATCTATCCTTATTTATGCCATTTCCTTCATTTAAAAAATGAATACCAGTTCCAGAAAAAAGTGTATGATACATAACAGTATGCAACCCACTACTGAATTGTGGTTGTAATGCTTTAGAAGGAATTTGGATTCCGTCAATATACAAACTAAACGTATTTAAACCATAGTTGTCGAAATCATAGGGATTTTTGCTAAAACTACCATTAAAAGCTGTATTATTCACAAATCCTATAATACAGCGTTTAGGTATTTGACCTAGAAAAACATTATCTAGCGTTTTGCCTTGAATACCAGACGGAATGGTTAAAACTTTTACTTCAGCCCGTGTGATCGGATATTTAGCAGTTGTAGTAGCTAATACTTTTTGATGAGCGAGAAGTACACTTGGATTTATTCGAGCTTTACGCAACATTAACGTAGCATCAGTGATAGCTACTTTGACTTTGATATCATTTGTTGGTGCCATCAAGTTAAATGATTCCCTGGAACGTATTAGTTTGATACACATGTCAACACCATTAATTAAAAACTTTTCTTGATTAAAAATATCCCCGTGTAAGTGCCCTATCATTTCTACCTCTTTGCTATCTTTAGTATATTTCAGCCTAGATGAGTATCCTTTATTATTTTCATCAGTGTTATTCATTTTTCCTGCAGTGTCTTCATACCACATGGCACATGTAAGATGGGACTCTTTTGCTGCAGGCGCATAATTCAATAATGTTTCAATGTATGCACGATATCCATATGTGTTATTTGGTGGAGATATGAGCTTTTGATTTAGATATACATCTAACTGACTGAACATTGAATGAAGCCAGTTATTTACTGGTGCTACTGGCGTTTTTTCAGTTTCAATATTAGACAAATCTTGATTTAATATTTTAGCCTTCACATGAAGCAATGTATGTGATAAGTCAATATAATCATCTCCGGAACCAGGGATTTGAAATTCTATAGGTCCATCGTCGCTAAGAGATGAGATGGGTTTGTAATAAATCCATTGACCACTTTCTATACTTGTTTGTGTCGATGGTAAAGCGAATAAATCTAATTCTGATTTTGCACATTCACATGAATGATTATGTAAAAATGACATCGTTTATATTATTTTTAAGAGAAAATATCATTAACGGATGAACTTTTACTTTTCCTCCCCTTTTTCACTGTTCTTCCTTTCAAATTCTCTGAGTGAATGAGAGCTTTAAGGTTTCGTTTTCTATTTTTATACCCCGAGCCACTCATAGCTCTCACAATTTTATCATCAGCTTTTCTTTTGAGATTAGAAGTGGCTTCTTTAAAACGGTTTGTTAGAGATTCTTCTAAAGGCTTGGCACTCACTATATCTGATAAAAGCCCTACCCCCGCACTCAAAGCTTCTTTTCCAACAACTTTGGCTCCATTCGACAAAAGTGGTAGGACAGATCTAAACAAACCACCTAAAAAGCTTCCTATACCATGACCACGTTGATGTGATACTCCTTTATAAATTACCCCGATTCCAGTTCCTGCTTGATGAGAATAGTAATGTTGATATGGGCATAATGAATTATTTTGTTTTATGTACATACTGTTTTATCTTTTCATAAAATGTAGTTTAACACAGCTCGTTCCAAATTGGAATGGTACTTTATCTCCTGTGTTCGATCTTATATCTATTTCAATTGTATCAAACTCTCTACGCATGACTGGTACATAATGCGGTGGTGAAAAAATATGCATTTTGTTTGATCCATATACATATTTCACAGGATCTAATGATGTTATTCTCAATAAAGGGCACATGACATCTCCAACCATCTGAGGTTCCACAATATCACAATATATGTATAGTTGTGATGGTAATCCAAGGTATAAATTAGCTGGAAACTTTCCAGTTGTTTGTGTTGCAACGTTCGTATTAGGATCAAAACCAAGTTGAAGGCTTAAAACAGGCGAAAACTTCAAAGATATCAGATTATTCACATCGCCTGTGAGTGAGACCAATTTCGTTAATTTGTCATGTCTTAATTTGAAGCTTTCTCTTGAATTTAGTGCAGTTATAACATCGTTAATGTTTTCATAGCTGGAAGTAGGTATGTGACTTTTGTATGTTACTGTACTAAGTTCTGGTTGGTCGGGTACTTTCATACGTTTTGTTATATACATTATATTATTATTATCCTGAACAGTAAACATAGTGCATGGATACTGAAATTCAACTAATCCTACTGACCATTCCCCATCCAACTTTATTGATTTTGGTAGTTTTGTGGAGAAGTTAGTGGTTTTGTTACTTGGAAAATATGTAAACGAGCTATTACTAGGTAAAGTTAAGTAAAAATTTTCGGTCCTCATGACTTCTCTAAATAAGATGCTAAAATCCAACTATTAAATTTATCAGGATAACCTTTCCACTTCACTAATAGTTCTTTTCTGCGACCTGAATAGCGGGTGCGCAATATTTTATCTATTTTGTATGTAGCGGTGGGGTCATATGTCACTTTCTGTAGTTCTTTTTCATAAAAAGTTCCAATTACATTTTCATTCTGCAAATCTTTTATTGTGTATACAACCCATGGTGATCTGTCTATAATCGAAGTTATTAAAAATATTTCATCACTCCAATTTGTTTCATAACCTTTTTGAAAAATGTGTTTGTACTTAGTAATTCTAACATGATCACCAACTTTAAACTTGGGTTTGCTTTTAATGTAAGTTTCTTTATTATTTTTTCGTTCATACAAATTGCGCCAAACTGTCATAATATTATTAAAATTAACATCGCAAGGACGCATTTTAATACTTCTATGAAAGCTGTTATTATATGAATTAAGTAAATCCTGCAAAATATCTATATATCGATACGTATTATTATGAGTAAAATATCTCCACATTTTCATTTTAAGTGTACGCTGGAATCTTTCAACTATGCTTGCTTTAATATCAGGATTATTGGTGGTGTAATAGTTTATACCGTTACTTTGGAGAAAAGATTGAACATCTTTTGCTATAAATTCAGTACCTTTATCTGATTGTAAATGTCTCGGTGTAGCTTTAGCTTCTAAAAATATGTCCCTAAAATTTTCTTTTATAGTTGCCGAATCTTTCTTTTTAATAGGTCTAGCAAAAGCATACTTACTAAAAACATCAATTACACATAAAATGTATTTAAAACCGTCATTATATTCGCTGTAAGTCCGCATATCGCTTAAATCAGCTTGCCAAAGTTCATTAAAATTTGATAAAATGTACTTATTTCTAGGGAAGCGACGACGCACTGGTTTATGTAGGGTGTATGTTTCTTGAGATTCCAGCCATTTCTTTGTTTCTTCTTTAGTCATTTTATTTTTCATAGCTGCTGTCAATTTATTGAGACTGCTGTAACCGGCTGGGTTAGATACATCGTAATAAATATTATGAATTTCTAGTAAGGGGTCCATTTCTCCCAATTAATTTTTTTGGCTGGTTTTACTTTTGATCCACTGCTAGTTAATTTTGGCGTGCTAAAATAATCAGGAGTACTGTTTTCTGCCTCTTTTGAAACGTCTTTTGTTGTTCTAGCATTAGCTGGGCTCTGAGATAAAACTCTTATGTATGTGGCTCTTTTTGGATTGCCAATAAAGCTTAAGGGGACTGATAGATCTTTGAGCACATGAGCAAAATCTTCCCAACCATATGGTGAACTGTTTTTTAGAGGTCTCAAGATGTCACTCAAAAGGTCAACGATATTACTTTTACGCACTTCTCTATTGCGGACGAACACAGTGCCTTTTTCATTCCAGGATATTTTATCTTTATTTTTCAAAAGTATATCTATTAACAATTCACCTCTTAATTTGTATGTCTTTGGAATAAAAGCAAGTAACTCTGATTTTGTATAACCATTATAGGTTGTCTCAGTAGACGTCTCTTCGTTATCTGGAGCTTTCTCTGACTTTACTGTTTCTTTTATTTCATTTTCTTTTTCAACAAAAGGTAGTATAGGTATCTGTAACGGTTTTCGATCTTCTCCAATGAAATGAAGATATCTCTGCAATGTTTGCAAATAAAGTGGCCACTTTTCCCTGTCATCTACTTTAGTGTTTATTACTTTATGCATTTCTTCATCTAAACGTGATAAATTTTTAGTACTTGCATTATCGGATTTCAGTCTTTCTATGACTTCAGGCTCAATAAGTATCATTTTCTTTGCGCTTTCCATATTTATTTTATTAATGAACCTAACAATGTGCTAAGAACAGACCCTAGAATAATAGGTAAAAAAGCCCCACCTCTTTGCACGAAAATTTGTTTCCTTTCTTTACTTTTTCCTTTCAAAACAATTTTCCTCAATAAATCTTTATGTTTTTTTAATTTACGTCTCGATTTATCATCTAAGGGTACTTTTCCTCTTAAAACATTGAAAATACATTCAGTTATACAGTTGATTTCATCATCTCCACAATTTTTTAACAATGCTTCTCTATGTTTTGGTTTTAATGTTAATATTGCTCTTAATAAATCTTTATGAGGCGTTATTCTTTTAATCATTTTTTTTAACGTTAGGACGTTACGATCTGATATTCGATTTTGTTCAATGCATTTACAAACTAAACAGCATCAGATGAAACGAAACAGTTAAATTTACATATATTAAACACAGATTCGTTGTTTTCTTTTATATGAATTTTTTCTTTAAAAACGTTTATTATACACTCACAAATTTGTTTTATCTCATCATCATTACAGCATTCTAACAAGGCTTCACGATATTGTTCTTTTATGATACTTAAAGCTTTTAAAAAGTTGTTTTTTTTAGATGTTTCTTCTTCAGACATTATTTGTAACTGACATAAATTATTTGCTGAGCATCGTATTTATACCCCTTTTTAGGGACATAAATTGTACACTGCTCATCGAAGGGAAAAATTTTACTTTTAAATCGACATATTTCATTTGTGTTTTGCTTAAGATCAATGAATAGATATCCATGAGCTTTTGTCGTTGCATCCTTGTAAGCTTCTTCAACGAATTTAGCATTTTCTGGATAAACCTGACGAGCTAAATGTCGTATTTGTGTTCTGTCTCGAGGGTTTTTAAAATAAGTTATATAACTCGAATTTAGAGAAATATCTCTTTGACCTTTTCCTTGATGAAATATGTTTTGAGTTATGTAAAATACACTGAGATTTCTATGATGGCTTCCCTTTGTAAAAATATCAACGATACGACCATCTGACTCTCTCATAAGATCATCGATTATAAGTAGTCTTGGACATTTTCCATCAAACATACTTAAATCAGGGATACCTTGATTGTAATTAACATCACTCAAATTGTACAAGGGTTGCATTTCATCATAGCACCATATGATTTCGGAAAATTCTTGACTACATATTACTTTACAGTGCTTTAAAAAATTTGTAACAAAATTTGATTTTCCACACCCGCTAGGACCTGCTACGATTGCAGTAAAAGGGTGAATAAAATGAATCATTGCGACGTGCAAGTTTGAGCTGGTAGTATAAACGAATGAAAGGAAACACTGATATTTGTCATTATATACAAATTAATATATTCAGATTATAATATGTACAATAAAAACAGCATGCATTTAAAAATCATAATCACTATAAACCTAACAAATACATATTATTTTTAAAACACGTTCTTATGTTTAAATATCCGCAGAACTGAAGTTACTAAAATGAAGTGATTGAACATATTATAAAAAGTAAAATTCATAATATTTACAATAAAAATACAGTTTCATTTTATGACAATCTTACTTAAATACACACATAAGTAGAAAAATTATTAAAATTATGCTATCTTAAAAACGATATGATTCCAATAATAATTTTATGTAAATATACAGGTAGATGTAAAACAACCTTACACCTTATAGTATCCTGAATCTTACAACTATTATTTTAATTATTTCTTATGCTATAATGCCCCCATGCTAAGGTGTCAGTGGAGTTTGGTAAAATGTATCTCTTACTATCACTATCAGACAGACTTACTTTATTCAGTTTTTGTGTAAAAACCACATGTTTAATCGATCTAAATCTATACATTGAAGCAAGCTGTACATTTTTGTTAAGCAAACAAGATTTGTAATCCTCGATTTTCATTTTCTTCGTAACATTTTTGTTGACACCCTTAGCTTTTGCAATTACTGTATCTTCCACCTGAATTGCATACATTTTTGATCGCAGACCGACAAATTCTTTAAAAATTCGACCGTTATTTTCATCTTTAAAATACCCAATCTTTTTTTTATTTACATTAGGATAATTGAATATATTGTTTATGGGATAATCTGAAGTGTCAAAGTATTTTTCCAAATCAGGTCTTATATCATCATAATAATCATCAGTAAATATCTGATAAATGAAACTATCAGTATCAGTATACAACAATTTTGCATTGTCATTGAATTTTTTTTTAATATAATTATAATGAAAATCGTACATCAAGGTTTTTGAAATGTCTAAAATGCAAAATCCTAAGTAGATAGGTTTATCGTAAAATAGTTTAGTCTTATTTAATTGAACAGCTACTAAATTTTCGGAAAATACAGATAAACTGTGAAAATTCGGACGAGCTATTAAACTTTGTGCCCCCTCAACTTTACCATGATTTTCCCAATGCGTTCGTAGTTTTACATTTACACGTTTTTCTATATTCTCCATAGTTTTGCCGAAGACAGCATTATTCATGAGCTTATAAAAATCTTTTTCGAAATCTGTCTTTGCTTTTGTTCTTAACTGTGTGTTTAGCTCAATATATTTTCGCATCCAACAACTTTGCTTAAATTCCAAAACTCGATGAATTTTTACCAGTTTCATGCCTTTTTCTAAACACTGCATTAGGTTTCTATAATGAATAATGTACTTTCTTTTATTGTTTAGGTTTGGTACTAGCTTAGGTTGTGTACTTCCTCCAGTGCATATATTTTCCGGACAAAATGGTAGATCAGAATGCAAGTCATGCAAATTATCTGGATAATCAAGATCTACTTCTAGGATATACCCTATATCTGATGTGGGGGAGACTTGAAAATTTACAGTCGGTTCAACCCATTTAAAACCACCGTATGGGAGATACTGCGACTGCGCCCAACCATACATATTATTCGCATCCAAGTAAGCTAAAAAAGATTTGCGATCCTTTGCATTGTAATCACATAAATATTTATTATTAGCTTTCGCATGTCGGTTGCTACATACGGACACTCCACCTCTTATACCTGATTTAATAAACGCTATCATATCAAAATCTACCAACAAATCTAATTCAATTTTTGTGCACTTCAACATAGCATCCCAGCTTAGACCAGGTGCAGTATAATAATGTGCTGGGTCTAATCCATATGTTTTTAAACATACATCTCTGAAATTTTCAAAGATGTCAGCCAATAGTAAAACATCAGTTTTTAAATAAAGGTTCGAATAATCTCTCATATTCTGACATTGAAAATGCTGCCAGACATCTTGTGCATGTTTATAGTCTTCATCAGAAACATGCGATCCTGTTAAAGAGCTATAAAAATCCGATTGGTTTGGTAAAAATGTAGCATTTAGTGATTCATGTGATTGAATAAATTCATAGGGAAAAATACCTTTTCTGATCAGACGGTTAAAATCGTCAACTTTAGACACTTGTTTTTTTAACTCTCTAAGTTGATCAACTTGGAGATTTTTGGACAGGTTGTCTAAACTACTTGACAAAAATCTGAAAGAATCTAAAAATCTTAATTGCACATTATGTCCATTAATATTTATGTTTTTGGAGAATGATATATATTTTTCTTTATTTTGAGGAATAATTTCTATTTCCCCTTCCTTTAGATGCAAAGAATGTACAAGAAAATGAGCATCATAGTTACTCAGATTGTGCAGAAAAACCGGAACAAAAAATGGAGTTCTAAATTTAGATTTGCAGACTGGATGTGCCACCCCTCTAAAGAAACCCGTATGCCAGTCAAAATCTAAAGCTGATTCTGACTCGAGGTCTTTTAAACAAATATGACATGTTTTTGTTTGAACAACATCAGCCTCTTGCCAATCTTTTAGAGGAACCGGTGGTTTCTGTGTACAATTTTTTTTATGAATTTCCCTAACATCTTTACACAGATTATCCATAAAACTTTGAGTGCAATCAGTCCCTGTATATGTTTTATAAGTTGATAAATTATCGTCAAATGAGCATTTAATGTAATAACCATAACTATAAATTTCATGTTCATGTACATTAATTGTATGTGACTTATTTGGATCCGCATCACAGCTAGAAATAGGCTTGAGAAGTGCTTCTGTGTCAGCATAAACTACAAAAGGCACCCTCATCTGTTTATGATAATTGTTAAACCGTATTTTATCCGTACGTTCATTATTACCAAACCAATCTTTTTTAGTTTTTGATGGGCTGGGCAATTCTGTAAAAACATGACTACAGTCGAACTTTTGGTGGTTATCCAACCTCGCTTTTGTGGTGAAATGCAATAAGCACTCATCACATAAAAAAACAGCCTGATTTTTCCTCGATAGCTGCTTACTTACTAATCGCGATAAGTTTTTAATAAAACAATAATGCCCATTACTGACATTAGAAATATACAGCAAATTAACGTGTTTTTCACGTTTATTTTTAGACCAATAAAGTGGTCCCACTACTGAATTCTTTCTAGATATCTCGTCATATTCTAACCCAAAAACATTAATGCTAATATTGTTGTTTTCCTCAACCTTGACAATGTCCTTTAACTTAACTGGAAAAGGAACATTATCAAAATTCAGTTTGTTTTGATGTCTAGAATAAGATGAAACCCTATCTTTATGGTAGTTTACAGGATATAAAGCAGAGAGTAATGCCCACTTCAAACATTCATGATCATTATTTTTCACGTTTATTAAAGCTCTTTTGTTTTGGATATCTTTTGGCAATTTTACATACGTTGACCCTTGAAGAGGGTTAAACTTATTAACGTTCATTTCCAAATGACGAACAGATTTAAATGACCACCCGCTGTCTTTTTTTTCGAATTCACTCATTTTTGTGGAAATAGTTTCACATAATGTTTTGAAGTATGCATCCAACTCATCACCCATACAAATGTTAAAATTTGATGTTTGAAAATCGAATATATTATGCAAATTTTTTGTCTCTTGCACAAACTCAGCATGGATTATGAAATTTATTTTGATTATTGTGAGCTGTTTTAGATTCTCATTTATCAAAGTGGAAATCGTACCTTTAACTGAGTTGAAGAATTCAACAGGTGTTTGTAGAGTTTCGTCGTTATTCGGTGAAGTAATTTTGTAAGTTATTATTCTACAACCAAATGCAGTATTTATCACACTTACATTATTATCCCTACTTAAATTTAAAACCTTACTTTTATGCGTAGAGCTCCGAATATGATTAGAAAAATATCTACGGCTTACCAGTATTTGACAAGCATCGCACTTAATCATATCATAACTTGATACAATGAGATCATTAGTAGATGATGAAGGTCCAGGGACAGCTTCCGCGTAGGAGTCACCATCATGTGATAATTTTCTTTTCAGGCCTCTCCCAGTTTGCAGCACATTCCTAAATAAAAAAAATAGAATTAAATACAACTATAAATTTTAATATTAAATCATGAATAAATAAAACAGGAATGTTAATTTATCAAAATATCCATAACATAATATTTTGTTTGTAAACTTACGTTTGCTGATGCTTCATGTCGAAAGAGTTTTTAATAATTGCGCCATCATTTTGATTTTCGATCTCCTTTTCTCCCCCAGTTTGTATCGCATTTCTGAATAATAGCAAAGAAAATGTTAGAACAATTATATATAATATGTTATCAAACAGAATTACACATAAAAATCTGTAAGAAATAGTTTGATGATAAACTTACATTAGCTGATGTTCTATCTTAGATGCAATAGCACATAAAGCACCATCATTTTCGGATGAAAAACTATTTACTGTTAAGTTGAGCATGTCAGCATTATTCTGTTCTAATATTTCACATTGTTCCAACACTTCACTGTTGAAGAAATCACTAAACGGAAAGTCTTGTTCACTATTTTTGAAGAAATGACTAACAACACGTTCTTCTCCCATTTTTTATGGAAATAATCGAAATATTTTCGAAACTCTTTTTTCAACTTATTGGCGAGCATAAGTTATCCGAGCTCCAGTCTTGAGCTGACTGTTTTGCGAAGCTTGGTATGGTTGGTTTAAGTAGTGAATTCGGGTTTATTGATGTACACGTTTTTAGTTAACGAGCATTATGAACCCATTGTAGCGGTGCATCATATAGTAGAGTTTGCGAAAATATGGTTCAGGTAGAAAGGGGAGTTGCTCTGTTGTTGAGTGGCGGGCGCGGTAGTTTTTTGTTTTATTTTAGCTGCTTGAGAATTATGAAATTAGTTATCAAAAAAGTATTTTTTACAATCTTGTGATTGCGAAACGTTTTTCGTGATGTCGTATATTAATTCCTTGCTGCGATCGTAAACATTGTCCGTGACCTTTGTGTAGTATTTGGCACGAACATCTGCATGCTTCCAGTGGTTGTTTGACGACACTTTGGCTAATTTCTTGAGATCGTAGACTTCCACTTTAACCAGATGGGTTGCGTTTGCTGCGTCATTAGTGTTTGATGATATATAAGATACACCACCGTTTCGCGCCATCCCAACTGTGGAAGATTGCACTTTCTTTTGTTTTTTGATTTTCGGTGTGTCGAAAAATTGATCGATGCCATTATCGCTGCCTGCTCGCTTTGGTGATTTTTGATGGGATTCGACAATAGTAAATGCATTCTCAGTTTCATCATCGCTTGATGCGGCAAAGTAGTAATTCTTGAATGTGTTTGGTAAGTCATCAACGTTAATTGTCGATCCCTAAAACAAAACACGGATATATGTTATTGATGGTAACGAGAACAATGCTGAAATAAAATTTACTTTAATAAAACTCAGGTTAATGACTTACGCTGACATATCTATATTATAATAAAATTAATAAAAAAAATACGGATTTAAAGCTTTGTTTATTTGGAATTTTATAAAAAGACTTTTAATTATGAGTAATAGTTGCGCAAACTGAAGAAAATATTATATCTATATTATTTAGACAACATCATCACATAATTACAACAATATTTCTCCTGAACAACTGTAAATAAGTATGTCACGTCACACACATCACAACAGCCAGTAGCAGTCCTCTGATGGACGTAGCCCTCAATATTTACCTTACATATAAGTACTACGTATGTTAGATAAATTTGAAACAGTATAAAACAAATAAGAGAAATAAAATAAAACTATTCTTACCTCCATTTTTCCTATGCAGCTAGCTGTAGACCGGGACATGGCGTTTGGTAGAAGTCTTCACTCCGAACACGAACACTAGGTTTATTTTTATACTATAATCGGCGTTCACAAACACTAGATAAATTTTTTAATACTATACGTCACAACTCGAAACAACTTGTGAAGACTGACGCGTAAGTTCCGCTTATATAGCAAGACCACCGCCCGTGATGGCATTTTTTTTGTAATACTGTTAACCGCCACCGAGCCTGATACACTAGTAAGCATGTATCGACAAGTTAAAATCGTGTCCATTGTATGCCTAAGCGGAAGACGGCTTTATGAAAGGAAGGTTTTACAATCAAAGGATAATAAAAACATTTCAAAATTGCATTTACATAGAAATAAATTTAGAAATATTCACAACAGGCGGTGCGTGCAAAAGAAAGGCAGGGCAAACACTTAAAATGCTTTGTTGTTGAAATAGTCAAAGAGATAAAGAGACCGGCGGCAGGCTAAGCCATTGTTCCCAATTCAAAAGAAGTAACTTGTAGCGACATGCTTAGTAGAGTAAACATGCGTTAAGGTGTTAGGTATAAAAGTAGGTATAAAGTGAATTGATAGCGATATCAAAATATGATATGTGATTGATATTGATTAACATTTAATTACGCAGAAGCAGGTAAATCGGTGTTGAGGTGTTAGGTTAGGTTAGGTTAAGTTATGTTGATAATTGATAGGTATAAAAGTATGTATAAAGTGAAATTGATAGCAATATCAAAATATGATATGCGATAGGTATTGATTAACATTTCATTACGAAGGTAGCAGCAGGTAAATCGGTGTAGAGGTGTTAGGTTAGGTTAGGTTAAGTTATGTTGATAATTGATAGGTATAAATGTAGGTATAAAGTGAAATTGATAGCGATATCAAAATATGTAACATGATAAGTAAATCAATGAGCAAGTAGTTTGTACAAAAAGCGCGAATTAATTTGATATCAAACCGCGAATTAATTTGATATCAAACCGCGACTTAATTTGATATGAAACCGCGAATTAATTTGATATCAAACCGCGATTAAATTTGATATCAAACCGCGGATTAATTTGATATCAAACCGCGGATCAATTTTATTACATACGCGGATAAATTTGATATCAAATCGCGGATCAAGAATCATATGTGACGAGCTTTTTGTCAGGCACCCCCAAACAGCCTCGATAGGGGCTCACGAGTGGTCCAAAACCCGCTTATCCCTACTACTTGTGCAAAATACAAAAAAACCTTGTCGATTCGTCACGGAGGATGAATGAATGCACAAAATATTATCTTGCACAATGACATTGTCTTTTCGTATACACTGCGTAAAATGTACTATGAATGACGAAATGCTTTGCCAAATAAGCAGACTTTAAGTAGGTCAAAGGGCTCACATAATTTACTTGTATGATTTCGTTATCTACAAAAACACGCCTTAAACCTATGCGGGGTAGGTAAAGCCGCAACGATCGCAAAACAGTTTACAGTTGTCGCCATTTCTGGCTTATATTTTAGGATCATTATAATGACCGTGTAATACAATAGAACCCTCGAGTCTCTTATTTTGACAGATAAGTTATATGGCGAAATATATAAATGTATTTTCTTTCGACACCGAGTCGTCCAACGACACGATGAACCCTAGTGTCAGAGTTTTTACCGCCTACTACTAGTCATAATTGTAATGAGAAATACAGATGACATTGTGAAAGTAGGTACTGAATATTCTAGTTAAGCCGCATAATATTGCAAAAGTATCGAGTAATTATTTTTCACAGTAATGAAAAAAAACGAAATTACTTGATTCAATGTAGGATAGTATTTTCACTTATTGACGTCATGATCTGTCATTGTAAAAAACGAAAACAATTTTGAGTTGCCCTAATAAAAAACCGGCTCGGGCGGGATAAAAAAAATTAAATAAAGGCACTGCCTCGGGGCTTGCAATGTTTATCACACGGCATGTAACTTTACGCCACAACCATCTGTAATTCTGCAAAAAGTATTTGCTCAATAGAATTTGTTTTATTGCTTTTCTTTTACACGTACGGCATTAAATAACTTAATGTTTTTGCATGTTCTGTTGAGGAGATATAAGTATATTTTTTTAAACTGAAGTACACAGAAGGAAGGATAATAAAGCACCAGCTTTGGTTTATTTATCATAAAGTAATTACCTATACTTAGGGACACCCACAGGAAAGATTTATGGAGCGATGCTATTTGAAAACAGCATCATACAACGATTACAATACGGCATATTACATAAAAAAACTTAATAATCAAATAAAACAGTATTATCCTAGCAACAATACCGCTAGTGACTCATTCAATATTGACCAAGTCACGTTATAGTCCGGTACGGCTGGCATTATTTGAGGGGCATAACTTACAATAATTCAAATTGAAATTCTTCATTCAGTGTAGGATAGTATTATCACTAACTTTACACGTACGTTTACACCCAGCAGTTTCACCCGCTTCCACTAATTTTCCCGTGGTAATAGTTGTTTTCCCGCGGTATAAAGAGGCCTATGTGTTATTCCGGGTTATATTCTAACTGCGTACCAAATTTTATCAAAATCGGTCAATCCGTTGGAGCGTGAAGAGGTAACATACATACATACACACACACACACACACGCACACACACACACTCACACAAACTCTCAGATTTATAATATTTGTACGGATTGACGTCATGATCTGTAATTTAAAAAAATATTTGTTTAACACAATTCTCTTTTTTTATAACAATTATGTAATGTCTTAATAGAAAACTGAAAAATTAAGGCACTACCTCAGGGATGGCCAGGTTAATCACATGGCATGTAACTTTACGCCACCACCATCTGATAATTCTAAAGTCACAAATTTTTTGTGTGATTGTGTTAAGGTCTGTAACGCACATTTGTATCATTTTTGACGTTGTTAAATTTTCGATTCAATGTATCGTTTATAAGAATTATATTATAAAAATACCAGTATTGTTTAAGTGACAGTCAACTAAATGTGAAACCTGTTTGAGTAGTTTTTATTCTCTGCAACCGAAATATGTTAGCAAGCATACACCAAAAATGACCCAAATTAATAAATTGAGTTCGACCAATGGTCCAGAAACTATGCGCCAAAAATGGACGACTTTAATTTTATTGAAACATGAAAAGCTAGCTATACTGGGCTATTGAAGTGTTTCTGAATTAGGTACCTATCCACTTCGTGATTAGCCAGCACGATTTTTATGCAGTTTGAATTATGCATTTTATATAATTCTACAAAGGTGGGAGCCCAGCAGGGGGACCCTCTTGGTCCACTTGTCTTTAGCCTGGCCATCCAAAAGATCATCACGGAGCTCGAGTCCCCGCTTAACATCTGGTATTTGGATGATGGGACCATTGGGGGTAAGCCTGATGTGGTTGAACGAGATCTAGCGTTCCTCATACCTCGCCTGAAGGAGATCGGCCTGGTGGTAAGCACTGCCAAGTGCGAGATCTTTTCGAGCGGTTTAGACTCGAACTCTCTCGTCTCCCGATTCGATTCCCTAATACCAGGCATAAAAGTTTTGAGCCCTGCTTCTTTCACCCTCTTGGGGGCTCCTATTTTCCCTGCTGGAGTCCCGCATGCAATATTAGAGAAGAGACGCATGCTTGAGGCAGCCCGAGAGCGCCTTAAAAGTCTCTCAGCACATGTGGCTCTGATCCTGTTGCGCGTTTGTTTCGCCATACCTAAAGTAACGTATTTATTAAGAACATCGCCAACTTGGATTTGCCCAGAAGAGGTGTCACTTTTTGATGGCTCACTTAGGGATACAGTGGTAAACATCCTTAATGTTTCGCTCGATGACGTGCAATGGAGTCAGGCCGCTCTGCCCGTTCGACATGGGGGATTAGGCATCAGGTGCATGCAGGATGTTGGCCTTCCGGCATTTTTGGCGTCTGTGCATGGAGTTACCGATCTTGTCGCTGCTATTTTACCCGTTTTTGGTGGCAGGGTCGGTATTCCGTTTGCAGATAGCGCCATTAGTGTTTGGACCAATCGTAATCCTGGGGCATCGTTCCCACAGAATGTGTCTTCGCAGCGTGCTTGGGATGATGTGGGTGCGAAGAGCGCTCTGGACCTGTTGATTGGTAGTGCATCTGGGGTCGATGTGGCGAGACTGCGAGCGGTGTCTCAGCCTGAATCGGGTGCGTGGCTTCAGGCATTGCCCTCTCCACACATGGGTACCCTCCTCGACGACGACTCTCTACGCGTGGCTGTGGCTCTTCGCCTGGGGTGCAACGTATGTGAACCACATTTATGCGTTTGCGGCTCTATGGTGGAGGCTAACGGCCACCATGCTTTAAGCTGCGGTCGTTGTGCGGGGAGGTTCCCTCGCCACCATGCACTTAATGATATTTTGCGGAGAGCACTTATATCTGCTCAGATCCCATGCGTTCTTGAACCACCAGGTCTCAGCCGGACAGATGGGAAAAGACCAGACGGCCTCACGCTGGTTCCGTGGAAGTGTGGCAAGTGTCTTATGTGGGATGCTACTTGCGTCAGCACATACGCCGCTTGTCACATTAGTAGCACTATGAGAGTGCATGCGGCAGCTGCAGAAGCGGCTGCGGATAAAAAACGAGAAAAATATTCTTCTCTCAGCCAGAATTATAATTTTATTCCATTTGCTGTGGAAACGGCTGGGTGCTGGTGCAGGGATGCGAAGTGCTTCATAGCTGAGTTGGGCAGTAGGCTAAGAGATAGAGGTGCTGACTCCCGCGCTGGTTCTTTCCTGGTGCAAAGGTTGGCCATAGCCATTCAACGTGGGAATGCGGCGAGCGTTATGGGTACCTTTGCGCCTGGATCAACTAGAGGCGGGCTTTTTGATTAGTTTAAGGTAGTTGACATTATTATTTTGTTTTTTATAATTTATCAATTCAAAGAATTAAAATTAATTATCATTCTACAAAGTTGAATTACTATTGATTGTGAAGTAACTGTCATTGGTTGTATACAGGGTGTAAGAAGGGTCTAAACTCTGACACCAGGGTTCATTGGGTCGTTGGTAGACTCGGTGTCCCACATGAAAAGAAGAAGAAAAAGGGACAGCGAATACAGATAGGGGTGCATTCAGACCATGAAACTGATCAATTATACATGAGAAAAAAAATCAGGAAACGACAAAAAAAAGATTGCAGTCAGCGGATCTAGATTTTGTATGGGATTTTTTTGTCGTTTCCTGACATATGTTCCTAGGGGAAAATTGTTCAGTTACATGGTCTGCATGCATGCACCCTATTAGTATTCGAAGAGCTGTCCCTTACACCCCGTATAGTCTTCTCTTAATAAATCTTCGTCTTCTTCTAAATTACTCGAGAGTTATTTAATTGATATTTTTGTCTCTCCCAAACTATCTTTCCTTTAGGACAATCAGGTGGTTCAGCCAATGTCCTTAAAGATAAAGAGAAGTAAAGATAGATGGAATATATTGCTATCTCGCTCTCTGTAGTGTGGTGTGGCGTGACTGCCTGTGACACAAAGGTTTCCGGGTTTGATTGTCGATGGAGCGCTCACAATAGTTGCTGTTTAACACTCTGTGAATTTGTTCCCAGTCTAGATCCCATTGCATTTTAGTTTTTTTTTTGTATGCTTTGACTCTCTCTGTTCTTCTTTTGGTTGGCCGGTAGAGAATGCCGCGTGGCATTAAGCCCGCCCTTTGTACTTTCTTTGCAATAAATAAATAAAATTGCAGACTGAACCACCCGATTGTCCGGAAAAAGAGATGTTTCAGTGCTTTGGAGGGCACGTATGAAACAGCATAAATCTTCATAAGCTTTCTCAAAGCATATATCGAAATACCTAAATGACTTAACATGTAGGTACTTAATTCATCATTCCACTTCTGCAGAATGCAAATGAAAGAGAAATCGACATTCGGAGCGATGTCATTGTCATTGCATGTAAATGAGAAACTTTTGTTTTATATGCCGTGATGTATGCCCTAGGTCATGTGTTGAAATCTGGCACTTGAGGCTATGGAATGACTAATAAGGTATCAGTATAATAATATGGAAATTATCATAAATACCTCCTTTAATTGATAGGTAGAAGGCGAATTTAACCCGTGAATGTAACCCGTGTGATGCCGGCTTAGAATAGCATCACCCCATTTCTTACCCATGGGTGTCGTAAGAGGCGACTAAGGGACTCGAGGGTGTGTATTGCAATTCTAGGCGACAGGCTGACAACCTGTCACTACAGTGATACACAGTTATCTGATTGACCCTCAAATTTTTGTCAGACGTGGTGTTAATATCCGTTGAACGGCCGTTAACGCTCTGCCTACCCCGTAAGGGATATAGGCGTGATTTATGTATGTATGTATGTATGTAGAAGGCGAATTTATTGTTTCTGTCTGGGCTATGGTAAAAAATATTTAGAAATTCGAAAAGACAACTAATTTTTGTCCACAAACATCTTCTCTACGAATCACATTAAAAAGTCATCACTACTCACTACATTTAGTATAGCATTAGTATTGTCCCACACAAAAAGAGAGAGAGAGAGAGAGAGAGAATAAAATGAAGTTGCTTTTCGTATCCCTATGTACGCATAGATCTTTAAAACTACGCATCGGATTTTTATGCAGTTTTCTTTTAATAGATAGAGTGATTCAAGAGGAATGATTTAAGTACATTTTACCGCAGTAAAACCTACGCCCATTTTAGCTCATGTTGTATATTTGTTCTGAATTTATTGATTGTGGTGCCTAAGACGTGATGCGAAATGCCAAATATATTTATATTTGTGTTTTAAAGGTTCTTAAAAAATTTCCTCTTGAATCTACCTATTTAAAAAATCGCATTAAAATCAGTTGCGTAATTTTAAAAGATTAAGGCATTTAACGCGGGAAAAAGCGTGCAGGAAAACAAGTAGCAGCGGGTAAAACCGCTGGGCTGGCTGCTAGTATGTAGAAAATAAGTCATGTGTGGTGTTAATGTTCTACAAAATTTATAGAGTTATTCAAGAGCCAGGTTTTTCGGTAAATTATCCATTAAAAAAACTTTATTCCTTCAGGAAAACGGGTAGCAGCAGAAGAAACCTCTGACCAGAGCGTCATGGCCACGGCTGACAAATATTTGAGCCCAATTTGCAGAAGAATCATGTATTACTATAGTGACAGGTTGACAGCCTGTCGCCCAAAATTATAAACCTTCGAGTGCAATATTTTGAATACTCGTAACAAGCGAGTTGTTAACATCAAGTGACATCTTTTTACCCGACAGAGCGAAGTAAACGAGGATAATATACTCTCGTTGGAACGTGACAAGGCAGTGACAGCTGCCATACGCAAGATTCGAGAGGAATGAGGCAAAGGGGTAAAAAAGCTTTCACATTAAGAGTAAGTATTTACCTATGAGTGAAAAAACACCTAACGATTAATTTATGTAAATGAAAATAAGCATTTAAAAAAATGTTAGCTTTGGCTGGCGATTGAACCCACGACCTGTGGAGTACCTTCCCATCGCTCTGCCACTGAACTACCGGCACCCCGACCGAACACTTCCAAATTTTCGACCTTTTGATATTCTTCTAGTGGAAGTCATTTTAAACTTATACTATGGTTAAAGTATCGCCGCCGCGCCGTTGCAATAAGTCGTATTTGACAGCTGTCATCTCCATACTAAAAGAGATGTCAACAAAGGAAAATGCACCCTCTGCCATAGTATTATCACGAATCCACTGACCTCTATTATACTAGTACGCACGAATCTGATAACTTATTGAAACGGCGGTTAAGTCCTCATAACAGAAGGAATTTAAACCATACGATGAATCTTCACTAGCACATAGCAATACTGGCGAACTATACTTCACTTCAACAGACACAAAGTCCACTGCTGGACATGGGCCTTCCCCGATCGGGGGTATTTGCTTTACTCACGTCGCTTGGCAGGCGGATTGGCGAGCGCAGTGCAAGGTGTTGTATTCACAGGGAACGCTCCTGCCCATTCCCCGGATTACACCCTTAGTCACCTTTTACAACACCCACGGGTGGAAATGGTGTGATGCTATTCTAAGCCGGCACCACGCTACCTAACTAAACTACGATGAAAAATACATACGAAAATACTTGTATGTAAGTACATATGTTTATGACAGACGCCTACATAATTACATGACACACACAACACAATTTCGGTACACATCTCCGGACGTACGCAAAACAAATTGCATTCAACATTTTATCGCTCCTCGTTAACCGGAGACAGCTCATTGACAGCTGTCACCCGCACGGCCATTTGTTTGCTGGCTGTGCGAATAAATTCACGGTGAAAAAAAAAACGGGGAAAATCTGGAACGGAATGGAAAATCGTCGTGAAACGGATCGTGTTTCGATGGGGTGGGGTTTAGGATAGGAACTAAATAAAAAGGGAAAATCTATCATCAATCTTTTACGGATTGCATGGTAGGTATTCTATTTCTAAATCTAAATCTATGTATATATAAATTTTCATCAGATGTCACGAGAAGTTTTTCGCTATTACCCAAACACCTTGTCTAAAAATAGTTAAATTATTCCCACAATATTACAGTCACGTGCAAAGATTTGAATAACAATATTAGAGTAATAACAACATATTTGTGTATTCCGACCGACAGAGGTCACTGTTAATGTAAGGCAACGAATTCATTGGAGGAAGCACTAGATATTTGCATTTGGAACACGAGTAGAGAGATTTTGTACGATATACAGTCGGTTGTAGCCATTGATCTACAACAACCCTAGATTACGCGCGTACGCTCAAAAGGTGGGCCGGTAAAGGAGTGCACAATTTGCAAGCGAGCACTTCTTTCCCACAGTGCGTGGCTGGCCGCGAAACTGTTAACATGACCAAGTACGGGCTAACAAATAAGGCTGAATTCAATAGATTATGGTGAGGTTCGTTGTGATATTTTGAATCAGGCGGACGCAATGAATCTATAAATCGCTATGTATGACTGTATAGTTCAGTAGGTGACAAAATCTTAGCGTAATTTTGTATGAGGCGCTAAATCTAGGGTTGTTGTAGATCAATGGTTGTAGCATATAAGATACTAGGGATACTCCAAAAGAACTGAATTATTTCCATCCCCAGTAAATACATATTATTTAAGAAATTAACGAAGTCATTTTCTACTTGAACATATTCATGTCAAGAAACAACATAATTCAGTTCTTTTGGAGTGCCCCTGGTACCTTATGTGCTACAACCGACTGTACCATACAATAGCATCCCCTCATTAAGAATAAGAATAATTTGCCGTGTGATGCCGGCTTAGAATAGCATCACCCCATTTCTTTCCCGTGGGAGTCGTAAGAGGCGACTAAGGGACACGAGGGTGTGTATTGCAATTTTAGGCGATGGGCTGACAACCTGTCACTATGGCGATACACAGTTTTCCGGATGACCCTCAAATATTTGTCAGACGTGGCGTAAATGACCGTTTTTTGCGGCTGTTTGCGCTCTGCCTACCCCGCAAGGGATTAAAGACGTGATATGTGTGTTAAAGAATATGAATAATTTATTTAAAAGCTTAATGTCAGTATGTAATGTAATAATAATAAAAAATTGCAGTATATAAATCTACCTGTCTCGTCTAATAAAATATTTACTTTATACATTTAAATTACACCCTTGGATATCTTGTTATATATTTCATAATAGCCTTTCTTGTAAAATTTTTGTTTAAATTTATTTAAGGGTAAGGCTTGAATATCTTTAGGAAGTTTGTCATAAAAGCGTATACAATAGCCGTTAAAAGTTTTGCTTACTTTACTAAGCCTGCTCATGTGTACAACAAGTTTCTCCTTATTTCTAGTGTTAAAATTATGCCTGTCACAATTTTTCTTAAAACAATCAATATTTATTTTTACGTACACTAATTTTCGTATATGTATTGTGATTGTGACACAAATGTGAAGAGATCTCTTATAGAGATAAGCTCGCCAATGTATTAATTTTAAGTTTAAACTTCGTGAATTTATGCAAAAATTAATGTATATAAGTAGAGGTGTTTGCTTATAGCACTGTACAAAACTTTTTTACTTCCCAAGTAGCACTAAAGTGAGAAAACCTTCAAACCGCAACGTTCCCACACTTAGGACGTACTGTTTTAGTGACAACGCGGTTTTGTGCAGAGAATAGTTACAAGTTCTAGTGGTGTCTTAAGAGATCATAGTGATGGGCATTTTCAGTATCAGTCACAGGCACCTGTATAGTAACAGGTGTGTATCATAGTATAAGGTACAATACAATTAGTAAAGTTTTAATAATAATAGAGAATGTTTAAAAGTCTTAATGGTGTCTTAAGAGAGCATAGTGATTGGCATTTTCAGTATCAGTAACAGGTATCTGTATAGTTATAGGTAGCCATAATGGAATACCTAATAAGGTATCATACGGTTGGAACGTATGGTCATGTATGGTTTAATTGACAACGTGTGTTTATGCTGAGAAGAGTTACGAGTACATGTCATGATGTGGCGCAATGGTAATGCAACTGCCTGCGGCGCTTGAGTTCCAGTTTCGATTCTCATTGGGGCACAGTATAAATATTATCACTTTGTTGTGTTCCTAATGTAGTTAGAACTTTGTAGGCTGAACCACCTGATCATCTGTAAGAAAGATGGTTCAATGCATCGGAGCGCACGTTGAACCGTCGGTCCCGGTTGCTGTCCATGATAACTTGGACAGCGGTCGTTAAACAATCACGTCAGAAGTCTACTAGTAAGTAATAGGCTCGTTAAAAAACTCTGACACCAGGGTTCATCGGGTCGTTCCTTGACTCGGTGTCCCACACGAAAAGAGGAGAGTGAGAATCCTTCGCTGTACAGGAATTAAAAATTATCACTCGAAGCACAAATAATTTTTGCTTTCTTGTTGTACAAATAGCTATTTTCTTAAATATACTAGTTCTATATAGATCACAATGATACACAGCACTATTTAGCATAATTTCAATATTCTTCGGGGCACTGCCCTTGGCTACCTATTATGTTATAGAAGGAACTGTGACAGTAATAGACAAACAAACAGACGTTGACATAATTGTAGCTCTTTATTAGGTATAATAAGGCTGTAACTATTATTTAAGTATACAGTATGTGAAAAAACCGCTGATTATAAAACATTAAAAGATTTTAATCGAATTAAAATGCGTTTGTTATTGAATTCTTTTTCATGTTTTACATTGACAGCAACACAACTTAATCCCGTGCAAGTTATGCAAAATCGAGAAATAATTACAAGTGATCCATGAAACTGAACAATTTTATGCATGACGTATCGTCATAAATGTAAAACATTTTTGACCTTCTATGCAAAGTGAAATAAGTCAGCAAACCAATTAATTTTGTCAAACATAACATAAACACTACACCAAAAAGTGAAAATATAAAACAGATACTTAATAAAATCAAGAAAGCTTTTTTCTAATTTAGTACATCCGGATCAGTGCCCGAATTCTCTTATTTTTTACCCTTTGCAATGCCAGGTACACTCTCCTACTAGATTTATGCCCAGCGGTTTCAACAGCTGCCACTCATTTTCCCGTGGTAATAGTTGATTTCCCGAGGTAAAAAGTAGCCAATGTGTTATTCCGGGTTATACTCTACCTGCGTTCCAAATTTCATTTAAATCGGTTAAGCCGTTTGAGCGTGAAGAGGTAACATACAAACATACATACACACACACACACACACTATTTGTACGAATATAATATTTGTACAGATAGTGCCGCTGTGATTTTTCATACTTCAAATTGTTAGCAGAACACGCAATGACCAAAACTGTCACACTGACAGGCCATTGACACACAACTGAAACGATTTTTATTCAGTATACTTCGGGCCCAGCAAGAGTGTAGAAAAGGAGGTGGCATAACACATCGGGTTGTACGTCGACTCGGTGTTTCACGCAACAAGAAATTACAATACCTTCATCAGTATTTCAAACATTCTATAGGGTGAAATTTTACTAGTGACCGATAGCAAAATCTCAAGACGGGCTGGTGATAAGGAACAACGCTCCATAAGGAACATAGGTAGAAATATGACAAATATATTTTGAGTTTCTATAGCTGTTTAGTACGGGAAGTCCAAATACCTTTTTAGTTTTTCCTTATGGAAAGTTGTTTCTTATCACCAGCCCATATTGAGTTTTTGCTATCGGTCACTAGTAAAATATTACCATAAACAAATATTTTGCTACACTTGGTCAATGCAAGGTTAAAAAGCATGTAATATTTTAATGAAGTGTTACATCTTCGAGGTTAACTCGCTGAAAAAATATATAAGTTTTAACGATCGGAAGATATTTTATATACACTGTGGTTTTATGGTTTGACTGGCCCGATGGCGTGTTGGATAGATTCCCTGCCTGCTACGCCGAGGGTCGTGCGTTCGATCCGCACACAGCACAAGTATTTGTAAGTAACTTTTTAAATATTTGTGTTAAGTCTGAGTGTTGTAAGTATGTATCTATTTACAAAAAAGTATTTATGTATTATATCAGCTATCTAATTCCCTTTAGTACGAGCTTTGCTTAGTTTGGGGCTAGATGGCGTTGTGTGAAATGTCCAAGATATTTTAAGTATATTTTTGGTTGAAAATATTGACATAATGAGTTGAATAATCTCAAGGATTTTGGTCGCTTAAAAAAACGCCGAACCGAAAACAAAATTTCAAAGCTTAAAACTGATCAATACTTAACTATGAGTGTAAAAGACTTAACAAAGAAATGTTATAAATCTGAAATGAGTGTCCACCTGACCC
The DNA here is from genome assembly GCA_027580185.1 of Tuta absoluta. Lineage (NCBI taxonomy): Eukaryota > Metazoa > Arthropoda > Insecta > Lepidoptera > Gelechiidae > Tuta > Tuta absoluta. The sequence continues at coordinate 456,114 of JAQAHW010000048.1, forward strand.
CAATTCTCCCAAAAATCAAACCAGTAACCTCCGTATCCTGATCCAACGTTCAAACTTTAAACCATGGATGCAGTTGAGATATAATGGTAAGTGAAGTCAAATGTCAATACATATATCACGCCTATTGTCCCTTGCGGGGTTGGCAGAGCGTAAAGGGCCGCAAAAAAAACAGAAATGATATTTTAGGGCCATTCGTAAAATTGTGTATCGCCATAGTGACAGGTTGTCAGCCCATCGCCGAAAATTGCAATACATACCCTCGAGTCCCTTAGTCGCCTCTTTCCCGCGGGTGTCGGAAGAGGCGACTAAGGAACTCGAGGGTTACATGTGTATTACAATTTTAGGCAATGGGCTGAAAACCTGTCACTGCAGGGATACCATTTTTTTTAATATCCTCTAACTTTTTCAGACGTGGCGATAGCAACCATATTTTTACGGCCATTTACGCTCTGCCTACCCAGTAAGGGATATAGGCGTGATATATGTATGTATGTAATCTTATCTATTATCTATCTACTTGTATGTAAGTACATAACACAATGTAAGTATGTGTTCAAAACTAGCACAAACAATTCTATTGAACGTAACCGTGGGAGAGAAGAAGCATAAATAGATAATACTACGGCTAAAATAATTATACCTAGTGTAGTGGAGTTTCTACACTCACAATACAGGGTGTAAGGGACAGGGGGCAAGGGACGATGACTAACGGATGAATTTAGGGAATGGGCTGCAGCGATCCTTGCGAATACAACTACTTGCACATATATACATCAGCCTATTGCAGTCCTTTGCTGGACGTAGGCCTCCCCCAGGGTACTCCATAGGGCACCATTACCCGTTTTCGCCATCCAGTCGCAACCATCGGTCCATCTGGGCCGGAGGTAGTCCAACGCTACGCATGCCGAGGCGTGGCCTCCACTCGAGAACCCGTTTACTCCACGGTCCGTCGGTTCTACGACAGCCCACTGCCAATTCAGATTGCTACACTTCCAGACTATGTCTGTTACTTTGGTCTTTTTGCGGATAGTCTCATTCCGGATTTTATCTATTATACAGATACCAAGCATAAACCTTTCCATAGCTCTCTGAGTGACATGTAACCATTGGGCCAGTTTTACTGTCAGGTTTGACGGCCGATGTGGCGCAGTGGTAGTGCGACTGCCTGCAACGTAAAGGTTCCGGGTTCGATTCTCGGCGGGACACTAATAAAGTTGATATTTACCACTTTGTGAATTTGTTCCCAGTCTGGTTAGGACATTGCAGGCTGAACCACCTGATTGTCCGAAAAGAAAGATAGTTCCGTGCTTCGGCGGGCACGCGTCGGTCCCGGTTGCTGTCTATGATAACTTAGACTGCGGTCGTTACACAACCATGTCAGAGGCCTACTACTAGTAGTAGGCGCATTTTAGACTGAGAAGTCAACCCGCGACCACAATACATGAAACTGTATTGAAACGTCGGGACACAGGTAAATTACTAATATTTACCTAAATACTATCGCGATAGACCCGGTCTAATACTTAAAATGAGTGAAAGTGATCGCGAGTGCTTGAAAAGTTATAGTAGTAGGCGGTTGAGAAACTCTGACACCAGGGTTCATCGGGTTTTTGGACGATTCGGTGTCTCACACGAGAAGAGAGAGACTGTCAGGTTCCACGTCTCGGCTCCATATGTCAGGACTGGCAGGATGCACCTTGCACTATACTCCCCAATACGCCTGCCGAGCGTAGTGAGTGTGGGTAATACCACAGAATATATAATAGTACTATACCCCCCTATTGGGGGAGGCCCATGTACAGCAGTGGCCTGTTGTGGCTATTGAAGTGTAACTTGAAGGTAATAGGAAATACCTATCTATTAATATTGTGGTTAGAGTAGGCATTACGAATGGCTAGTCATAAGTATATTTATGTATACCCAAGTGTATTTTAAATATTTTATGTATATTTACATATGATAAACGTATATGTATCGTATTGTTATTATACGTAAGTACATATTACAGAGTTATACATATTCAAGCCTTCCTTTATTTATTTTTTGCTTAGCACCTGCCTTGACCATTTTCACATGCCCTAAGGTAGACTGGGTGATAACGCCTTTGGCGTTAAGTCCGCCCGTGTAAATTTTTGTGCAATAAATAGGGAAATGCCAGTTTCGTTCGTGTCATCTTAAATTCATTTCTAAGGAAAACGATGACTCACTTTACAAACCCGATAAACTACTTTTGTCTACTTAAGCCGGTCACAAAACACGAAACGCCATTCTAAAACGTGCTGAACAACTTTTGCGAGAGATTTCTGAGAAACTAGCGAGATAGAATCTATTACGTAAACAAGTCTTAACAGTCCATTTAAAAGTATTTATATGGAAATTAATAAAGTTGCGCCAAAATTCTATGGTGGCTCTCCTACTTGCCCGTCGCTGCGTTTTTTTAACGCAACACATACGTCTGTCAGACGTAAGAACATTGCGAATACGACAAGTAGGAGAACTGCCTCAGTAAAGACCTTCGTAAGGGTACCTGAGACAACCAACAAAGTTCGTCAGGGCATTCGTAGAATCTGTAACCCACGTAACTCAAGAAAAATGTGATTCGAGTGATTCCTTTGGATAAACAAAATCATTTTGCAATCATTAGTTATTGATTTTAGTATTTCACCTTGGTTCACTTTTACGAGAATAATTTCTTTATTTAATTTAAAAAGTAGGTATACCAAACTTTATCTCTGACCTTCTTTCTTAAGCGCTGTCTTTGGCAACAAATATAACTCGCGTTTTGCTTTCAACATCCCTCATAAACCGACTATTGGCGAATATTTTTTTATAATACTTTGATATATTCTAATACCTACGCGATGGAATAAAAAACCTAATACGAGCGAATCCAGCACGACTTTTTGTCGCTACTCAGACAGGAGAGGACATTTTATACTCTTTTTATTGCCAATAATATAATGTATAATTAAATAAAATAAATAATGGTCGTTCCCTTAGTTATGCTACATCACGTTCACATTCAAGATGATCATAACTTGCTACCAAAAAGCTTACGGTCTGAGCAGACGAGCGTCATAGCAATATCAAAAATGCAGCAGCAGTAATAAAGAGACTGCGCAACGATCGCAGTCTCGCGAAACAAAACAAATCCCTTAATAATGTACCATAAGTCAACTGTCATTATAGTTTCAAATAGAGAGATTTCATGCGATGACAGATATTCTTTGGACGACAAGGCCGCGCCACGCGTACCTTCCGACAAAATTTTGTTGCAAATTCATTACACTATCCGGTCTTTTCGCTTTGCGAGAGAAGCAACCCATCCTGGTGACATCCTTAAGCGAGTCAACATTATTTATGTTGCAGTTCGTCTACCCTTTTTGCCTTAAAGCTTTTGTTTCAAGTGTCGCAACACTCTGGCTACTAAGAGGCCTTGAACTCCTCTAGCAAGCCAGTTTGCAACCCGTCTACTAAATACCAGAGCTACTCACAATCCTTAATCAGTGTCTTCTTCTTAGAGGGCTAAACTCTCTACCAAATCAAAAACAAAACATGTCGCGTAAATCTACATCGTGACTGCCTTGGTTAGCAGTTATCTTGCTGTCCGTCTCAAAAACTAAACCAGTGTCGCCGTGTCGCAAAATAATTGCCTAGGTTTTAAGTTATCTTGCAGTCTGCCTTGTTTTCTTAACTTAGAGGGCTGAACTCACTACCAAATCAAAAACAAGTCGCATACATTGTGACTGCCTTAGTTATCAGTTATCTTGCAGTCCGTCTGCCCAGCCCCAGAGGTACTCCAAGGCCTTCGCTGTGAGTGTCGCAACAGACTGGCTGGGAGAGGGAGGCCTTGGACTCATTTTGCGAGCTGGTTTGGACCTCTGGTGACGGAGACAGACCTTTGCCATATTGCAGCTTTTAGGCGGAGTAAAGAAAGGTATTGTTTTACATACAAACATACATATATCATGCCCTTACGGGTTAGGCAGAGCGTTAACGGCCGTGAAATGGATATTAACACCACGTCTGAAAAAAGTTTCAGGGTCAATCAGATACCTGTATATCACTATAGTGACAGGTTGTCAGCCAATCGTCTAAAATTGCAATAAACATCTAACCCTCAAATCCCTTAGTCATCTCTTACGACACCCATGGGTAAGAAATGGGGTGATGCTATTCGAGACCGGCATCACACGACATTGTTTTTTTTCCACTAAAGGATGGCTGCTACACCTAGAGTTGTGGGTTCAATCCCCAGTATCCCCACACGACACAGATATTTATTAACTGTATTTCAGATATGTTTGTTAGTGTTTCCTATGTATAATATGTATTTATTTACACAAAATAAATAAGTATTAATATCAGGTACTAAGTTACCATAGTACACGCTATGCTAAGTTTGGGGCTAGATCGCGCTGTGCAAATTGTCCAGGATATTATTTATATATTTGAAACTAGTGGTTATCGCTTCTACAAATTGTTGGAATGTAGGATATGTAGGGAGAATAGAATGTTTACTTGAGAATTAAGTGTAGACAGAGAACTTCTTCTATTTCTTTTCGAGTGGGACACCGAGTCGTCCAACGACCGACAGAGTACTGGGTAGAATGGGGTAACTTTGCTCGTAGCCTTACTACTGGAATAGAGTGCAAAAATACGGTTTAAACAAATTCAGAGCCATCTACAATCATGCAATTGTCTGCGCAAACATTTAAACTATAAAAGTAATAGATCTACGACTACAGTTACCACAAAAATCAAACCATCCTCATTGCATTAGTACTCTTTTTACACATAATTCTGAAAGAATATTTCCTTATCGGCAGCCCGTCTTCCGATTTCGCTACGGGCCACTAGTAAAATTTCATCCTTTATATTACGTAGGCACGTAATTATTACCGCAAATATTTTAGTTGTATGTAAATGAGTGATGCGTGTGACTCCAACAGTTATTACATTACGTGTCACTGCGCACGTATTTGTCACCGTGTCTTACGTGATTGCACGTAAGTAATGCGTTTTCCTAAACCGCGCTTAGTAAAAAGTTAGTAAAATATTATATTGCATATTGCACTAAAGACACTACGAGTACCACATTTTAAAACACTTCCCGTTTTAGGTAAAAAATATTCGAAAACTTGCAAATTTTTAAGCGCGGGCAGGATTTGAACCTGCGACTTTCGCCATTACAAGTGGCGACGCCTTTTCCATCTGGGCTACCGCAGCTCGTCTCCAGTAATGCGTGGCCCGGCTCCATCTACCGGGTTAGTTTTGCAACTAATACCTCAAGAAAAAAAATATTGCAAAATTTCAAAAATTGAGTACTAGAGTATCTGAATTCGTAAACAAGCTTGTTTAATTCCTTGAGCATTCAAGGCCAAAACCTTTAGCCATTTACAGGCCAACTGCATACTGTGTGCAACATACATACATACTTCAGCCTATTGTAGTCCACTGCTGGACGTAGGCCTACTCCAGGGTACGCTATAGGGCACGATCTCCCGTTTTCGCCATCCAGTCGCTACCAGCCGCCTTTTAGAGTGTGCAATACACATTATTTCATCATACTTTATGGACTTCCCTATAAGGTCAACTTACATTTGTACAGGCAAATCGAAAGGAAATTGAGGTACTTATGAAACTGAACAACTTTTCCCGTGGAACATGGGTTGAAATATAAAAACATACCTATCATACTGGCCTGATGGCGTAGCGGATAGTACCTCTGCTCTGCCTGATACGTCGAAGGTCGTAAGTTCGATCCCCACAAGACAACAAACTATTTGTTAAAACCATTTTCAAATATTTGTGTTTAGTCTGGGTGTTTTCTATGTATAATATGTATTTATTTACAAAGTATTAATATCAGCTATCTAGTTTCCATTGCACAAGTTTTGCTCAGTTTGGGGATAGATGGCTCTGTGTGAATTGTATAGGATACATTAATATTTATACAGGGTTATTTTTTATTCACCCCGGAAATTTTAAAGGGTGATTCTACTCATGATTCTGAACAACTTTTATTATGGGGTCACCTGCGAAATCGCGAAAAAAAATCCAGCTGTTCCATATATTTTGTTCGAGTAGGTATGAATTTTTCTATGGAGCAGTTGTTTTTTTTTCGCGATTTCGCAGGTGACCCCATAGTAAAAGTTTTTCAGAATCATGAGTAGAATCACCCTGTAAAATTTCCGGGGTGAATAAAAAATAACCCTGTATAAATATTAATGTATCCTATACAATTCACACAGAGCCATCTATCCCCAAACTGAGCAAAACTTGTGCTATGTTCTTATGTCTTTGGTATGCAGGTTCTGTCAAAGCCAACTTATAGCTTTTGCATTTGCAAAGCTTGTAAATACTCGAAGCTTTTGTGTCGCAGGCAAAGGTTGGTATTACCCTGCCAACAAAGACTTATAGGCGTACATTGCTGGTTATATTGAGTGCATTAAAATTACCGCTATAACTTAGCCAGCATTGTATGCTGAATTGGCCTCTGGTGGCTGGATAATGTAATACCAACTAAAGACAAATGTAGGTCAATGAATAAACCGGTTCTTGGTATTGCAGTAATAAGCTTTATTTAAACAGAATATGCTATTATTAATAGCGTATTGTAGGTTCTAGGTGGCTTGCGACTAAGGGACTGGAGGGTTACATGTGTATTGCAATTTTAGATGACAGGCTGACAATCTGTTATAATGGCAATACACAATTTTATGAATCACCCTCAAATGTTTGTCAGACATGGCTTAAATGTCCGTTAATTACGGCTTTTAACGCTCTGCCTACCACTCAAGGGATTATAGGCAAGATATATGTACGCATTGTAGGTTTGTCTGTTCATTCATATCGTTTGGGACACCAAGTCGAAGAACAACTCGATAAATCTAGTTTTTAAACCGCCATCTTTACATAAACAAGACTGCTTTCTGAGATAAAGCTTAGCCTATGACACTCGGGATAATGTAAGGATTCTTCCGATACAATTCTCATTCCAATCTGTTCATTGGTTAACGAGCTACAGTCCTTTAAAGAATTGCACATATAATACATACATACATGAACTCTAAAAACATTACACTCCTTTTTTGGTTGGTCAGTCGTGTAAAAATAAACGAAAGCAACATGTAAAATAAAAATGAAAACAACAACAAAATACCAACATCACGTCAAAACCACTCTCAACATGTTTTCGTGTTTCCATGTAAAGCTCGGGTCAAGGTTTGATTCCCGTGCGAGGCACAAAGTACAACCAGGTTACGAAATGTTTGGAAGCGAACATTTCGGATTGAGCAAGTTGCGTGTATCTGTGAGTTTATGTGGCTTTAGAGTTCTGTAGGCAAAGGGTCTCTTCGAAGATAATTAGCAATGGGAGTTTTTCTGTTCAGACAGTTCTGTTGATTTCTGAATGCCAAACCAGAGGGCGCTGTGCTAAACTGAAATTTTGACGTTTCAATATGGCTGGCGGCAGCCATAGTTTGGTCACAGGTTTCGTTTCACGTTGTGTTCGTTACAAATTAATTATGTCAGTTTGATTTACTACAAAATAAACTTATCGTCTTGCTATTATATTGAGTGTCATTTGTGTAAGTAAACAAATAACCAATAATAAATTTAGAACAATTCAATACACACAAAATAAAGAATAATATATAAAGTGGTACAGTTTTTGTGTAAAGAAACGTTATTTCAATTAGGCTCAGCGCCCTCTACATGACTCTCGAGAATCCCTAGAAGATTTTCCATTATAGTCTAAACTAAAAATCAAGTCAGTAGATCAACAAAATGTATGACTTTTCGTCTATGAGATTGGCGGTGGCGTTTTACTACTGCTTACGGCGATTTGCTTGTACAATGTGGTGTGTGAAACTGAACTTTTCTCAAGAAACTCAAATTGTGAAAAAATAAAAATAAAACTTCCATACAAAAATGTTCAAATAAAATTACACTTAGCCATGTGATGCCGGCTTAGAATAGTATCACCCCATTTATTTGCCGTGGGTGTCGTAAGAAGCGACGAAAGGACTCGAGGGTGTGTATTGCAAATTTAGACGATGGGATGACAACCTGTCTTTATGATGATACACAATATTCCTAATGACCCTCAAATGTTTGTCAAACGTGGCGTAAATGTCCGTTTACGTTCTGCCTACCCCGTAAGGGATAACAGGCGTGTTACATGTATGTATGTAAAATTTCACTTCACATCGCTTCAACATCACTTTGTACGGGAAGTCCATATTTTTGTTAAATATTTCAGCATTATGTCCCTTGGAGAAAGATGTTTACAGAATTTAAGAGTAGAACTCACCGTGAAAATATTTTTGCTGGATTTAAAAGGACCTAATACAGGTAACCTAATCTACTTTTTGAATTATCTTTCAGCATAAGCATAAGCCATGCTCGCAAAATCATTTCTGAAAATATAAGCACACGGAACCCTTTAAATACATTTCTGTCTCTACCTTAACGGTTTTCGCTTTTTACAGATATCTACCAAGAACTAGGTTGGAATGTGACTTGGCAGGAACCTACTTGGGTGTTGCGTCAACATCCGACTTTGGCAAAATGGGTGTGTACAGTTTCCGTAGTTTGCGGTAGACTAATAAAGGCAACTATCTAATTTCGAATGCCGTGTGATGTCAGCTTAGAATAGCATCACCCCATTTCTTTCCCGTGGGTGTCGTAAAAGGCGACGAGGGCGAGGGTGTGTATTGCAATTTTAGCCGATGGGCTGACAATCTGTCACTATTCACAATTATCCGAATGACCTTCAAATGTTTGTCAGACTCTAAATGATATTAAATGTCCGTTTTTTGCGGTTGACGCTATTCTAAGCCGGCATCACACGGCATTCGAAATAAGAAACATACATATAATCACGCCTTTTTCCCATAGGGGTAGGCAAAGACTACATCTTTCCACTTGTTACGATCCTGACCCACCTCCTTCGCTTCTCACTCGAAAATATTCTTACATATTTAGCAAAAGTGAAAACTTAGCCAAGCCATAACAAATACATGTCACTTATTCATACTATACTAAGAAAGTGTTAGAAATAAACTTACGTTGGCAATGTTGGCATATTCAAGCTTGATAAGTTGGTAAACCTGTTTACAAGTATGGTTGTGTTAACTTACAGAACTTAAATTGGGTGTGAGTTGGTTAAGCAATTGCTAGTTAGGAGTTTTCCCAAGCCTCCCAGTTAAGTGAAATTGTAAATACATACACGCCTTTATCCCTTGCGGGGTAGGCAGAGACAACCTGTCACGATGGAGATACACAATTATCTGAATGACCCTCAAATGTTTGTCGGACGTGGCGTAAATATCCGTTTTAACTGTAGTTTAAGCTCTGCCTACCCCGCAAGGGCATGTCTTTTCAATCAAAACCAATGTCCAATTAAACAATTTAATGTTATTTCACGTTTTCGAATCCTGTCTTGATCATTTAATTTGGGATGTAATGTAAGAGACGGTGTAGCGAAAACTTTGCAGGCATGATCAGACCATGAAACTGAACAACTTTTTCTATGGAGGACATGTTGGTAAACGAGAAAGACAAAACAACCACTCATACAAAATTCCCGATCAGCTAACTTTCTATGGCAAATCGAAAAACAAAATTCTTTTACCGACAAAGGCTCCATAATAAAAGTTGTTCAGTTTCATGGTCTGATCATGCCGCAAAGTTTTCGGTATTCTGTCCCTTACACCATGTTTAATATTTCCTTCTTAACCTCAAGATGAGAAAAAAAAAATGAAAAACTGTAATTAATGAACAATGAACTTTAATTATTTTCTCAAGACAAGGGTGACTCAAAACAGAAGTTAAATTTATTTGTACCAAGAAGAGTAGGTAATTTTAATTCGTTATTCCACAAATAAGTATAATTTAAACTTAGGATTATTCACTTACTTAATTTATACCAAACAAACAATGCATTTTGTGGTTATATTATTCTAAGAAATGAATTGACGCAAAGCTTCGATTAAGGCATTCGATGCCGTGTGATGCCAGCTTAGAATAGCATCACTCCATTTCTTTCCAGTGGGTGTCGTAAAAGGCGACGAAGGGACTCGAGGGTGTGTATTGCAATTTTAGGCGATAGGCTGACAACCTGTCACTATGGCGATACACAATTTCCCGAATGACCCTCGAATGTTAGTCAGACGTGGCGTAAATGTTCTTTTTTTGCGGCCGTTACCCCGCAAGAGATCAAGGCGTGAGATATGTATGTAAAAGTAAGTATATTATATTAAACTTACTCATCATCATCATTGGCCTCACACATCTGTGACAGACGATTTATACAGTGTCTGAGGCAGACACTGCGTTGCCTGGGACGCAATTATGGAAAACGCAGGGCTGCCCAGGACCTGCGCCACCCTCTCGGCCTTCCTGGCTGGATCCGCAGGAACGACTAGTCGATACGTGCGGAGCCAGGTCGGCTGCAGGAGTCTGCCGCGCGGTAGATCTCTGTCACACGCGCCTAACGGAGACCCCGTTCCGGGTTTAATTGTGGAGTTGGCCTCTCCAGGACCGTTGTGCTTGGGTCGGATTTATCCCTCGGTCGCTTCTTACGACCCCCACGGGAAGAGATGGGGTGGTGCTATTCTACTCTGCTGGCACCACACGGCACAAACTTAATAAATCGGACTTCTTCTTCTCTATCAATTTCTTAAGCAGCTACTTACACCCGAGAGACGCCATAAGTGGTTCAATTAAGACTGTCTCCGAAATGAGTTAAGTGTTGTAATTTAATAGAGTAATTGCGACCAGTTTGAACTGTGATCCTTGGGGAGCACGTAAAAAAGGGCCAAGTCACAAAAAGTACGTTTAGAAAGAAAAGGTTTATCTGACGGCAAATACCTAACTTGATACTGTAACTAGAAAGATATATCTTAAGTGGTTGAATAAAACAGATGATTGGTTTATTTTTTAATAGCCAAAAACATTATATCATAATTATCAGTATTTTAGAAGAGAATAAAACTCTGACTCATCAGGGTTTATAGGGTGGTTAGACGAATCGGTGTCCCACACGAAAAGAAGAAGGGGGTAGAAAGTGAGGGAGACGTTACAGAAATGGACCACTGCTTCAGTTTGTGTTTAATAATCAAATGGGCAACATAAATTGATGCAGGAAACATAAGTTTTTTTTTTTTCAAAAATATCTTTCACATTTAGGGATAATATCGGTTAGTTAAGCCGTCCGTCCCAGTTGCTGTCTATGATTACTTAGACGGCGGTCGTTACACAACCATGTCAGAGGCCTACTACTAGTAGTAGGCGGTTGAAAAACTCTGACACCAGGGTTCTTCGGGTCATTGGACGACTCGGTGTCCCACACGAAAAGAGAGAGAGCCCATCTTTTTTTCTGCATACTTGCCCACTTGAGCTTAGCGGCTTGGTGAATTCTACGAGTTTAATGACAAACATTTCTGTCGTCCGAAAAAATATGATCGTCATTCACAGCGAAAACAAAATGACATAATTTCACGGCACATTATTTTTGCGTGGATGGACTTGGCCTGCTTTTACACGACTTGTTTTCCGGCACAAGGTTGTGGACCTTAAGAAGGATTACACACGTGCCGCAGGATATTGCGGTTTTTTTCAGTTAACCAGGAACAGCACGGTGACGCGGCGTCGTATTCCATAATATGCGCCGTTTCAATGCGATTTCAAACAACTCCCTATGTTTAGTTATCTCGCACTGCATGATATTGTGATTTTTGGCAAGCAATTGACGGTCTGTGAAGGCCGCTCGGCGATACAGCGTCGCGTGAAATGGAAGGTATTTAAGGCTACTCCGAATTTTTTTTATATTTAAATGCAAACAATTTCGTTGGCACATACGATAAACACCTTCTTTTTAAAGTATTCTACAAAGCTTGGTCAATTTTATATTTTTTTGCGTTGTGTATAGCAATTTTAAGAACATCACACATTATTTTTTGCGAATACTATTGGTTTTGTACATTACTAGATTCTGCTTTTTGGTTTTTTTGTTTATTTGGCCTGAAATTTCCAAAAAAATTATATATCGTGAAAAAATTGCTATTACGCTCTGTGATGTGGTTATAACACACGTGATTTGCCGTTAGTAAGAAAGGTACGTTTACGGTTTCACGTCGTGCTCTTAATAAAATCGGACCGGTAATACTCCGCAAAATCTTGCGGCGCATGTGAAAACCAAGTAAAGTTTAACATCATGTGATTCAGCCATGATTGCAGATGCACATCCTCACTTAATTGCAATTGCAGTGAATATGCATCTTCCTTTGTGACATTATTGAATACATTACTTGAATTGGACTTGGCTGAACTTAACTTAGATTGATCATCCGTCGGTTAGATCAGGTTATTTTATTGTTTGTTTCTATTAAGGCGACTTAAAGTGTTACATCTGTAGTGCAATATTAGGTGATGGGCTACTGACAACCTGTCAATATGGCGATCCACACTTTTCTGAATGGCCCTCAAATATTTGTCGGACTCGGTGTAAATGTTCGTTTTTTACCTACCCCTGCCTACCCCGCAATAGATAAAGGCGTGATATATGTATGTATGTTTCTATTAAAGAAGTGAAATTACTGATACAGGTGTATTAAGTCACGCATTTATCCCTTGCAGGGTTACCTGATATCAGCCGCTGTAGAAATCGTCTGACAAATATTTAAAGAACATTTTAGGATCTGCTGTTTATTACTGCAAATACAGGTTGTCAGCCAATCACCTAAAACATTTTTACCATAATCATTTAACCCTCGAGTGCTCAACATGGACTAACCCTAATTGGGTGGTATTTAACCACTACACTCGGTCGAAGGGTTGGTGAGCGCAGTGCCAGGTGTTGTATGTCACGGGAAACGCTGCTGCATAATCCCTGTATTTATCCCTTAGTCGCAAAAAAATACGCTATGGGTAGAAATGAGCTGATGCTATTCTGGCATCCAGCTACTGGATTATATACGGTGATATTTTACAGAGAAATCTCAAGACGAGCTAGTGATAAGGAACAACTTTCCCCAAGGGACATAGGTTGAATACGGTGTGGCGGCGCGCATGCGCTCCACATACAAGTCCTGAAACGCGGTATAGAAGTTATTTCGCCGATCGCTATATAATACAACTTCCAAACATGTCCGGTTGGAACAGTCGTTCCCCTGGTCACAACTCCCGACCAGGCGGGTAGCTACCCTTTTCCTCACTGTCGTCACTCGACCTACTGGCCTCATCATCACTCTTCCTAAACTGGCATAAATATTTAAAGTTTTGAACAATTAACTTAAATTAACTATTCGGCAATTTTTTTTATTTTTTTTCGTGATTCGACCTTTGGGAAAGTTGTTCCTTATCACCAGCCCGTCCATAGTTTTCGCTATCAGTCACTAGTAAAATTTCACCCTATACAAAAAGTATACCACGTAAAGGATTAATTTTACTATTACTCTGTACATACAGGGTTACCTATTATTTATGATCATGACGTCAATAAGTGATAATGCTATCCTACATTGAATAAAGTTATTTCATTTTCATTATTCTCCCCGGAAATTTTACAGGATGATTAAAAAATAACCCTGTATTAGCTACTGCTTCAATCGTCCTATGAATATAGCTAATGCTAAAGGCCTTTGACCTCTTAAGTGAACGTACTTAGCACCGTGAGGTCAAACTAATGGGCACAAATCTGTTGAAACCTCTGATTACACTTACAGTTACGTATTTATGGTCATTTTTGACGTGTTTCTTGGAAAATACGGTAAAAAAAGGAATTATGAAAATTAAATTTTATTTTAGCATGACTCAATTTCTTTCTTCTTCTTTCCCGTGGATGTCGTAAGAGGCGACTAAGGGACTCGAGGATTACATGTGAGCTGACAAGCTGTCACTATGGCTATACACAATTTCTGAATGACCCTCAAACTTTTTAGAGAAGTAGCGTAGTCGTTTTTACGGCCTAGCGAGGTAGGTAGGATATAGGCGTGATATTTGTATGTATGTATGTGTATGAAAAAAATTGCCCATGTGATGCCCGGTTGGTAACAGCTTCACCCCACCTTAAGCCGAGCATGTCGTAAAGATGCCCCTACATAGTGTGTTCAAAGGTGTGTAACATAAATTGAATACCAAATTATAAAACACTTCCCGTGTTAAGGTATACAATTATTCAAAACTTGCAAAATTTTCAAGCGCGGGCAGGATTTGAACCTGCGACTTTCGCATTACTAGTGGCGACGCCTCTTCAATCTGGGCTACCGCAGCTCATTCCTTGCTTGCCAATTTTGCAAGTGTATTTTAATGCCAGTAACGCGTGGCAAGGCTCCATCTACCGGGTTAGTTTTGCAACTAATACCCGGCGACTTATTCTATCTTTACAGATTGAGCCTTGCCACGCGTTACTGGCATTAAAATACACTTGCAAAATTGGCGGGCAAGGAATGAGCTGCGGTAGCCCAGATGGACGAGGCGTCGCCACTAGTAATGCGAAAGTCGCAGGTTCAAATCCTGCCCGCGCTTGAAAATTTTGCAAGTTTTCAATAAGTGTGTAACATACATACATCAGCCTATTGCAGTCCACTGCTGGACGTAGGCCTCCCCCAGGGTACGCCATAGGGCACGATCTCTCGTTTTCGCCATCCAGTTGCTACCAGCCGCCATTTTTAAGTCATCGGTCCATCTGGCCGGAGGTCGTCCAACGCTACGCTTGCCGAGGCGTGGCCTCCACTCTAAGGTGTGTAACAGTCACTGACATTTGTCAGATAACAATTACAGCCACAGCAGTCCACTGCTGGACATACTCTCCCCCCCTTCCTATTGGGGGTATTGACATACTCTCCACGCTTGGTAGGCGGATTGGCGAGCGCAGTGCAACATGTTGCATTCACAGGAAACGCTGTGAATGTGAACGCTTATCCCTTAGTCACTTTTTACGACACCCACGAGGAGAATTGGGGTGATGCTATTCTAAGCGGATCGTCAGATAACATAAAAAAATATCATTAGCTTTCTATGTCTATGATACTTTGCCCACCTCACAAATCAAAATACGGTTACTGAAGACTAAGTATTCATATCAATATTCACTAAATAGTATAAAATGAAGTCGCTTCCCATGTCCCTATGTCCCTATTTATGCTTAGATCTATAAAGGGGTGGTATGGGATCTACCTCCTAGCGGTGGAGCCCGGGCAACGGCAACACAGGCTTGCCTGTGGATAAGTCCGGCTGAACGATCCCACGTGCGCGGTGGAAGGCTCCGTAAGGGCCCGCCTGGCTCGCGACCACCATCCCACCGAAGTCTGGCACCAAGTAGCTTGCTGCGTTCCGTCAGTGTGTGGGAGTGCCAGTGCCTTAACAGGCTTCTTCTGGGTGAGCTCGCTCCATCTTAGACTCTGTCTCTGTCCTATGACCTAGACTAGAGTCAAGAGCAAACCCATCACTAATAAAAAAAGAAAGATCTTTAAAAGTACGCAGCTGATTTTAATGTCGTATTTAATAAAAAGATCAAGAGGAAGGTTTTGATGTCATGCCGGAAAAAGTTCTTTATCCTGCGGGAAAACAGTTAACCGTGTAGAAACCGGCGGTCTGCTAGTTAGACTTTAAGGCATAACTTCCCTCAAACAACTTAAGGCGAGGTTAGCCGTGTAGCAATTTAAACTCAAGTTATAACTAAGTTAAACTAGCTTCAGGTAGTCGAGCTTATTATCAAGTACCAGGAGTGCATAAGTA
The DNA here is from genome assembly GCA_027580185.1 of Tuta absoluta. Taxonomy (NCBI): domain Eukaryota; kingdom Metazoa; phylum Arthropoda; class Insecta; order Lepidoptera; family Gelechiidae; genus Tuta; species Tuta absoluta. Next base: position 471,861 of record JAQAHW010000048.1, read on the forward strand.
GGTGAAGGAAATCCGTCAGCCAATGAGGAAACTGCATAGCGCTATAAACTGCAAGCCTGGAGTCTATGCATAATAATGCAGTTATAATTCTAAGTTGGTTTGTTTGTTACCAATACAAGGAGTAACAAAAACTGTTTAACGTGCCAAAAGGTGACCAATAATATTTTCTTAAGTTTGTACAACTATTACTCATAAAAATAAAACAATTTTAAACGGATTTAAGATGTGTGTTTGCCGTGTGATGCCGGCTTAGAATGGCATCACCCCATTTCTTGCTCGTGGGAGTCGTACGAGGCGACTAAGGGACTCGAGGGTGTGTATTGCAATTTTAGGCGATGGGCTGACAACCTGTCACTATGGCGATACACAATTTTCCGAATAACCCTCAAATATTTGTCTTTTGCGGCTGTTTACGCTCTGCTTACCCCGCAAGGGATTATAGGCGTGATGTGTGTGTATGTTTAAGATGTGTTTATTATGACTTTTACAATTCACAACAAGTGGTCACGGATGACTAAGGTTTTAGATGTCATATAAATTATTTTTGGTTTAACGCCATCTGTTTATTTATTGTCTAGTAAAACGTAGGAATTATAAAATCCATTTTTTATTGAAACAACTTTCGCCATTAAACATAATGTTGAAATTGATATGAAAATATTATATGGACCTCCCATAGTAAATAAACTAGGTGATCAGTAAGGAGGATATATATGTATATAGGAGGTAATTTTTTTTTATCTCGACCTATGTTCCTTGAGGAAAGTTGTTCCTTGCCACCAGCCCGTCTCGAAATTTCGCTATCGGTCACTAGTAAAATTTCTCCCTATATAAATCCACTAGCAAAACCGCGGGGCTTAAAAATAGTCCCCACATAGTTGTATAAACTGCAAGACGCACGCGCAATCTTTACTGCACTCGCTGACTCAGAAGCTACGTGACGAGGCACAGCTTGTCACGTGCGAGATTGTAGAACGTGGACTATGTTGAACGGTCTCACGCGGATATTGTGAAAACATGGCTAGATTCTGAGATGAAAAAAAAAAACACTTTTGATCTAACTCCGGAACTATGTATAAAGCTATAGAACCAAAACAATGCCCTCAATTCGATCTATATATTCCCGAATAGGATAGAAGATACTTAATCATGTCATGTCTAATAATTTGACACAAAATACGTGTTATCTGTCAAAATAAGTCGACAATGAAAACAATGGCATCAATTCGGGATATAAAATCTCTTAACCTTAAATTAGTGTCGTCACTTTCCGTCAAATAGGTTTAGAAAAGGATAGAAGATACTTTAATCATGTCATGTCTAATAATTTGACACAAAATACGTGTTATCTGTCAAAATAAGTCGACAATGAAAACAATGGCATCAATTCGGGATATAAATTCTCTTAACCTTAAATTAGTGTCGTCACTTTCCGTCAAATAGGTTTAGAAAAGGATAGAAGATACTTTAATCATGTCATGTCTAATAATTTGATTGAATTAGATAGAAAGGTATTTAGCTTCTTCCGCACTTATGATGGCTAGTAATGCAGCTAGTTGAATGCACCACGCGTACGACCGCAAGTTAATGCAAATGCACAAGCGATGCACTTTACTCGCACTACCTCCACCGTTTTACACTCTACACGTGTTTCGCCCCTCCACGGAGCATCATCAGGAGATCTTCGACAGTCGAGTTCCGAGCACTGACTGAGTAACCGTCGTTGTCGGCTCGAGCTTATAAATGCTTCCTCCCCGCCATTAGGTGACGCAATGTACGAGAACCAATCAGAATGCAGATTGGTCAGGTGACTCTCTGCGATTGGTTATTTTGAAAAATACGCAGTAATGGAGAAGAGGAAACATTTACCTGCTCGTTGAAGATAGTTCCAGTACACCCGTGACGTATGATTTCTAATTGTTCCAACACGTTCAGCCTTTGGCCTTTATTACAAGTATGTAGAACTTTATAGGAATGGCTGTCTGTTAAACCATGCCCAGAATCTAGCAAATGTTTTGCGAAATGCGATCTTTCTGGACGTCCATTCCTATACGCAGAAGTGTGTTCTTTATAACGTGTATTAAAGCTACGACCAGTTTGACCTACGTAAACCCCATTACACACATCGCATGCAAGTTTGTATACGCCCGACTTCTTACCAACCTCAGTCTTTTCTTTGCCGTTGCAAACCGCCCGACGAATGGTGTTGTTAGTCCTAAAAGCCACATGAACATCGTTGTTCCTCAAAATTCTTGATATCTTTTCAGATATTGGTCCGACGTACAGTAAACTTGACCGATAGTGATGAACATCGCGTTCCTGTGGCGCTGAATATAAACGGCTAGAAACCTGCTGATTTATCTTTTTCCTGATTAACCCGTCCACCATTCGCCGGTCGTACCCGTTTGCAACTGCAATTGAGTAAATAGTATTCAATTCTTTATTATATACGCTTGCAAAGATAGAGGATATGTTAATAACCTATTTACGTAACAATGAAAAGCCACTAATTTGTGTTGCCAAGGGTGACAAGAAGTCGCCGGAATAACTAAATCAGTGTGAGTTGGTTTTCTGTATACTTCAAAGGCATGCTGACAACGCTCCCGTGTGATAGTCACATCTAAGAAGTTAATTGCGCAGTTCTGTTCGAGTTCTAATTTGAATTTGATTTTAGGATGGAATGTATTCAGACTACTAACAAAGATATCTAATTCTTGTCTCGTACCTGTCCAGCATATCAGTATATCATCAACGTATCTGTTGTAATAAAGGATATTACTGTTGCCCACGATGTACTTATTTTCGTAGTTATCCATGAATATCTCCGCCATCAATGGAGATAGTGGAGACCCCATAGCCAAACCCTCTTTCTGCCTATAATAAGCCCCATTAAACCTAAAATAGTTTTGTTTCATGCATATTGTTGCTAGGTCAATAAGTTCTTTTACCTCCTCTGGATGTAAGTTTTTTCTTTCTAACATGTCGGAAAGAAAAATTAAAACTTCTTCATAGGGTACGTTAGTAAACAAACTGTCTACATCCAAAGAAAGTAAAAGAGAGTTCGTAGGCAACACAACATCCTTTATTTTTTCTGTTAAGTCTTGCGTATTCTGTAGACTATATTTAGGAGAAAAACCTGACTTGTTCTTAATAATAGTATTTAATCTTTTAGCTAACTCATATGCTGGGCACCCAATGTACGAAACAACAGGACGAATGGGAACGTTGTCTTTATGTATCTTAGGTAAACCGTACAACACAGGAGCCTGAGGGTTCATGGGGACTATATATTTAGAAGCACTCTCGCTTGGAAATGTGAATTTAGAATTATCAACAGCTCTTTTGACTTCTGCATTGTACTTGGCCGTCGGATCTGAGCGTAAGACAATGAAATCATCAGTTTGAATTACATCGTTCACCTTATTGACATAATCGCTATCGTTAAGAACTACTATAGTGTTGCCTTTATCTGCCTTCGTGACTATAAGATTGTTACTATTAATCTTGCGTTTCAATGATTTCACTGTTCTTATCTCAGGTCCGACGGTGTAATTCAGATTCTGCTTCTTTAGTTCATTAGCAACAATTCCTTTCACCAAGCTATCTTTACCATTTATCATGCATGCTAGCTCTGTATCTACACCTAATTCCTCAACAGTTTGTTGGGTCAGCCTAGGAGTCATGTTGTACTTCAGACCTTTTTCCAGCAGTGATAACTCGTTTGATGAAAATTGCACGCTAGTCAAGTTCTTCACCCGTGGGTAGAAAACATGGCTAGCTGCACCACTGCCCCTATTATCATCTCTTTCGCCATCACCACCACCACCACCGCCGCCACCACCACCACCGCCGCCACCACCACCACCACCACCACCACCACCACCGTCACCACTACCACCACCGCCACCGCCACCGCCACCGCCACCACCATCACCACCGCCACCGCTACCGCCACCACCATCACCACCACTCACGTCATCACTGCCAACATTACCATCAGCTTCACGATCGTTACCTCCACCACCCCTGACACCCATACCCCAACTAACTTCACCCCTACCATATTTATCCCCGTTACTGTAAACTTTACCACCACCATGCTTCGTCGAAGAAGTCAACTTACGTAACTTTTTCGACTGTATCAAATACTTTTCATGCACAGCCTGTAATGCGTAATCCCTTGCCTTTTGGTCTAACAAATCGAACTCAACATTATGTAAATGATGCAAAAGTTCTGTATGTAAAACTTTTATATGCAATTTAAGATTATCTCTAACCGTAAACCAGTGGCGAGATTCCGCATCCAACCAGGCCTTCTGAGCTTTACGAATGGCCAAAACAGCCGAATGACTGGTCGTGTTGGAACGGATATTAATATAGTCTGGAACTACCTGTAGCCGCCTACATTCTTGGTTAAACCAAATATTTTGGGCTGCCACTCGATATAATTTGGTTAATTTGATGTACAAACGTGCCTGTTCAGCTACGCATGCCGATTCTAAGTAAGTAATTGTATCAGGCGTTACTTTGCGGAAGTCCATCTTGATTGAATTAGATAGAAAGGTATTTAGCTTCTTCCGCACTTATGATGGCTAGTAATGCAGCTAGTTGAATGCACCACGCGTACGACCGCAAGTTAATGCAAATGCACAAGCGATGCACTTTACTCGCACTACCTCCACCGTTTTACACTCTACACGTGTTTCGCCCCTCCACGGAGCATCATCAGGAGATCTTCGACAGTCGAGTTCCGAGCACTGACTGAGTAACCGTCGTTGTCGGCTCGAGCTTATAAATGCTTCCTCCCCGCCATTAGGTGACGCAATGTACGAGAACCAATCAGAATGCAGATTGGTCAGGTGACTCTCTGCGATTGGTTATTTTGAAAAATACGCAGTAATGGAGAAGAGGAAACATTTACCTGCTCGTTGAAGATAGTTCCAGTACACCCGTGACGTATGATTTCTAATTGTTCCAACACGTTCAGCCTTTGGCCTTTATTACAAGTATGTAGAACTTTATAGGAATGGCTGTCTGTTAAACCATGCCCAGAATCTAGCAAATGTTTTGCGAAATGCGATCTTTCTGGACGTCCATTCCTATACGCAGAAGTGTGTTCTTTATAACGTGTATTAAAGCTACGACCAGTTTGACCTACGTAAACCCCATTACACACATCGCATGCAAGTTTGTATACGCCCGACTTCTTACCAACCTCAGTCTTTTCTTTGCCGTTGCAAACCGCCCGACGAATGGTGTTGTTAGTCCTAAAAGCCACATGAACATCGTTGTTCCTCAAAATTCTTGATATCTTTTCAGATATTGGTCCGACGTACAGTAAACAAACTTGCATGCGATACAAACTTGCATGCGATGTGTGTAATGGGGTTTACGTAGGTCAAACTGGTCGTAGCTTTAATACACGTTATAAAGAACACACTTCTGCGTATAGGAATGGACGTCCAGAAAGATCGCATTTCGCAAAACATTTGCTAGATTCTGGGCATGGTTTAACAGACAGCCATTCCTATAAAGTTCTACATACTTGTAATAAAGGCCAAAGGCTGAACGTGTTGGAACAATTAGAAATCATACGTCACGGGTGTACTGGAACTATCTTCAACGAGCAGGTAAATGTTTCCTCTTCTCCATTACTGCGTATTTTTCAAAATAACCAATCGCAGAGAGTCACCTGACCAATCTGCATTCTGATTGGTTCTCGTACATTGCGTCACCTAATGGCGGGGAGGAAGCATTTATAAGCTCGAGCCGACAACGACGGTTACTCAGTCAGTGCTCGGAACTCGACTGTCGAAGATCTCCTGATGATGCTCCGTGGAGGGGCGAAACACGTGTAGAGTGTAAAACGGTGGAGGTAGTGCGAGTAAAGTGCATCGCTTGTGCATTTGCATTAACTTGCGGTCGTACGCGTGGTGCATTCAACTAGCTGCATTACTAGCCATCATAAGTGCGGAAGAAGCTAAATACCTTTCTATCTAATTCAATCAAGATGGACTTCCGCAAAGTAACGCCTGATACAATTACTTACTTAGAATCGGCATGCGTAGCTGAACAGGCACGTTTGTACATCAAATTAACCAAATTATATCGAGTGGCAGCCCAAAATATTTGGTTTAACCAAGAATGTAGGCGGCTACAGGTAGTTCCAGACTATATTAATATCCGTTCCAACACGACCAGTCATTCGGCTGTTTTGGCCATTCGTAAAGCTCAGAAGGCCTGGTTGGATGCGGAATCTCGCCACTGGTTTACGGTTAGAGATAATCTTAAATTGCATATAAAAGTTTTACATACAGAACTTTTGCATCATTTACATAATGTTGAGTTCGATTTGTTAGACCAAAAGGCAAGGGATTACGAGACGAGATGACAAGAACGCTAATAGAGTTACTAGAAAGTTACAATATGAACTTACATATCAAATCTCCAACTCGGCAAGGTTCGTGCATAGACCACATTGCTAGCAACATAAAAAAAGCTACCGGATATACAATACCTCTTTCATTATCCGACCATGACACTGCTCAATTCTTAACGATTCCAGTAGCAAATAAAAATCAACCTATTAAAACTTGGGTTGAAACTAAAAGAGATTATAGCCCTGATAATATATTAAAGTTCCGATATTTCCTAGCTTATTACCCTTGGCATGAATTTTTTCAGTTACACCAGCGCCTTGAGGTTTTTGATCAAGTTTATGGCGAAATAAAATTGCTGTACAACTTATGTTTTCCTAAATACAAAATAAAATTTTCGAATAATCGCGGTAACAAAGTAAAATGGTTAACTAAGGGTATTAAAAAATCAAGTATTAAAAAAGGAAAATTGCGATTAGCATATTACAAAAATAAGTCCGGCGTAAATAAAAGTGCTTACAGGCACTATTCAAAATTATTGAGGAAGTGTATAACTAAATCCCAAAAAAATATGAATACCAAATATATAAATAATGCCAAAAATAAATGTGGGGCTTCTTGGAAGGTTATAAATAATGGTAATAACGTATATACTAAACAAATAATTAATTACGTCACAGTAAACAATAAAATCATTAGATGCCCCTCAGAAATTGCAACTAAGTTCAATGATCATTTCATTAATCTTTCGAATCGGATAAATAACCCAAAAATTTCCAAAGAGAACGTTTTGAATACTGTGAAAGGGAATAGTGCTAGTATATTTTTGTATCCTACTGATGAACTTGAAATTTCAAAAATAATAACATCACTAAACAACACCCATTCCACTGGTTATGATGAAATATGCACTAACATTTTAAAAGCTTGCAATAAAGAAATATCACCAATACTAGCAAAACTTGTTAATTTATCACTTGAAGGTGGTGTGTTTCCGTCGCCACTCAGAATATCTTTAGTAAAGCCACTGTTCAAGAAAGGCAATAGAGACAGTTTAGACAATTATCGACCGATAGCGTTAATTCCTGTATTATCAAAGGTTTTGGAAAAAGTTATGCACATACGGCTTACCTCTTTTCTACTTAAATATAAAATCATCCGTAAAGAGCAATACGGTTTTCAGAAGGGAAAGTCCACAGCAGATGCTTGCTTTACACTTGTCAGGGAGGTGTCGGCCTACATGGACAAAAAAGTGCCGGTAACCTCTATATTTTTCGACATGACAAGGGCCTTCGATTTAGTTTGTCACAGAATTCTACTTGCGAAGCTGGAACTCTATGGAATTCGCGGGTTAGCTAACGACTGGATCAAGAGCTATCTCAGAGACAGATCACAACGCGTTGTCGTTAATAACTTCAATGACTTAGGCGAGTTTGTTGAGTACAAGTCAGAGTTAAAAACAAATAATGTAGGTGTTCCTCAAGGCAGTATTCTAGGACCATTACTTTTCATTTTATACATAAATGATCTGCCAGAAATAGTTAAATACCCCTGCACTTTATTTGCCGACGATCTGTCTATTGTAGTGCCAATGACAACTGGTCAAGATTATGCAGATGAATTAAACAATACCATTGAATCGGTAGTAAAGTGGCTAGAGAAAAATAATCTGTGCGTAAATTTAAACAAAACAACTTACCTACAGTTTCACAATAAAAATGGTAAACGGTTAAAGATACCCATAAATTATCAAAATAAACTAATTCCGGAATCTCAAGTTACTAAGTTCCTCGGCATAACTCTGGATGTAGAATTGACATGGAAGCAGCATATTGACATAATTTGCAGTAGAATCAATAGGTTCGTTTATGCACTATATCGCATTAAAACCATATGCGATCAAAAAACTGCAATAGCTGCATATCATGGTTATGTCTGTTCTGCTCTAAGGTACTGCCTTATTTTGTGGGGAAACTCAGTGGACTCAAACAAAGCATTTATAATTCAGAAAAAATGTATAAGAGCAATTTGTGGAGCTGGACCTTTGGAATCGTGTAGACCTCTATTTAAAAAATTGAAACTACTGACATTGCCTTCCATGTATATATTAGACTTATGCACGTTTGTAAAGAAAAACCAATTTATTTTTGAAAAAAAGATATGCACTTTTTCGTCAAGATACCCAAACCGCCTTAAAACTGCACCGCATACTACAACATGCTTCGCGAGAAACAGCTACAGTATGGCTATTAAACTTTATAACATCCTACCAGATAATATTAAAAACTTGCCGGTATCGAAGTTCAAAGCCAGCCTGTACAAGATATGCCTTGACAAATGTTTTTATGATTATAAGGAGTTTATGGAATTGAAATTTTAGTGTTGACATTTTTAATTGATATTTTATGTTTTATTATTGATCTTGACATTAATTTTGAATTGATATTTTATTATTTTTTGTGCCAAATTATTTGATTTGATTATTTTATGTTTTGTTTGATTATCTGTTAATTTTGTATCTTGATTTTATGTGACTTTTAGTAATTAATTGTATGTCATTTTTTGAATTTATTTTTTGTGACATTGTTATTTATTGATTCATTTTATAATTTATATATTTGCATACCATAACTTGGTGCAACATGCTTGGCCTTATAAATTGTAACATCTTGTATTTTACCATGTTTGCAAGCAAGCAAATAAATGTTTCATGTTTCATTCATGTTTCATTCATTTTACGCATTACAGGCTGTGAATGAAAAGTATTTGATACAGTCGAAAAAGTTACGTAAGTTGACTTCTTCGACGAAGCATGGTGGTGGTAAAGTTTACAGTAACGGGGATAAATATGGTAGGGGTGAAGTTAGTTGGGGTATGGGTGTCAGGGGTGGTGGAGGTAACGATCGTGAAGCTGATGGTAATGTTGGCAGTGATGACGTGAGTGGTGGTGATGGTGGTGGCGGTAGCGGTGGCGGTGGTGATGGTGGTGGCGGTGGCGGTGGCGGTGGCGGTGGTGGTAGTGGTGACGGTGGTGGTGGTGGTGGTGGTGGTGGTGGTGGCGGCGGTGGTGGTGGTGGCGGCGGTGGTGGTGGTGGTGATGGTGAAAGAGATGATAATAGGGGCAGTGGTGCAGCTAGCCATGTTTTCTACCCACGGGTGAAGAACTTGACTAGCGTGCAATTTTCATCAAACGAGTTATCACTGCTGGAAAAAGGTCTGAAGTACAACATGACTCCTAGGCTGACCCAACAAACTGTTGAGGAATTAGGTGTAGATACAGAGCTAGCATGCATGATTAATGGTAAAGATAGCTTGGTGAAAGGAATTGTTGCTAATGAACTAAAGAAGCAGAATCTGAATTACACCGTCGGACCTGAGATAAGAACAGTGAAATCATTGAAACGCAAGATTAATAGTAACAATCTTATAGTCACGAAGGCAGATAAAGGCAACACTATAGTAGTTCTTAACGATAGCGATTATGTCAATAAGGTGAACGATGTAATTCAAACTGATGATTTCATTGTCTTACGCTCAGATCCGACGGCCAAGTACAATGCAGAAGTCAAAAGAGCTGTTGATAATTCTAAATTCACATTTCCAAGCGAGAGTGCTTCTAAATATATAGTCCCCATGAACCCTCAGGCTCCTGTGTTGTACGGTTTACCTAAGATACATAAAGACAACGTTCCCATTCGTCCTGTTGTTTCGTACATTGGGTGCCCAGCATATGAGTTAGCTAAAAGATTAAATACTATTATTAAGAACAAGTCAGGTTTTTCTCCTAAATATAGTCTACAGAATACGCAAGACTTAACAGAAAAAATAAAGGATGTTGTGTTGCCTACGAACTCTCTTTTACTTTCTTTGGATGTAGACAGTTTGTTTACTAACGTACCCTATGAAGAAGTTTTAATTTTTCTTTCCGACATGTTAGAAAGAAAAAACTTACATCCAGAGGAGGTAAAAGAACTTATTGACCTAGCAACAATATGCATGAAACAAAACTATTTTAGGTTTAATGGGGCTTATTATAGGCAGAAAGAGGGTTTGGCTATGGGGTCTCCACTATCTCCATTGATGGCGGAGATATTCATGGATAACTACGAAAATAAGTACATCGTGGGCAACAGTAATATCCTTTATTACAACAGATACGTTGATGATATACTGATATGCTGGACAGGTACGAGACAAGAATTAGATATCTTTGTTAGTAGTCTGAATACATTCCATCCTAAAATCAAATTCAAATTAGAACTCGAACAGAACTGCGCAATTAACTTCTTAGATGTGACTATCACACGGGAGCGTTGTCAGCATGCCTTTGAAGTATACAGAAAACCAACTCACACTGATTTAGTTATTCCGGCGACTTCTTGTCACCCTTGGCAACACAAATTAGCGGCTTTTCATTGTTACGTAAATAGGTTATTAACATATCCTCTATCTTTGCAAGCGTATATAATAAAGAATTGAATACTATTTACTCAATTGCAGTTGCAAACGGGTACGACCGGCGAATGGTGGACGGGTTAATCAGGAAAAAGATAAATCAGCAGGTTTCTAGCCGTTTATATTCAGCGCCACAGGAACGCGATGTTCATCACTATCGGTCAAGTTTACTGTACGTCGGACCAATATCTGAAAAGATATCAAGAATTTTGAGGAACAACGATGTTCATGTGGCTTTTAGGACTAACAACACCATTCGTCGGGCGGTTTGCAACGGCAAAGAAAAGACTGAAGTTGGTAAGAAGTCGGGCGTATACAAACTTGCATGCGATGTGTGTAATGGGGTTTACGTAGGTCAAACTGGTCGTAGCTTTAATACACGTTATAAAGAACACACTTCTGCGTATAGGAATGGACGTCCAGAAAGATCGCATTTCGCAAAACATTTGCTAGATTCTGGGCATGGTTTAACAGACAGCCATTCCTATAAAGTTCTACATACTTGTAATAAAGGCCAAAGGCTGAACGTGTTGGAACAATTAGAAATCATACGTCACGGGTGTACTGGAACTATCTTCAACGAGCAGGTAAATGTTTCCTCTTCTCCATTACTGCGTATTTTTCAAAATAACCAATCGCAGAGAGTCACCTGACCAATCTGCATTCTGATTGGTTCTCGTACATTGCGTCACCTAATGGCGGGGAGGAAGCATTTATAAGCTCGAGCCGACAACGACGGTTACTCAGTCAGTGCTCGGAACTCGACTGTCGAAGATCTCCTGATGATGCTCCGTGGAGGGGCGAAACACGTGTAGAGTGTAAAACGGTGGAGGTAGTGCGAGTAAAGTGCATCGCTTGTGCATTTGCATTAACTTGCGGTCGTACGCGTGGTGCATTCAACTAGCTGCATTACTAGCCATCATAAGTGCGGAAGAAGCTAAATACCTTTCTATCTAATTCAATCAAGATGGACTTCCGCAAAGTAACGCCTGATACAATTACTTACTTAATAATTTGACACAAAATACGTGTTATCTGTCAGAATAAGGTGACGATGAAAACAATGGCATCAATTCGGGATATAAATTCTCCTTACTTGCCTTAAATTTGTGCTGTCACTTTCCGTCAAATAGGTTTTGAAAAGAATAGGAGATATTTTAGTCGTGTCATGTCTTATAATTTCATGCAAAATACATGTTATCTGTCAAAATAAGTCGACGATGAAAACAATTGCGACCAAATTGATTAGAAATGGCTAAGGAACCCTCTGACGTTCTTTAACATGACAGAATATCATCTATCCTTTTCTAAAGCTATATGACGGAATGTGACTGCACTAATTTAAGAATAAGAGATTTTATATCCCGAATTGAGGCCAATATTTTACTTTTAGACTAATGAAAATAACGATATCTTATTCAATCTTGCTTCATTAGCATATGCAAGTATTAGACTGACTGTTGCAAATGACCGTTTCGTACGGCCGTTTACGCTCTGCTCTGCCTACCCCGCATGAGATATAGGCGTGATATATTTATGTATGTAAAATTAGACGCTGAAAACTTTGACCTTTAAAACAAAATACCTACTGAAGGTTCCAATTCACACCACACAAACAATCCTACCAAGCTGCTACTTAGAGACTTGTAAATTGATCAATTTACTGTTGTTTTGATATAACTACCTATAAGCGTTTACAATACGTTATATTGGAAGAACTACGTGTCACATACCTAGACGATTTACTGAAATGGCCTTCAAATATTAATTTGTCAGACGTGGCAATCTTCTTCTTCATGTTTTCGTATGGGACACCGAGTCGTCTAACGACGCGATGAACCCTGCTGTCAGAGTTTTTTCAAGCTCTGACATGGTTGTGTAACGACCACCGTCTAAGTTATCATAGATAGCAACCGGGACCGACAGCTTAACGTGCCTTCCGAAGCACGCATCCATCTTTCTTTTTAGACAATCAGGTGGTTCAGCCTGCAATATCCTAACCAGACTGGGAACAAATTCACAAAGTGATAAATATCAACTTTGTGAGTGCCTCACCGAGACTCGAACCCGGAATGCGTCGCAGGCAGTCGCACGACCACTGCGCCACATCCGCCGTCGTACAAACAAACTCAATGAAAAACATCAACAAAAATCGACTTTGAATGGAATAATCGCTGCTGGTGTATTGAAATCTTGACTACCGTGCGTTTTTGCGAGACGTTTTGCGTAAGCATATTATGTCAACGTCATATTACATGTTATGGGCATTATGGGGATAGTAAATAGTACGAGTAGTACAGATAGGAAGTAAATCCGTAGGTACTTAATATTATAAATCTGAGAGTTTGTGTATGTGTATGTATGTTTGTTACCTCTTCACGCTCAAACGGCTTGGCCGATTTTGATGAAATTTGGAACACAGGTAGAGTATAACCTTTTTTTTATTAATGATGGGTTTGCTCTTGACTCTAGTCTAGGTCATAGGACAGATATAGGGTCTAAGATGGAGCGAGCTCACCCAGAAGAAGCCTGTTCACTCTTACTTTGAAGAGATTAGGGTTGTATGCGTTTGGAAACACAGACGCAGGTAGTGAGTTCCACTCTTTAGCAGTGCGCATTATAAATGACGACGGGAAGCGCTTAGTCCGAATTGGTGGAATGGCAACCAGATATGGGTGGTATCCGGCGGTGCGTCTGAATGTCCGATGGTAGAAGGGAGCTGGTGGAACTGACAGGCTTGAGCTTCTAGGCATGGAGTTGACATCATATCTAAACTTTGGCGCGAATTAACACATAGGCTACTTTTTACCACGGGGAAACAACTATTACTACGGGAAAATGATTGGCAGCGGGTAAAACCGCTAGGCGGAAATCTAGTCCAATATAAATCACGTAGAATGGTTACTAGCTGTCGTCCGTCTTCGTATTGGCGGTGGTTGCACAACCACATCAGAGGCTTTATCAAGTTGGTAGTAACTCTAGGGTTAGCCGGGTCGTTTGTAAACTTAGTGCCGGATTTGACAGATCACTTAGGCGACAAATATATATATATATTACATACATACATACATACAGATACACATATCGCACCTATTATCCTTGCGGGGTAGGCAGAGCGTCGAATACCGCAAAAACGGACATTTACGCCACGTCTGACATATATTTGAGGGTCGTTCGGAAAATTGTGTATCACCATAGTGACAGGTTCTCAGCCCATCGCCTAAAATAGCAATACACACCCTCAAGTCCCTTAGTCGCCTCTTACGACTCCCACGGGAAAGAAATGGGGTGATGCTATTCTAAGCCGACATCACACGGCACATGTGTGCTTTTACGAGCGGAGTAGTTAAGTAATTAATAATACAGGTGACATTACGAAGGTGTTGACATTTCTAGTTTAGCCGCGTAACTTTCGCTCGAGAAAGTGTTTTACAGTACACCGATTACGTTATAAGTACAAAGATTGTTTGCTAATAAAACCTTGGAAACTTGGATACATAAACACCTAATTTGGTTTGTTTGCTAAAATACTTCGAGCAACGTGATCTTCCTTGCATTTTTAAGCAATGGGCTGACAACCTGTCATTATGGTGAAACACAATTATCCGAATTACACTCAAATGTTTGTCAGACGTGGCGTTAATATCTGTATTTTACGGCCGTTTACGCTCTGCCTACCCCGCAAGCGATATAGACGTGATGTGAGTATGTATGTATGCAATAATGTATATTAAGTGCGATTCTTTAAAGTGCTGCAACTCGTTAACCACTAAACAGATTTGAATGGGAATTGTATCGGAAGAATCCTTACATTATCCCGAGTGTCATAAGCTAGGTTTTATCTAAGAAAGTAGTCGTGTTTATACATTTTTAAATGTATTATGCTTGTTCTGATTTAGTAGAGAATGTCGCGTGGTTTTAAAATCTGTTGAGTGTCTCTTATACTTTTGTGCAATAAAGTTTTATTACCAAAGAACCTTCCCTTTAAGTTATCTGGATCAAAACGACTATGGTACGTATGATATTGATAAAAATCCTTATTATAAAATCCTTTGAAAAATACTATCAATTGCACCGCCAGTCTTTGCACAAGAACTCATTCAGTTGTGATAAATTATGATTGCATACCTAAGTACGTACATAATGCAAGTATTGTAACCAAGTAGAATATGCAGGGGCAATCAAAATTGCATTCCTTAAGCTTGGAGGATGATTCTACTGGGTTAAAGCTACTTATAATTTCTATTTCTAGCCTGTTATGTCCGACTGCAGGGCAAAGGCCTCCCTTCCATTCTTCCTGTTTTGGGCCTCCTTCATCCAAAAAGGGGCGTGTGCACGTAGTTCATTCTTCCATCTTTTTCGAGGTCTACCGCGCGCCCGCTTTGCATTTGAAGGGACCCAAATTGTACACGTTTTTTCCCAAAGCTCATCCGGCATCCTGGTTACCAGTGGTGACCAGCCCAATCCCATTTGAAAATTGCTGCCTTCTTAACTACATTAAGATTTTAGTGCAGGATCTGAACGTCGTGTTCCTAACTCGGTCCATTAGCCTGACTGCGAGTATAAGTTAATAAAATATATTTTACATTGACGGCCCTAACAGTCCACTGCTGGACACATGCGTCCCTTTATTAGGAGGTATTGCCATACTTGCCACGCTTGGCGGATTGGCGAGCGCAAAATGTTTTTTTAACAACACCCACGGGTAGAATTGGGGTGATGCTGTTCTAAGCCAACGTCATAAACTGACACACAGTAAAAATATTAATTAAAACTATCGATTGGGAAGAGAACACTAAAAGAACCATTGATTGATGGGGTCGGAAAGTTCTGAAGAGACGGCCACGCATTGGATATTGCATCGCTGGACATATTAAACAACCCCCAGATGTTTAACGCCATCTATTGGCGAAGAGAAGCGTAACTTTTTTAATCTTTAAAAAAGCCTTTTCTTTTAAGAACTAACTTCGACCTTAAGTATGTTTCTATAAAATGTGTATGACGCCATTATTAGAATTCCTTCCCTGCTCTGGCGCATACAATCACTGAGCTTTGCAGATCTATCGGCTATAAAAACTTATTAAACCCGTTCTAATTCAGTGACGAATTCCGCATACATTGCTAGTTACCTTCAATCGTTTCTTCGAAGTATAACTGATGCAGAAGCAATGTATACCTTAGGAGGTTTAGTAAGATAGTCTGGCCTTGGAAGCTGGTGATGTCATATTGAAGTATGCGCTCCTAGTACAGAAGTCTGTGGTTCTATAGTGAAACTGCGAGGTCAAAGTATAGTGCGTGGGTGGGGCAACGGGTTTTTGGCATATGAAAGGGTTTATCTGTTTGTCATCGGAGTTATCTTTTTGCAAGTATAATACTTCCAAATTGTGTCTGTACCGTAATGTCTTTGAAACATCATTCAGTTTGTATTATTATATTATCCTTTATTGCACAAAATAAATAAAAGTTTTACAATAAAATAAGTAGCAAAGGCGAGCTTATCTCTTCCAGCCAACCCATTTGTTGTCAGAAAATTCATATTTTATTGGGTAAGTAGGCAATAAATAACAAACGAAAATAGAATAACAACTAGAAATATACAGTCTACTGAACTATACCTGCATACAATACATACATACATTAAATACGATAAACTTACATAAAAATACTATAAATATACATAAACATATATAAATATATCAAGATAGTTGACATAAAAAGTGCTCTTTTACTCTTTTTTTTAAAAACATATATGGACAAACTTTCCTGAATAGACCTAGGTATTATTCCACAGCTGCACAGCTCTCACGGAAAAGGAGTTGAAAAGGAATTTGGTATTTGCACTAGCACACTCCAGCACCTTAGTGATGCAGGCGCGCCTAGGGCGGGGATCTGGAGGAAGGAAACGGAAACGGGAGTGGAGATAGTCAGGAGTGGCAGGATTGTAAAGGACGGTGTACCGAAAACTTTGCAGGCATAATGAGACCATGATACTGAACAACTTTAACAACAACAACAAATATGGAACCACTTTCCCCAAGGAATATAATATATGTTGAGTTTCCATAGTAACTCAAATCAACTAATTGGCAATTTTGGTATGGGAATTCCAATTTTTTGTCGTATCGTATCTCATTGGGATAAGTTGTTCCTTTTCACTAGCCCGTCTTGAGTTTTCGCTATCGGTCACTAGTAAATTTTCGCCCTATAAATCACGTCTATATTCCTTGCGGGGTAGGCAGAGCGGGAACATTTTCACCACATGTGTCAAAAATTGTGTATCTTAAAGTGCGTGATGTCAGCCCATCGCCTGAAATTGTAGTATGCACACTCGAGTCCCATAGTTGACTCTAACGACTCCCACATATGGTGTGATGCTATTCTAAGCCAACGTAACACGACAACAATTAAAATAAACTGCAAGCTGAAAAAGCGGTTTAATTTGGATCACATTGGTTCAGATCGGACACATTGAAAATGGTATCGATTGACTTATAGATTAATTGATTATTTATAGTTAATAATTCTAAGCTGCCGTTATAAAATATAAGTAGGCTTTCTTATGTTTTACACCGAGTCGTAGAACGACCCGATGAACCCTGGTGTCAGTTTTTCAACCACCTACTACTAGGCCTCTGCCATGGTTGTGTAACGACTGCCGTGTAAGTAATCATAGGCAGCAACCTGGCAGGACTGACGGCTTAACGTGCCTTCCGAAACTCGGAGTCATTTTTCTTTTTCGGACAATCCAGTTCAGTATGCAACGTCCTAACCAGACCGGGAAAAAATCACAAAGTGATAAATATTAACTTTGTGAGTGCCCCACCGAGAATCAAACCCGGAACTTTTGCGCTTAGGCATTCGCACTACCACTGCGCCACATCGGCCGCCTATAGCCGAGCAAATTGTGTTATACGAATGGATTCCGAAAGGAAATTTGAGATCATGGAAGTAAACTAAGTTGTTTGATGTATCATCAACAGAATATTTTATTAGAGTAACAGTTTTGTTTTGTGTCATAGTTGACAAACATAAATATAAAAATATATAGTGGCCAGGGTGTCTCAGTATTTACAAAAAGTATTTACAACACCTCCCCGTAATGGGGCACCCTGTACCTGTATAAAACTAAGATAAGACATATCAAAGATCACTATAAACAAACACACGATAACACAACACAAAATTAAAACTATACACAAACAAAAAAAATACATCAACCTGTATATACACTTCACCAAAAAAAACTTCAACCTGTATATACACCTAAACCTAGAGAACTATTTACATACCTAACCATGATCTGAATCCTAGCCTAAACCTAATGAACATGAAAATTTACAATGTTTGAGTTTTGGTAGAGGCTTGGTGAGGATGTCTGCGATCATGTTGTGTGTTGGTATGTATGTGATTATGTAGTCCTGTTCTGAGAGTAGGCGTATGAAGTGATGTCTAATGTCGATGTGTTTTGTGCGTGCATGGAATGTGTTGTTGCGAGTGAGTTTGATTGTGCTTTGGTTGTCTGTATGAATGGTGAGTGGCTGTATGACGTTGTAGACTTCTTTGATAAGTGTGCGGAGATAGATGGCCTCTTTGCAGGCTTCGCCTAGGGCCATGTATTCGGCCTCTGTGGTACTCAGTGCAGGGGTGCGCTGTTTCTTAGATTCCCAAGAGATGGCAGCACTGCACATCTTGAAAACGTACCCCGTGTATGAGCGTCTGTCTACTACGTTGCTGGCGTAGTCGGCGTCAGCATAGCCGGTTGGATAACCGTCACCATTTTTAAAGTTTAGTTTTAGGTCCTTAGTTGCTTTAAGATACCTTAAAACTCGTTTGGCAGCTTTCCAATGCACACATACATACATAAATCACGCATATATCCCTTACGGGGTAGGCAGAGCGTTAACGGCCGTAAAACGGATATTAACACCACGTCTGACAAAAGCTTGAGGGTCAATCAGACAACTGTGTATCACTATAGTGACAGGTTGTCAGCCCATCGCCTAAAATTGCAATACACATCCAACCCTCGAGTCCCGTAGTCGGATCTTACGACACCCATGGGTAAGAAATGGGGTGATGCTATTCTAAGCCGGCATCACACGGCATTGACGGATCATGGTATAGTTTAATCAGTAAACTAAATTTAATTTTCATATAAGTAGGTATGTAAGTTTTAAAAACCATGATCATAACTCAAACTAAAACGACAAAAGGAAATGTCGACGATACGTTTTCAATACTTGTTTTGTAGCTATGAATTCTAGTTTAACTTCATACTTATTGTAACTGGTTTTATCTAATGACCTATTTCAAAATCAATCTATACCAGTACATTCGATTTAGATTGTATTTTAATTAAAACATAAAAGCAAGTGTATTTACTTATAGGCGGTTCTCCCACTTTTCGTGTGGGACACCGAGTCGTCCAACGACCTGATGAACCCTGGTGGCAGAGTTTTTTGTCCGTCGCTGTGTATTTTTAACGCACCGTAACGCATGCGTCTGTCAGACGAAAGGGAATTGCGAATTCTGATCTTATTCCCATAGAAATACGGCTACGGTGCGTAACGGATTGGTCTGTCAAGTTGTTTGACAGACGCATGCGGTACAGTGCGTTTAAAAATACACAACGACGGACAACAAGTCGTAGAACCGCCTTAGTACAAGCACTTTCATTTGATTTTTTTTTATCTTTTATGCAATCGTACTTACAAGGTTCAAATCTTAATTTTAGGATGTGGTTGTCAGCTATGGTCAGGTGTTTAAATAAATACTTAAATAGACAGATGAACATAATATTTGCACGTAAGAAACCTGCCAGAAATTGCCGTGTGATGCCGGCTTAGAAAAGCATCACCCCATTTCCCTTTGTGGGTGTCGTAAGAAGCGGCTAAGCGACTCGAGGGTTTCAAGTGTATTACAACTTTTAGGCGACAGGCTGACAACCTGTCACTATATAATGCACGATTTTTCTAAACCAGCCTTCAAATATTTGTCAGACGTGGCGACAACGACCGTTAACGCTCTGCCTACCCCGCAAGGAATAAAAGCGTGATAGATGTAAGAAACCTGTAACATCAAGGATGATGTAACGTTCTCAGACCACATTATATACCTATACTAATACCTGTACGTTCTAGCTACATATACGAAGCCACATTTTCTTGTGAACGTTTTCCTATACACTGCGAACCCACCATACCCCTGGCAATACCCCTGGGGGTAGGGTGGGACTGAACCATACCACTATAGAAACCAGTTAGTGTCATATACTCCAGTTGATAAGTAGTTGTTTATTTTGCCATACGTTTTGTCTAACTTTGTCTTTAATAAAAAGGTTAGAATTTTTTCAAAACCAGTCCAGTGAACTACACACATACACATACAAACATACACATATCACGCCTATAAACCCTTGCGGGGTAGGCAGAGCGTGAACAGCCGCAAAAAACGGCTATTTACACCACGTCTGACAAATGTTCGAGGGTCATTCGGAAAATTTTGTATCGCTATAGTGACAGGTTGTCAGCCCATCGCCTATTATTGCAATGCACACCCTCGAGTCCCTTAGTCGCCTCTTACGACACCCGCGGAAAAGAAATGGGGTGATGCTTTTCTAAGCCGGCATCACACGGCAATTATGATTTAAAAAAATGTTATTAGTTATTATAAAAGTATATTTGTCTAACTTTTTCTTTAATAAAAAGGTTAGAATTTATCCAAAATCAGTAGGTGAACTAGAGAATAACAAATTAGAGATTCATAAATCTCCCCAAGAAATACAATTCTACTTAATTTATTCACATAACTAACTTATCTATTCGTTGCTATGCAAATATTTAAATATTAGTGCAAAAACTGGTTTGTCGCCGTGTCACGTCCAGTCTAATTTCAAACAAACAACATTTTACCACACGAAGGCCATCCTAATAAGTCATTTTTACTGCTGTCAGACTCTTGCTTATGCTATGGCAGAGGGTCCATTATCCTTTGTTGACATCCTGTTCAGTATTTAACTGATAGCTGTCAAATATGGCATATTGGCACATTGGGATGGACTTACTTTAATTTACCTACAGTGCTATCGATTCTGGCAGCACATTCCTTCAAGCAATTAATTCTTAGCTATACCTGTTCTATTTTTGTATCACAGAAATTACAGTTCTTTTATTGGTAATTCGTATTCTTGTGTACCCTGAAGTTTGAATAACCAAATCAGGACAGCCCTACAAATTATGTTAGGGTGCATGCAGACCATAAAACTGAACAATTTTCCCTTAGGAACATATGTCAGGAAATGACAAATTTAACCTCCTATACAAAAGCATTATCAGCTGACTGCAATTACTTTGGGAAGTCAAAAGTTTTTTGACGTTTCCTTAAATATATTCGTATGGTAAGTTGTTCAGTTTTATGGTCTGAATGCACCCTTTAAGTATTCGGCTGTCCCTTACATCCTGTATATTTCAAGCAATGTAAAAAAACTTCTCATAGTAAAGGCTGATCGCGAATTTGCATGGAAGGTCTATATTTTTCATCGTTTCCTGACATATGTCCCTAAGTGAAAGTTGTTCAGTTTCATGGTCTAAGTGCACCCTATATGTAATTTTGTAGGGCTGTCCCTTACACCCTGTATTGCTTATAATCTTATTTGAAAAAATAAAGAGTCAAAGGTCGGAAATAAAGTGTGAGGTGCAGATAGATGGAATATCTATTTAACCTTTGGCTGACGACCTGGTCTAAAAGACACACTTACGCCGCGGTTACGTCCCACAGACGTAAAAATTTAAATTATTTAAAAAAACGTGAATAAGCGTGACAACGACTAATAATTTTTATAGCTGTTAGATAAAGGCCTTAGCTAACGAAATAAAATATAATTAATAGTAATTTATGCTTGAAATTTAAAAATAATCAACATTTATTTATGATATCGCATAATTGGCTTACAAAATTTAGGTACATAGTTCAGTCCAAATTTTTTTTGAACAATCATATGTTTCCATAAAGTGACTTTTAAAATCCTTACTTCTATAAATATTTATCAAAATAAAATGAAATAAAAACCTCTAACTACAAAAATAAAAAAACTGACAACGTATATATTTGGCACATTTTACTTTCGCACTTTGCAGTCACTGCAGACGTGAAGGCAGCAAGTAAGGCACATTGGTTTCTTGCATTGATGGGAAAAGTATTTCGTTCGCCTTTTCATTTTACTGGGACATATTACACAAGTCTTTCGAATACCTGGATCAGGATTGGAACTTTATTTTGGAGGTGGAAGCTCAGGCATATCAGTAGGTCCAATAAATAACTCGGTCTATAGTAAGCCGTAATTCGCGTAGGATTCTTTCGTTGTACACGCGTAACTTCATTTCAGGTAGAACCAATTTCCGTGCAAGAGAAAGTAGAAAAGGGCCACGTCTCATATTGACTTTATTGGTGCACTCTTTATACAGCACATAAGAATTGACACCACTCAGATCTATCAATCTGAAGTACGAAACCATAGGCCAACTACGTGTCCTTCGATAGCACGAATAATTAGAGCACTTTTTGTCCACTTCGTCCATGCCACCTTTAGTCTTGTTTAATATAGTCAGTTATCATAGTAATAAGCTTTTAGCTCTAATATTTTTTCGAGTCCTATTCGGCGGCGCAGAAATCTGAATTTTATCAACCGCGGAGAGTTTCAAAATTATAGGTTTCGAACTCGTTATAGTATTTTTAGATGACGCTTCATTCACCACGGGTGCTTCTCACACTTTTGAAGCAGTCTTTTGCTTCTTTGTGGCAGTCTTCTTCTTCTTAGTCATTCTGTAAAAAGCGTATACACCGACATCACGTCCAGGAGACACTATGGGTGACGACCTTGTGACGACACACAAACACTGAGGTGACGACTGAGAGACGTATGAAGTTTTGTACATAAACGCCGTCTCACAAACGCCGTACTTACGTCTGTGAGACGGCGATGACTCCGATACGGTCTCCTGTACACTCGTCACTAGCAACGACGTCGACTGCGGCTTCAGAATGGCGGCAGAGGAAGGTAGCGGGAGAGGGGAAGCTCCGCAACGCGTATTTCAGAAAATATTTTTAATACAAAAATATTGACGTCTGTGAGACGTATAGGTCGTCAGTTAAAGGTTAAGAAACTGATAGTCATAATTAAGGAATTTTCCTGCCAGAATCGACGCCATTATTAGCTTTAGAAAACCGGATTCAGAACTTCGTAGGTGTGTGTTATATTATAATTGATGAAAATAATAATAATCGACAGATTTCTTTTTTAGTTATTTTGATTATCATTCAAATGATGTCATCGCCCATCACGAATGTTATGTTGATTTGAAGTTTGCCTGTGTTTTTTATATTTTTATCTACACTCGGCTCATAATGTTCGAATTATGAATTCGAAAACAGATGCATAATGACCTACTTTATGCATTCTGCCTATAAAAACTAGGGTTTACTATAAATTACAGAAGCGTAATGACTTAATGAGAAAACTCTAAATACGATAAAGTTGAGAAATGAAAAGAAGTTTTTTTTGCCAATACTCAAATTGCTATCTTCCGCCGCACCTGACAGTTGTTGTTGTACGGTAATTTTTCGGATGTTGTTCAGTTGTTTTAATAGGTTTTTGTTCTGTTGTTGTTCAGATGTTGATTAGTTGTTGTTCAGATGTTATTCCGATGTTGTTCAGTTGTTGTTCAGTTGTTGTACAGATGTTGTTCAGTTGTTGTACAAATGTTGTTCAGTTGTTGTTTCGGCGTTGTTCAGATGTTGTTCAGGTGTTGTTCAGATGTTGTTCAGATGTTGTTCAGTTAAGTTGTTGTTAAGACTCCACATCTAAACAACTGCTAAAGTATAGATTTTTCAAAAATTCATATCAAGCCATATTACGTTCTCGTATTGAATTTGTCCTTGTATCGGGCCTTGCAATGGCCGGTGCATAGATTTAGAAAAGTGTTTCTGAGTTTTTTGGGAGAGTGTAGATAAAATAGTGTATGCAACTGCTATAATTAGGCATTAGAATGCTCGTGTCAAACTATTATCACACTCGGCTGCGCCTCGTGTGATAAACAGACACTCGCATTCTAATGACCCCCATTATACGACAGTTGCATAAACTACTATTAGATAATTTTTCCTCTTGTGTGTTTTTTTGAATGAGCTGTGGTAAAAACAGAATTGAAACTCATTGCAATAATGATAATAAAGAAATTGAAAAAATGTTCGCTTCAAGACGAGACAAGAATCAAGAGATTGGAATTGGCAAGGGTCGGTCCAGGCGCCGGTAGCTCAGTTGGCAGAGCAGTGGGACCGCACCCCACGGTCCCGGGTTAAAGTCCCGCCGGCCGTAAACTTTTTTTTGTCAATTTTAATTTTAATTTATGAAATACCTCATAGCACTGAGTGCAAAATAAAGCTATAGTACATACATACATCAGCCTATCGCAGTCCACTGCTGGACGTAGGCCTCCCCCAGGGTACGTCATAGGGCACGATCTCTCGTTTTCGTACATACATACATACAAACTATAGTACATTGCAATAATGCTTGGCATAATGAAATAAAATAGCATAGCAATATGACTGCTTTTGCTGATACCTAGGACATTTTTACAATAAAACTAATGTTTCTAGCCATAATTAAGTAATTTAAGAGACGCGTGGATTACAGGTGTATTGCAATTTAAGGCGACAGTCTGTCAGTATAGTAATACACGATTTTTCTGAATCAGCCTTCAAATACATTGTCAGACGTGACGATAGCGACCGATTTTTACGGCCGTTAATGTTCTGCCTACCCAGCAAAGGACAAAGGTTTGATATGTGTATATATATATGCAGATAGATAGGTATTATGTACCTACGTAGATACTTTTCCCTACGTATGGTCTCACTCTTCGTGTGGGGTACCGAGTCATCCAACGACCCTAGGTACCTATGGTATAAAATCAATTCAATCTGAATGCCATACTGCTTGAAAAACTGCACAAAATAACGTACTTGATTGAACTACATTCTTACAATTAAACCATTATTGAAACACATATTTAGAACCACACTTTATTTCCTAAAATATAAAGAATTTTTAAATAGCAAAGTTCAATCTTGGAAACTAGCACAGGAGATTAAAGTTATAATTAAACTTCTGCCCAGTCTTTCTTGTTTGATTTAAATGTTTGAATGTCAGATGAAATATCTTTATTTAAAGTTTATATACCTGAGTTTAGTGGATATGCTTCCATTGTTAAAAAATATTCGCCGTGTGATGCCGGCATAGAATAGCATCACCCTATTTCTTACCCATGGGTGTCGTAAGAGCCGACTAAGGGACTCGAGGGATGTGTATTGCAATTTTAGGCGATGGGCTGACAACCTGTCACTATAGTGCTACACAGTTATCTGATTGACCCTCAAGCTTTTGTCAGACGTGGTGTTAATATCCGTTTTACGGCCGTTAACGCTCTGCCTGATAGGCGTGATTTATGTATGTATGTATGTTAAAAAATATACTGATTTACCGATGTAATAGATAGTCCGTGCTTCGGAGGGCACGATAATACGACTCAGTTGCTGATTACTGAGCCGGCGTTACGCAACCATGTGAATGTGAATGTCTACCAGTAACCTAGTAAGCGGTGATAAACTCTGACACCAAGGTTCATCGGGTATTTCCACAAGAGAGAAAAATACTGGTTAATTTTCTACATGTATTGCAGGGGTATGTCCAATACACAATGGTACATTAAATGTTAAGTATTCAATTTAAAGATTAGTATAGTACAAAATCATAAAATATGTAGATAAGTACTTACTTGTGACCATGACATGACACAGAATGAATCAGCCAGTCACATACACATGATGTTATTTGACAATACGTGATGCAGAAAAGTGCAGGTGTTACACCGTATGAATCAAACTGCACTTTTCGATACGTGGCCTGCATACTAAGGCGGTCCGTCGTTGCGTATTTTAACGTATCGCAACGCGTCTGTCAGATGAAAGGATATTGCGAATTCCGATCTTATTCCAGTAAAAATATGGTGCGTAAAGGATGCGTCTGTCAAACAACTTGACAGACGTATCCGTAAACATTTACTTGGAACAGATAACTTCCAACATGATGGAGTTGGATACCTTCGTCCAATAAGTATTTGTCTTATTACAATTTTTGAATAGCCGTAGTTAACGTCAAACTGTTTTCTGGCGAATTGCTCCCCAACCACTTATAGAACTGTCGGACATTTGCACTAAGTGTCGATGTACAACCAAATGAACCCGGCACCGGAGTTTCTGACTATTTACACTTATATTAACATTAACAGCCACAATATTCCACTGCCTGGACATGTGCTTTCACCTGTTGACCCCCATAAATAGCAAGCTTGGCAGGCGGATTGGCGACCGCAGTTCAATCTGTTGCATTGACAGGGATCGCTGATACCCATTCCTGGGATGATTATCCTTTAGTTCTTCTTCTATCGTGTCGATGGAAAGCCGATCGCCACAAATTTCGTTCGACCAGTATTTTTCCACTCTCACAGCATTATTATTGGCTGTCATCAGCTGCTCCTGCGTACAGGTGGTAGGACACGCAGAGCACGATATAAGGTGGACCGTGGTTTGTGGGTCAACCGAAGATCGGGGTCTTGCGTGAACCCCCACCTGGAACGGTTATGTTTGCTCCGGCCGACCGGCCTTTTGTTGCTTTTTACGATACCCATGGGTAGAATTGGGGTGATGCTATTCTAAGTCGGCACACTTAAAAACAACTTAAACAACGGAAGACAAATACTCGTAAAGGTCCTCAACCTTGTCTAGCAAGAGGCGATGGGCCATGTCGCCTTCAAGGATCCATGGTAATCAAAAGCGGTATCACGCTTGACTGACCACCTCTGTCATGAACTGACGAACTCCTCGCCAATAAAGGGCAATTTGGCATACATTGCTGGTTATATTCTACATCTACATCAGCCTATTGCAGTCCACTGCTGGACGAAGGCCTCCCCCAGGGTACGCCATAGGGCACGATCTCCCGTTTTCGCCATCCAGTCGCAACCAGCCGCCTTTTTTAAAGTCATCGGTCCACCTGGTCGGAGGTTGTCCAACACTACGCTTGCCGAGGCGTGGCCCCCACTCGAGAACCCGCTTACTCCACCGTCCGTCGGTTCTACGACAGATGTGCCCAGCCCACTGCCACTTCAGTTTGTTACATTTCCAGACTATATCCGTTACTTTGGATTTGATCCATTATAGAGATACCGAGCATAGACCTTTCCATAGCTCTCTGAGTGACATGTAACCGGTGGGCTAGTTGAACTGTCAGGTTCCACGTCTCGACTCGGCTGGCTATATTGAGCTAATCGTATTGGCACCTGTAAAATAACCAGCAATGTACGCCGCATCGAACCCTTTTGGGTGTAGTCGCTGATTCTGTCTTGGTCTGACTCACTTAGCCATACAAAGAGACACGTGCACAGAACTAATGCAATACTTAGTAATATATTAGTATGTCTACTAAGGTTTTCCCGGTAGTAGTTTACTTAGGGAAAGTGACAAAAATGAGTAAACATACTACTCCCAATACTCTCAATAAATAATTCCTTATCCGAACTAATATTATAAATCTGAGAGTTTGTGTGTGTGTGTGTGTGTATGTATGTTTGTTACCTCTTCACGCTCAAACGGCTTGACCGATTTGAATGAAATTTGGAACACAGGTAGAGTAAACCCGGAATAACACAAAGGCCACTTTTTACCGCGAAAAAAAAAATCCACGGGAAAATGAGTGGCAGCGGGTGAAACTGCCTGGGCGGAAATCTAGTGTGATTATTATTTTTTTTATTTTATAAAACTTTTTTGCACAAAACGTACAAATGGCGGGCCTAATACCTCGCAGCATTCTCTACCGGCCAACCGTAGGGTAACCGCCTTTGCTTACTTTTAGTATTAAGTTTTCTGTATTGTTTTGTTTCTGTTGTGTATGTTGAAAGCAATAAAATGTTCATCTATCTATCTATTTATCTCGAAACGGGTGCACTAAAATGTGAAAACGGTAAAATGAGAAGTTACTTTCTAAAACATTATATGTCTCCAGTTATATTTACCAGTAGCTCGAAGTTATAGGCTTAACTCTAAAGGTCAACAAAATTGCTTCAAAGATTTCAGCCCACGGAAAGTAAGACGTCATACTGCAAAGCGCTTTCCTGTCCCACGCAAGTTTACAGCAATCTATTCTGGTTCATTGGGTGTTTCCGTATTAAGTCTGGGAAGATCTCTGTCCACTAAATTCAGACGTTTGTTTTGTTGGCAAGCCGAAACTATCCTTTAACCTTGCCTTTTATACGTCTGTCTGGATAAGTACATGGTTTTCCTACTTGTCGTCCGTATATACATACATACATATATCACGCCTATAATCCCTTGCGGGGTAGGCAGAGCGTAAATGGCCGCAAAAACGGACTTTTACACCACGTCTGTCAAATATTTGAGGGATATTCTGAAAATTGTGTATCGCCATAGTGACAGGTTGTCAGCCCATCGCCTAAAATTGCAATACACACCCTCGAGTCCCTAAAGTCCGTAGCTGCGTATTTTTAATGAGGAAATATTGAAAGTTACTCCACCGACAAGAGTTTTACTCCTAAACTTAAAGAGAGAGAGAGCAAGCCACACACACACAAACAAACACACACACAAACAAACACACACACACACACACACATATCACGCCTATAATCCCTTTTGTTAGCGAGACAAAAGGCAAAAACGTCATCTAAACATGCATGTGCCAGTCTCAAATTCCACCCACCTTCACTTGTAGAGCGTGCGGAAAACTATGCCGCTCCCGTATCGGCTTATACAGCCATGAAAAATCTTGCCTCAGACACTATTAAATCGTCTGTCACAGACGTGTGAGGCCAATGATGATAATCCCTTGCGGGGAAGGCAGAGCGTAAACGGCCGCAAAATACGGACATTTACGCCACGTCTGACAAATATACGAGGGTAATTCGTAAAATTGTGTATTGCTATTTTATTACACGTAAAATATACGTGCACTAACAACATGACCATGACAATATCATCAGTTGCATATTTGCCCTCTATCCGTGGCCGATGGACCGATTAATGACAGTTGCTCACAGATCGCCTTTATTCAGTTATTTAATTATACAGTTACGTAACAGCCGTAGCAGACACAAAATTCGTTTCTTGCGGCGTAACAAAACGGAATCTTTCGCGAAGTCTATCAAATACCTTGTAGGGTTTTTTTTTTGTTGTCTAGTAAAACCATTTATTTTGCCACAGAGACATACTTTATGTTATGATATACAGTAAGTTAGTACAGTGGTGCATTCAGACCATGTAACTGAACAACTTTCCATAAAAAAATATTTCAGGAAACGTCAACATTTTTGGACTTCCCATAGTAATTGCAGTCAGCTGCTCGTGAGGGAAGTCGAATATATTTTGTCGTTTCCTGACATATGTCCCTAAGGGTAAGTTGTTCAGTTTCATGGTCTGCATGAACCCTTTAAGTATTCGGAGGGCTGTCCCTTACACCTCGTATATATGTATTACTATATATCAGTTCTTATGTTAAACAGTCTGTATAAGCAACAAACAATTCATGAAATAACAAGCAGACAAAAATGAGTACTAGTATAAAGAAATACCTAGTTCGTGAGACAATTTCTTAGGAACATGATAAAAAGTAATCAAATAAAAAAAAGAATTATATATTGACAATGGCCTCAATTCCGAATATAAATTCCCTTACCTTAAATAAGTGCTGTCACTTTCCGTCAAATAGTTTTCGAAAATATAGGATTTAACTATCCCTTATCATATTTAAAAATATCAATGGGTATTCTTCGCAATTTCTAGTCAATTTAGTCGCCATTGTATTCATTGTCGCCTCATTTTGACGGATAACACGTATTTTGCGCCAAAATAAGACATGAGATGATTAAATACCTATCTCTTATCCTTTTCTAGACCTATTTGACTAAGGTAATTAATTAAAGGTAAGTTAAGAGAATTTATATCCCGAATTCAGGGCATTGACAAGTCATTGTGACGAGGTCTCAGTGTACCAATGAAACATGAACGCGACCGCGTCATCCAAAACCGTTCCATGCGCAAAGCTACCGGGGCCGTCCGGGGCGCCCTGGTACTTGCCAAACGCCAACCTCCACATCGACTTAAGCCTCCCCACCACTAAAGCCTATATAAAGGAGCCCCTGAGCTAAAATCGTAGTCGGACCAAAAAATTAACTGTAGCAACGAAAAAAATATACAACGTATTTTCAGCCCATATTGCCTCTAATAGGGGCTAAGGTTTTTATAAATTATAGGGTGTTGAATACTTGCTGTTCAGATTTTGCATGGAGTAGGTACTTACAGGCAAAATTAAAAGCATCTACATAATTTGAAAACAAATCATTCATAGCTCATAAGAAGTATACCATCATCATCATTAAAATCTAATTTAAGGCGAGTGTAGTAGTGAACGGCCTCGACAGTGGTGCCACTTCACAAAAAAAATATTTATTCCTAATAAAAAAAATCTATCGAATTCAATGAAAATTCGCTGTTATTACCAAAAGTGGTCGTTTTTAAGCACTTTTTGCCATAACTTTAATTACAGTGAATTTTGTCATATAGAGGTAGATTGCAGGTTCAAATTTTACTGAAGGATACTACAAACTTGAGCAACGGACACTAATAGATTGATTGTATAAATGTACGAGTTCCTTTAGTCGTTACTTGCGACAACCACGGAAAAAAAATGGGGTGATGCTATTCTAAGCCGGCATCACACGGCAGACCTACCTAAATAAAACTATCCGCTTAAATGTCCACAATCTAGTAAAAATTGTTATATAAATCATGTGGTTCAGTCTTCAGCGGCCTAACCAAACTGAGAACAATCTCATAAAGTGATATATCGATACCAATTCTGTGTCTTTCTATTAGCACGCACAGACACACACACACATATCACGCCTATAATTCCTTGAGGGGTAGGCAGAGCGTAAACGGCCGCAAAAAACGGACATTTACCTACGCTACGTCTGACAAATGTTTGACGGTTATTTGAAAAAAATGTGTATCGTCATAGTGACAGGTTGTCAGCCCATCGCCTAAAATAGCAATACACACCCTCGAGCCCGCCTTAGTCGCCTTTTACGAAAGAAATGGGGTGATGCTATTCTAAGTCAGCATCACACGGCAATTCTATGAGTAAGAAGTTAATAAAAACTTTTTAAATAATAAAGGTTATTTGCGTTCATCGACCTCCTAAAACGTTATCAAATAATTTCAAACCATAAAAATACTAGGCGTACCAAGAACGTGCTAAAACAATACGTAGTTACTTAGAGGCGGTTCTCACACGCACCGCACGAATTTACGGCAGATGGAGCCGAGACGCGCGTTATTGGCGTCAAATTACACTTGGAAAAATGAAAATTCGCGGGAAATGGATGAGCCAAGGTAGCCCAGATGGAAGAGGCGTCGCCACTAGTGATGGTGAAAGTCACAGCACAGGTTCAAATCCTGCTCGCAAGTTTTCTAAAATTTCCAGATCCGATATGAAGTTTAGGAGATACCAGACACAAGGCGCCACATCTTCAGGCTTCTTCTGGGTGAGCTCGCTCCATCTTAGCCTCTGTCTCTGTCCTATGACCTAGACTAGAGTCAAGAGCAAACCCATACTTAATAAAAAAAATATCTAACACAGGTTGTCATTTCTATGGTGGCTGTTTACCGCAGTATCGTCAGGCGCGTGTGCAATTCAACTATATTGTAACTACGTTTCGAATCGCACCTTGCTATGCCGCATTTGACAAATGCTTGAAAGTAGGACAACCGTGGCCTCAATTTTCATATTTACTTACATTGAATTCTACAAATTCATCGAAGCTTTTGATATCCATTGCTGGTTTTAAACGCGCCTTAGTTTTGACTTGCTTTGGTGAAGCGGTAATGTACTTTAAATTTGAAGTGAAATAAAATATTTTTTCAAAGAATTGTCCGTCACGAAGATGGTTTAAAGCCGTAGTAATTGTTGTTGTATTTTTTTTTGTTCGCGGAACAGTTGCTCTTTAAGTCAATATTAAGTAACTGGCAAAGAGTTTGTGTTTCGTAAGGCATTCTAGTTCGTAAAACTTCGTAACACTTTCAATTTTCTTTGTGTTGTGCCTATTTGCACTTCGAGTTACCCATTTAAAGTAAATTAAATGGCTAAATTCTCTTTTCTATTATTATGCCTTAGAATAGCATCACCCCATTTCTTTTCCGTAAGAAGCGACTAAGGGACTAGAGGGTGTGTATTGCAATTTAAGGCGATGGGCTTACAACCTGTCACTATGGCGATACACAATTTTCCGAATGCCTCTCAAATATTTCTCAGACGTGGCGTAAATGTCCGTTTTTTGTGGCTGTTTTGCGTTCTGCCTACCCCGCAAGGGATTATAGGCGTGTTATGATATGTGATAATGTGTGTATAAACGAACTAAATGATTGAACCCGTTTTTGATTCACTTAGGGATTTTTTCACAACTAAAAATGCAATTCCATTTGAAGGTACTTAAGCCCTTAAATTTCTACAGAAAAGGGTATATAATTTTGGAAACAACCAGTTCAAAACCATTTAAAAAATATTCACTGCACTTTCCATCTACAAAGCGACATTTAACTACCGTGTTTTGACCTAGTTTCGAAAACGCCCTTTTCCGGTGGTTTCTTTAAAACGGAAGCCCTTTTTAAATCACTATCAAAAAGACAACAAAGAATTTTTAATACTTTCTCTTTCTAGTATGGAACGTTGAAATTTTCCGTGCAGCTTTAGAAGGTTTAACGGATTAGTGTATTTTGGTCATAATTGCATTTGGTCATAACTAATTTTGAGTTGATAAAATATGAGTATTTAATTCTTTTGATCTAGTATATTTTAAAATTAAATAATAGGTGATTTACAGGTTAAATCTGTGCAGTTATTTGTATTGTTTACCCGAAAAATATAAAAATTATAAAAATAAATGAATAAAATCAGGCGCTAGCTATTTCATATAATAGTATGTAGGTAATGTTCTATTCAAAACTATTAAATCTGTATTCTACACAGAATTTAGATAGATTCTGTAATAGATGTTTTTATTCTGATAACATTAACAGCTACAATGGTCCACTAATTGACATGAGCCTTCCCCTATTGGAGGGTATTTCCATACTCATACCGTGCCGTGTGGTGCCGGCTTAGAGTGGGAGTCGTAAGAAGCGACTAAGGGACTCGAGGGTGTGTATTAGTGATGTAACGAATGTCCGTTTTTGAACATTCGCGAATGCGAATATCTGATATCGACATTCGCGAATGCGAATGCGAATGCGAATGTTCAGTTTTTTGTTTCTTTTTTTATATTTTCTAAATGATCCTTAAGGGTCCGAACATTATTGTGTTTATTTCAACATCGCAATATACAAATACAATAATTACGCACAAAAACGATTGAAAAATAATTTTCTAATAATTACAAACAAATAATTTCTTATGATTTTGATTCAAACACTTGTACTCGTTTCACTTATTTTTTATTTTCGTCCCAACCGGTTTCGCTTAAATAAGCATCTTCAGGGGGCAATTACACTTTTCGTACTAAAATATACAATTAAAATACATCGAAAACAGTTCTATACATTTGATGATAGTGCAATAATGTATATTGTATATTTTAGTACGAAAAGTGTAATTGCCCCCTGAAGATGCTTATTTAAGCGAAACCGGTTAGGACGAAAATAAAAAATAAGTGAAACGAGTACAAGTGTTTGAATCAAAATCATAACAATGGAGTTTCACCAAGTGCCGACAATTGCAAGTATAAACTATAAATAATTTCTTCTTTAGTCTTATATTGCCCGCGCGATGCGCTGGACTTCTCTATACGCCACATCGCAACAGACTGGAAGGCGAAAAGGCGTCAAAGCTTTTGTTTTTAAAATTTAATATTCCTTTACTTATTAACTTCAGGAATACTAAAAAGAGACAATTGTTATTTTTTAAAGTGGTTCCAAAATAATAGTAATAGTTTTGAATATTTATAGACAGATCTCTATGAAAAGTACAGACTGATAGAAGTTTAAGAAAGATTTTTTGTTTGGTAAAATTTTAATTTCAATATTTTTATGTTTCTTTATAAGCAGATTTATTTAGTTCATGTTTTGTTAGATGATTATTATTAAAATATCTTTATTCTATTAAACATATTTTTAAATCTAAGTTCCTTTTTTCTCGTTCCTCCCTTGCTTTCACATTCGCAAAATATTCGCACTATTTTTGCGAATGCGAATGCGAATGTCAAAAAATATGCGAATATTCGCGAATGCGAATGCGAATGCAAATATTCGTTACATCACTAGTGTGTATTGCAATTTTAGGCGATGGGCTGACAACCTATCACTATAGCGATGCACAGTTTTCCGAATGACCCTCAAACATTTGTCAGACGTGGTATAAATAGCCGTTTTTTGCGGCTGTTTACGCTCTGCCTACCCCGCAAGGGATTATAGGCGTGATATGTGTGTGTGTGTGTGTGTGTTCCATACTCATCACGATTAGTAGGCGGATTGGCGAGCGCAGTGCAAGACATTATATTCACAGGGAACGCTGCTGCCCATTCCCTGGATGATTATCTCTTAGTCGCATTTTACGACAACCACGAGCAGTAGCTTAGAATAGCATCACCCCAATTCTATTCCGTATTACGCCGTCCTTAAATTTAAAGATAAATCTATGACCAGACAGCACTATGACCAATTGCAACTAACTAGTTTTGACCATCTTTTAGTGAAAGTAACTGGCATGCAAGCCTACTAGCACATTATATAACCAGCCAGTAAACTATTACGACACCAAAAGCTACTATTCGAGAAAAGGTACCCGAAGGTACTATAGAGGTACTATGAAAGGAAAAGTTGTTTTGCTTCTGTGGATAAAAGTAAAAGAATGGAGTTTGGTTTACATTGCTGTTTCAGTATGGTTTGTAGTTTATTATTATGATGTAGATTTGTTAGTATTTTGACTAACAATTTTGAAGGAAAATGCTGATTTAGGTAAAATATTGTGTTTTACTGTTATTGCACGGCTGCTATTTTATGATATGTTATTGTTATAATTAATCTTTTATATAAATGTTTTTTTGTTTTTAATCTGATATTACATTTGATATTTCAAGTGATGTATGATGAATGTATTTAATTAATTTAATATTTTTATTGTTTGATGAAACTATTGTACATATTAGTTACAATTCTTAACTTTTAGTCGTTTATTATTTTTACTTGTAGCTACCACTGATTTAATTATTGAACATACCAGTTATGAACTTGGTTTTTCACATAGCAAATAAACGTATTTTATCTAGTCTTATCTAATTAATGAATAAACTCTTGTAATTGCCTGGCCTGTTTGGATGTCTGGCAGCTTTTCAGTGCTGTATGATGCTGGCTTAGAATAGCATCACCCCATTTCCTTTCCGCGGGTGTCGTAACAGGCAACTAAGGTATTCGAAGGTTTCATGTGTATTTAAATTTTAGGCGAGAGACTGACTAACTATAGTGATACACAACTTTTCTGAAACGGCCCTCAAATATTCGTCAGATTTGACGATAGCGACCGTATTTTTAAAGCAGGCAATGCTCCGCTTACCCCGCAAGCGATAAAGGCGTGATATGTGTGTACTATTCAATTTGATTGTTCTTACTCAAATTAAATTTATACATTCTTCGTCTTCTTCTTGTTCGTCAGCACGGTTTCGCCCACTGTTGGGCATATGCCCCTCCTAAAATGTATACATATTAAGTACTTACTACTGATCTATTTGGTACCTTTTTGAGTAAAATTTCTATTCTAAATTATTCTATATTCTTTATTTCTAATCTAAATTATTCTATTTAAAAAACGCTCTTTTACCAACGCCAAGTCTCTTTTGAAAATAAATCGAGATAATTTCACAAACATAAGAATTTAAATAACTTGTTCATATAAACAACTGTTTATATAAACAACTGTTTTGTTTATTTGAACAATGTTTACTTACAACATGTGCCTTACATTAATTGGACAGAAATGGTATGTTTATCAAATTGTATAACCCATTTAGCAATTAAATTTGAAATTAGAATTCTATTTCGAATTTCAAACTGGTTTTATTTGATCGTGTCGCTTTTGTTTGTCGATGTTGAAATTAGTGTTCCTATTTCGAATTATTTGAACAGATTTGACGGAAAAGTTGGTATCGGGAATTTTCATACTGTCTTGTGAAACTTTCTAACATTTTACCCGACTAAAAAAGAGGAAGCGCAGAGTAGGTATATAATAGGAGATAAGGTATAAAAAAGGGAAATATACCTTAAATTAGCACTGTCATTTTCCGTCAAATAGGTTTAGAAAATGATAGGAGATATCTAAGTCCTGTCAGGTTCAAAAATGTCAATAGTTTTTTCGCAATATCTAGTCAATTTAGTCGCCATTGTTTTCATCGTCGCCTTATTTTGAGAGATAACGCGTATTTAGCATCAAATTATTAGACATGACATCCCCTATCGTTTTCTAAACTTATTGGACAGATAGTGACGGATCTAATTTCAGGTAGGTTAAGATAAATTATTTCTCAAATTAAGACCTAAATTTAACACTCTTTAGTCAACTAAGTTACGTTATAATATGAGTATGAAGTATTTTAAGGACAATTCTTAGTTCATAAATGAAAATATTTTTAGCGTTGGCCAGGGATTGAACCCGGGACCTGTGAGTACCGTTCCACCGCTCAGCCAATAAGCAACCGGCGCCCCGACCGAACGCTTCCAAATTTCCAACATCTTGATACTCGTCTTCAAGCGACTTACCACAAAATAAACCATAGTACAAAATGACTCCTTTTTTGAGTGTACTTTTTATGTCTGTGTGTGCACCTAGCGTAAAATTACTGTTGACGGTGCGTACACGCATTACGTAGGTATACACACCTACTACCTACTACTGACCTCAATACTAGTAACGTTGAGGCTTTGTTTGGTGGAACGGTATGTTTTTTATACGTCATCAACCAAACACAGCAAGTATTTAAAATACTTTTATTCTTATTTTTGACCTGGAATACTTGTTTCTGAGAATCCCCCTTTAATTTTTATTACAAAGATTGTAGACAAATCGTTAACTTTTACATACATACATAGAATAAAGTTATTTCATTTTTCATTTTCATACATACATATATCATATCATCGCCTGTAATCCCTAACGGTGTAGGCAGAGCGTAAACGGCTGTAAAATACGGACATTTACGCCACGTCTGACAAACATTTGAGGGTCATTTGGAATATTGTGTATCACCATTGTGACAGGTTGTCAGCCCATCGCCTAAATTTGCAATACACACCCTCAATTCCCTTTGTCGCTTCTTACGACACCCACGGGAAAGAAATGGGGTGATGCTATTCTAAGCCGGCATCACACAGCGAATAAGGATGTTTTAACTTTCTCACTCTAAAGTCTATAGTTTTTATCTCCCTCTATATTTTTCATAAAATAAAGAAGTTGTGTTAGCCATATTGAGGTCAGATAGTGTGTATGTGGCGTTGTTACTACTAAAGTACCGCCGTCCCAATAAGTCGTATTTGACAGCTGTCATCTCTATACTAAAATAGATGTCAACAAGGGAAAATAGAACCTCTGCCATAGTATTATCATGAATCTGACAGCTGTTAAATACGAGTTATTGGAACGGCGGCGACGGTACTTTAAGTACGTAATATCAATTCCATAGTTTATTTAACGGTCTTTGCGCAGCCAACTAACGTTAAACTGCATACTATGAGTTGCACCTCGAGTTAACCATTATAAGGTTCAGCCTTTACTGGTTAAGCTGCCAGAATATTATATTTATATTAATTTTTGGAACGTTGATGTGTACTTTTTTCTCAAAGTTTTTATTCCTTTTGCATATACAGCAGGGTGTAAGGGACAGGTTGCATTCATACCATAAAACTGAACAACTTGAAATTATTTCAGGAAACGGAACCGATCGTCTTCTTCCTTTCGAGTGGGTCCTCGAGTCGTCCAATTCGTGATTTTGTATGGAAGGTCGAATATTTTTCGCTGATATATGTTCCTAGGGGAAAGTTGTTCAGTTTCATAATCTGCATTATCAGTATTCGGAGGGCTGTCCCTTACATCCCGTATAAAGATGATTGTAACGGAATAGATTACAAAGGTTTTTTTTGAATTTAAATCGTTAAAAAATCTTACCTTTAAAGTACACGTACAACATACATTCGGTATAGGTACATACATACATTCATATAATCACGCCTTTAATCCCTTACCAGGCAGAGCATAAACGGTTGTAAAAACTTACGTTTACGCCACGTCTGACAAAAATTTGAGGGTCATCTACATCTACACTTAATATTATAAAGAGGAAAGATTTGATTGTTTGTTTGTTTGTTTGTTTGCATCGAATAGGCTCCGAAACTACTGGCCCGATTTTAAAAATTCTTTCACCATTAGAATCCTACATTATTCCTGATGAACATAGGCTATATTTTATACGAGAAAAAAATAGGGATCCGCGTGAAAATTTCGATAATGTAACCCAACGTGTGAAAAATGTACCCAAAAAATATCTTATATCGCGTACGCTGTGGAAATTATTGACAATAGAGCAAAGTGATGTACTACAGTTTTATAGAGGACATCAATATCTATAATAATGTCCGCGATACCACATGTCTAACTATTACAGTTAAGCCACAATAACTACTTTTTTGTTTAAAAATGTTCAAATGAACCAAAAAACTATATTATATAGGGTACGCTGTGGAAATTATTGACAATAGAGCATAGTGATGTACTACAGTTTTATAGAGGACATCAATATCTATAATAATGTCCGCGATACCATATGTCGAACTATTACAGTTATGCCACAATAACTACTTTTTCATTTAAAAATGTACAAACTACGCCACATTATTCGTACCAGTAGTGTAATGATTACATTTAATCATTACTGTATTAAAGGGTGTAAGGGATAGCCCTCCAAATACTGATAGGGTACATGCAGACCATGAAACTGAACAACTTTCCCCTAGGATTATATTTCAGGAAACGTAAAAAAACTGACTTCTCATAGTCAATGCAGTCAGCTGATTGTGATTTTGTATGAAAGGTCATTTTTTTGGCGTTTCCTGACATATGTTTCTAGGGGAAAGTTGTCCAGTTTTATGTTTCATGCACCCTATCAGTATTGTTTCATGCACACTGTCCCTAACTCGGTATAAAAAAAGACGACAAAAAACATTAAATAATGCATTAAAAAATCTACACTAAAATAATACATACATACACATATCACGCCTATTATCCTAAAGCCGCAAAAACGGTCATTTACGCCACGTCTGACA
This sequence comes from Tuta absoluta, assembly GCA_027580185.1. Taxonomy (NCBI): domain Eukaryota; kingdom Metazoa; phylum Arthropoda; class Insecta; order Lepidoptera; family Gelechiidae; genus Tuta; species Tuta absoluta. The sequence continues at coordinate 511,184 of JAQAHW010000048.1, forward strand.
TATGTTTGAGGGTCATTTGGAAAATTGTGTATCGCCATAGTGATAGGTTGTCAGCCCATCGCCTAAAATTGCAATACACACCCTCAAGTCCCTAAGTCGCCTCCTACGACTCCCACGGGAAAGAAATCGGGTGATGCTATTCTAAGCCGGCATCACACTAAAATAATAATAATATAATCTACACTAATATTAGGAACAGGATTTTTTTATTGTTTGTTTGAATTGAATAGGCTCCGAAACTACTGAACCGATTTCAAAAATTCTTTTACCGTTAATTGAAATTGAAATTCTTTATTCAATGTAGGATAGTATTATCACTTATTGACGTCATGAACCGTCATTCTAAGAAAATAAATTTGTATCACACTTTTTTTTTATTACAATTTTGTTATGACCTAATAGAAAACCGGCTCGGGCGGGATAAAAATATATAAATAAAGGCACTGCCATGGGGTTGGCCAGGTTAATCACACGGCATGTAACTTTACGCCACCACCATCTGAAAATGATATTTGTTTCAAATTAAAGTCAAGATTTTTAGAATCCTACATTATCCCTGATGAACATAGGCTATATTAAACTGTCTTATTCCCGGGGGGAAATTGTTAGCGGCGGGTGAAACCGCTGGGCGGGCTGCTAGTTTGGAATATATTCTGAGATTTCTTTTTAGAAATAAGCTGACCTGTTGTGTATTGTTCTATATGTTATGTCCATTGTGTTATATTGTGTACAATAAATGGTGAAATAAATGACCAGTTGACGTAAAGTCATATCATTTACTAAGTAACTAATTTATAATTGCATCATTAATTACCTTAATAACGTCTTTATGCCATTATATTGTATAAACGTTAAGAATGCTATAAAACACTTATTTAGGCACTCATTTTACATAAAAAATATCAGTTTAATACATAAAAACTTATCAAATTAGTAAATTGATCTTTCATTTTATGAATGTAGACGAACGTTCATTTTAATACTGGTTTGTAAAATGAAATAATAAATTGTGTTTTGCGATTGTAATTATTAAAAGACTAGATTTTCGCCCAGCGGTTTCGCCCACTGCCATTCATTTTCCCGTAGTAATAGTTGTTTTCCTGCGGTAAAAAGTGGCTTATGTGTTATTACAGGATAAACTTTACCTGTGTTCCAAATTTCATGTAAATCGGTCAAGCCGTTTGAGCGTGAAGAGGTAACAAACATACATACACACACAAACATATTTATAATATTAAGTACGGATTTTGCTTCAAATGGCATCACCCTATTTCTTTTCCGTGGGTATCGTAGCAGGCGACTAAGGGACTCGAGGGACTGCGAATTTTAGGCGATGGGTTGACAACATGTCACTATGGTGATTCTCTGAAACGGCCCATGTTTGTGAGAGGTGGTGTAAAGTCCTGTTTTTTTTACAGCCGTTTATGGTCTGCTTTCCCCGCAAAGGGATATAGGTGTGATATGTTAGTATGTAATTTGTATTGATCTCAAGTTTAAATACATTTTGTAGTTTCTATCTCATTAACAGACCAAACTGCTAAAACATCTATTTTGTTATCAGATTTTATTCATAATTGTCATGTCTAGACGTGACCCAAACTAAATATTAAAAAATTCCTCATTATCATTAATTATCAAGGTTATTAGTAGTATTAATACGTGATCTTGTGGCATCTACACTATGATCAAACTTGATCAGCACTAAAAAAAAACTTGAGAAAAAATGGCTAAAGAAATGCCAGCGAACCCAAACGATTCGGCTAGTTCGGCTATTATTAATTGAATTCATAACATTTTTCTATTATTGTTATTGAATATGTTAGATTTTATTGTTTAGTACATATATATGTTATTATTAGGTAAGAATATGCTCTCTCTTCTCGACTGTGCCCTTACTAACAGGGTTCATTTTTACCATATTTTGTATGTGAATTTGATTATGCAATCGAACCGCAAGCGTCTGTCAGACGAAAGGAAAATGTGAATTCCGATCTTATTCCCATACAAATACAGCTGCGGTACGTTGTCAAACGACTTGACAGACGCATCCGCAAACGCAACGTAGCCGTATTTGTTTTGTATGGGAATAAGTTCGGAATTCACAATATACATTTCAATTTCATGTTAATATTATGACGGTGGTTATGAATGTCATACCTATAGCGCCAAAATACGGATCTGACAGCTGTCAAATCAAGTTGTTGGGATGGCTGTTGCAGAATTTATTGATAATGTTGTCCGTCAAAAGAAATGAGGCAAAAAATCTAAAAATAAATCTTTTTTCTGTTATAGAGAGAAAATTTCAATAATACAAACTATGGAAAAAATTCATAATGAAACAAATGACAGCTGGTGCCTATGTTATGAAACTACAGGCTACAAGTCCACAGGTGACATTCTTAGTACTTACATTGTATCATAACGGCTAACCGAATACGCAATGAACATTGAATTTTACCTGTAAAATTGTAGCCTGTGATATGATAATATCGGGTACTGGTCTTTGTATTACAAAGAAGAATTCCTGTCAGTTTCAACAGTACAAATCCTACTAATATTATAAATGCGTAAGTTAATATGTTTGTTTGTTACTTCTTCTCGCGAAAACTACTGAACCGATTGTAATGAAATTTAGCACACACATAGAAGGTAACATGGATTAACACATAGGATAGTTTTTATCACCACTCGAGGGTTATGCGGGCAACGCCGCGGGTAACAGCTAGTTCAGTCATAATATTATAGAGCATTTTTACGCGAGGGTGTGTATTGCAGTTTTAGGCGATGGGCTGACAACCTGTCACTATGGCGATACACAGTTTTCCGGATGACCCTCAAATGTTTGTCAGACGTTGCGTAAATGTCCGTTTTATGCGGCCATTTATGCTCTGCCTACCCTGCTAGGGATTATAGGCGTGATATGTATTTTTACGCTTCTATAGATAAATAGTTTGATGCGGAGATATTTGACCGAGCCCATGTAACGCAATAGTCGGTAGGGTACAAAAACTATGACGGTCCACTGATTAAATGGATCATGGTAGGTGCGAGTACCTTATTGTTTGTTAGCATAGCAGAGTTTTGAGGTTAATGCCACTATTGTTGTGATGAGCTTGATATTTGCTGCTATAAGCAAAATACGAAATGTAAAAAAATACTGTTAATATTTCAATAAGTGAAGCCCATAAAACTGAACAATTTTCCTCAAAAAACATTGGTTCGATAAGTATAGTCGACCTAAGTTCCTAAGGGTAAAGTTGTTCAGTTTCATGGGCTGTTACACCTCTTGAAATGTATTTAGATTTTCAGATATAGAAATTATAGTGTGTGTGTAGGTAGGTCAGTATTTTTTTTTAAGAAACTGATGAAAACTATTGAGATACAATATTGTTTCTAGATATTATTTATTGTTTGTGGCTGCTTGTTATTTAATCTAGATACTGAGGATATCTCGAAGAAGAAAATCAAAAGACATTAAAATATAATATTTCGCATAAGTATTTTATTACAAACGAAACGATCTTACGACTAGTTTCCACTTACAAAAAATATAATATTATCTTAAATTTCTCGTATAAAAATAACTTATACATTCTTAACGCATTAGTTCATAATTATTTCTGTATGTGATCTCATGATATAACCTTAACTTACAAAATACACTTTTTTCATGCAAAAATATGTTTTTATTATGCTTTTTGTATATGTTTTTGTACCTATTATACATTTCATTCTTTGGCATGTGAAAACACACAGTTCCATACATTCACAATTTTTATATTAATTTAAACTATTTAAATCTAAAGTTATCATTTTAAATATGGCTTTAAAAATGTAAAAGGACGGAAATTCGTTCCACAAGTTGGTCTTAAAAATAAACATAATTAAAATACAATAAAGTTACAACAGATCGTTCGCAATTTCAAAATATATAGTGAGAACACATAGACGGTACATTTTATTCAAAATACGGTAACATTACAATACAGAAATCGGTAACTTACGTAATACCAAACGAACCAGGACTACCAACATAAGAAATAAAGTTCATCCTGATTCAGTTGCTAGTGTATATATAAATAGGGTGCTAGCACCAGTTATTGGCACGGTAATATTAAAAGTATAAATACAAGTTCTCGGCACACTTATAGCTATTACAAAATAGGCGATGGCGCAACGATTCAAGTCATTCTAAGCTTCGCATCTCGCTCTCACCATTGGTTGCGTAAAAAATTAACATACTATGAATTATGATCGTCCAATCGTGGTGAACCAACGTACAGATAGCGAAAGTTGCATTAGGTAACTAGGCAAGGTGGGAAAACTAGCATTCTTGAAGTATATGTCTTTGCCATAAATACAGGGTTATATTCTATTCACCCCGGAATTTTTATGGGTGATTCTACTCATGATTCTGAACAACTTTTATTATGGGGTCACCTGCGAAATAGCGAAAAAAAAACAGCTGCTCCATAGAAAAGTTCATACCTACTCAAACAAAATGTATGGAACAGCTGGGTCCTTTTTTCGCGATTTCGCAGGTGACTACATAATAAAAGTTATTCAGAATCATGAGTAAAATCACCCTGTAAAATTTCCGGGGTGAATAAAAAATAACCCTGTATATGAGTCTATATAAAACTGCAAATGACGTTTCAAACATGCTTTAAATGATTGCAAAATGTATACATTAAAATGTGATTCATATGACCAGCTACATAAATAAAATACTCAAAGCACCTTGTAATCGTGTATAAACATATAAAAGTACGTGATCAAAATACGCATCGACATATAAACATATGTAGAAACTGCTGTAGACGAGAGTGTGAATATATATTAGGGAAATAGAAAGTGAAAGTTATAAAGTGTTATCTACTTCCGTTGACAAAGAAACGGGTCCCACGTTCAAGAAATATACAAAGACAAAGTACACATGAATACATATACGTATACAAAGGTTACTTAACAGTCGCGTTCACCTCAGTACACCATTAGATACGTAGGCTTAACAAGATGTCAAAACCGACAAGTACCTTAATGGGGTCACAATTTTCTCATACCCAACCTTCGAGAACAATTGACAGATACGCTCGAAGCACCATCCATTGCCGCTCATATACAAACTACATTACGAGTAACAAGTCGAGGCAGCGATGTAAATCTAAAACTAGTTGTTAAACGCGTCACGACGCTTGGTGGGCGAGGCCATCTGACAGAGTCATGTATAATGTACTACAACGAGTCTTTTAATTGACTTTTATTGTGATTCAGGTGATGATTCATTGAGTTAAAAAGTAATGGACATTTGGAGCGTAAGGCTCAACTTTGACCCTTAGGCCCGACAATCTAAGCTATTAAACAATTAACTCATCAGATCGCACAAGTCTTATGGAATGTCTCCGAATTGCCTTAATCTAATATTAAAAGATAAATTAGAAATAAAGATTCGTGGTTTTCCTCCAATCGAGGAAACATGGAAACTTTACTTCGAACAAAGCGTGTAAAGAATTGAATAAATAAAAAAGAATCGAACGAGTGCGAAAATTTTGTTCACAATGCAAGTGATGAGTCAGAGATTCTAATTATATTCGCTGCAGAGTTTTCAATTCTTGTTTACTTATTTTGTCACGTGACATAATGAACACTATAAAAGTTTAAAAAATAGTTAAACTGTAGAGCAAGTTAATCGTGTTCGGAAAAGCAATTAAAATCGAGTTTCGAATCGTTATCGGTTAAAATTGTGACGTCACAATCGCCGCACTAATACTGACACTAACACTCAGTCTCACCCTCCTTTCTTTCCGTTATATAGTGTTCCACTTCGCCTAGTTCATTGAAGAGCTTCCAAGCTAGCACTAAACTCAGGATTTCAAGCACAGAAATAAGAAGAGTGATTCCAGCAATAACTGAACTGATGATCTTGGTGTACACAGATGCCACTTTAGCACATCCCAATCTTTCGTTGGCTTCCTTATCAGTGAACTCGCAAGTCGCTCTGTAGTAGCTGTCCAGACAGCAGGTCAGAGGCAGGTCGTTTCTCCAGCTCCTGTAGTCTCTCGCGTCATTAGCACCGCAGCATTTGAGTTTCCTTTCGATCCGTCCGAAAGCTTTGAAGACGTCAGGGTTGGACTGCGAGTTGTAGTAGCCGTCGTAGACAATGTCCTTGACAAACGTGTCGGTGTATTCTCCGTCAACGAACACGAAGATCAGCACAGCTGCGATCGCTTGCCCCAGGATGATGATGATGAGGAACAATCCATAGATTCCCAGGAGTCCTCTGCTTTCCTTCTGAGTGCCGCACCACCCACAGAAAGCGACGCACAAGACGAAGATGCCGAGTATGATAAACAGCCAAGGCGCCACTTGAGGCCAGTACACACGATAGTCCAGTAAGTAATGGTTAGTATTCCTCAAACCGACAAACTCAGTCACTTGCACGAAGAACCATATGCCGGTGGCCGCGGTCGCGATACCGAACACCGCGTAAACTATATTCAAAACATATAGCACGTTTTTGTACATATCTTCTTTAGACATGGTGAGAGATTATACGATGCGCGCGCGTGACTTCGGGGATCGTCGAAGACGGAATGAGAGGCGGCGCTTTGTGGCAACGTATTTTATAAACTCTGTTGGTCGAGGGCAGCAAGACTGTTGTACATACAGCCTGGTTGCCATTCACTACGACTACGTTTATCGATCCTGTGAGTTTCGCTATCGACAGGTAGAAACCGAGCAGCCTTCGTGGTTTGGAAAAGCGCAGCTAGATGGCGCTAGTATGTAGTATTTTGAGCTTTTCTTTGTGTAGTTTTGTTTTGCTTTCTTATCTGCCTAAATAGGTGTTGTGGTCGTTAAAGTTCGTTATTTTTATCGCAAGTCATAAAGATAAAATTTGCGTCAACTTGTATCAGGTTTTTGTGACAACTTAACGAACGGAAATACTTTTTAGGATTGATTTGACAGTTTTTGACTGGTTTGACATAATAATATATCTGAACTGAACAGAAGTATTTTGGCCCGTTTTAACGGCCGTTTACGCTTTGCCTACCCCGTAAGGGCTAAACGCGTGATTTATGTATGCGTATTTAGAAGTATTTTGATTTTAGTAGGTATATGTACTATATAACAGTAGTGACAGGATTTGTTAATTGTAAACACGGTTTAATGAAGCGCTTGAATTACCTACTAAGGTAAATTGTTAGCGTAAGACCTACCTAAAAAGATGCTCCAGTCAAATGAAAATCCATCTCTAAAACTGCATTTAAATTGGTCCAGTAAATTTAAAGATAAATGATAACATCTGTTTGCGCATACACATTCTCTCACCCCAAGCGCAACAAACAACTTTTACCTACTATTATCAAGAATATTATTTGTATGGCGAATATATAACATTTATAATTTTTGGCACTTATTGGTTCTATTTTATGTATGTTTAACTACAAAACTTTACCTATAGAAACCAAAAATTTCACACATGGGGGATTTGAACTATTTTGAACCCCACAAGTTCAGTATATACGAATAGGTTATAAAACTAGGCAGTGTCGATTTATAATATATAATACTTACAATATAAATAAATAATTATTTTTAGTTTTTGATAGGTATGTGTTTACTGGGTTACCTAAATAGGGCCATTACATTCCATACCAAAATAATCTTTGTTTAATTATTGAAGAATATATTATGCAAAACATTTATTAAAATATTTTTTTTTATAAGATTGCTAGTTTATTTAAGTTTTTTATCCAAGTTGCGATACCCTAGCAGGGTGCATTTTTGTGTCCAATTGAATTTTAAGATCTTTGTACAACTTTTGTAAGCAGATATAAAGAATTGTCAATAAAGTATCTGGTTTAAATCTGGAACGTACACCCAGGGTAAAATAAAATGGTAATGATTATTTTTAGGTTTTTATTTTTATTCAGGTTACCTATTTACATTAATTTAAAGCACTTATGTCTTTATTAAAAAATTGTCACAGATTACTAACACTGACTGATCAAAAATATGTGGATTACTTACAGGGTTTGAAAATAGTAAGTAAATATTATTTGTATAACAAATTGTGATTGTATTTCAGTCTAGTACATACATTTATTTGGTATTTATAACATAAATTAAGATACCATTCACACTGAACTTAAAAAATTACACCTTAAACTAGTTTTGACTAAAATCTGTAAGCTATTTTCATACGAGATTCTAAATGACAGATGAGATTTAAATAAATAATTATTAAGGTACTTAAATGATTAAACTGGGGCCCCTTTCACACAACAGTGTTTTCTTATGAAAATTTGTTTAAAATACAACAAAAATTCTGTCAATAAAATTTAAATTATGGTTTTACACGTTTTCTGCCAATAATTATGAATGATTTTTCATTGCCTTAAGTATAAATAACATAGATATATACATTTATTTCTACGCGAAGGTTATAAAATGCATAAACAATGTTTTACCTCATACTTCTAGAGTAACTTGTGTTAGTCACATCAATTTTACATACAAAAACACAAATATACATTCAAACTACTTATGAAGAGTAGAGAGATATACAAAGAACATTATTATGGCTTATTTTAATAACACAAAATGTTCGTTCCGCACTGTTACGTTAGATTTACACAATATTTGACATAAAATAGAGGTACGTTCTACGAAAACTTTACACAATTATAGACCTTATTAGCAAGGACTAAAGCTTAAAGTCTACAGAGTGTAGGTGGTGGAAATTACGGTGAACTATATTCTATTGTCGAACAAACTATGGTTTGTATTGTAACAAATTCAAGGGCTTTTGCAACAAAAACATCTTACTGTACTAACATTGACGTAAACGCTAAAAACGTGAACCAAAAAACATCATCAAGGTAGGTACTTATGGAGTCTGAGTCACTGAATTACACACCATTTGGGTACATAAGAAGTTGTCGTAAAAATTACATTTGCGTGAGATATTAGTCATTGAATGTAGCATGTAAAGGGGCCTTTCTAACGCATTGCGCAACTTAAAAGTTGGTCACTCTCTCTAACAAGAAAGTTACAACTTGCACACCATGAATCACTTAAATACGCTTCAACATACATTGAAGCTTAACTACTGAAACATTGTTCAGTTCTCTACCACACGAAGCGATGGACGACAAAGCGAATTACTGTTGTCGCCTTCACTTTGATAACCACACCTTCCTTACCTTAGCTAGTTTTGGAAGAATTCTCTATTTGGTCGGGTTTGCTTTACTCAAAATATAAGGTCTTAAACAAGACGAATTACTTGAGCCTTAAATGTTCACTCTTTTCAGGAGATAAACACGTTTTACGTAAACTACGCAGTTGAGAATACTTTACTTAAATATAAATGCAATTTTTAATTGTTTTAAAATAAAAAGGAGACTTAGTCTCTACCCGAAAATCTTCCAAAACCTCGCCAAATTCAGGCAAAATTCACACAATCTACTCACTTTTCCGATCCTTCCGGGATCACAGTCTCAAGGAACACATTTACACATATAGAGTCTTTAATTCACTTTACAATAGCACTTTCTTGCTGTCGGCTTCTGAAGGCGGCACTCTTGGCTTCTTGTTCATACTCTTGTGAAGAGCTGTTGCTGTACAGAAGCCGAAGCTGCCCAATAGAGCGATGAGGATGGAAATAGCTGATAGAACCATAATGGCGATCTTGGCGTACTGGGCAGCGACAGTGGAACAGCCGTGGCGTTCGTTGGCAAGCTTGTTCGTGAAATCGCAATCGATGGAGTAGGACCCGATCCAGCCGTGGTAGTAAGTGTCGCAGCATGAGGTAGGGAAGGCGTCCTTCCAATTCTTGTAATCGCGAGGACTCTCAGCGCCGCAGCAGTGGTACCTCTTCTCCATTGTCCCAAAGGCGTTCTCGACCTCGTTATCTTGCTTGGCGCGGAAGAAGGCGTCCCAGATGGAATCCTTGATGAACTTGTCCGTTGTTGTCTCATTATTGGCGAAGACCAACCCGATGATGCCGGCAGCGATGAGTAGAATTGTCACCATTCCGCCGAAGACCAGGAAGACCTTGATTTTCCCGCTGCTACGCTGCTTCACGCCAGCAATTCCGATGCTAGCCACAATGATAGCGAGGACAGCAACGACAAAGAACATCCACGGAACCGCCTGAGGCCAGTACACATTGTAATCCAGCATGTAATGATTACTGTTTCGCAGTGTTGTAATCATTTGCACTTCAACGAAGAACCATATCGAGGCGATCGCCATACCGACACTCAAAATCAGGTATATCGAGTTGAGAACGTTAAGCGCGCACTTGGAGGCCATTTTGTGGCTTTTGAAATCGGTCGGGTTACACAAGTGAATGTTCGTGTCGCGCTACGTGTGTCTTGCGCTGGAGTTGAGAATTAAATGGCGTAATGCCGGCGCGGCTGCCTCTTATATAAAGACTTGTATCTCCAGCAAGGTCAGTAAGGATGTAGAATAAATACTTCCTATTATTGGGTGAATCATTGGTCTCTCTGGAAGTCGTTAATGAGTGATACACTAATTTTTATTCGTAGCCTGCCCTACGGTAAACAAATGACTATATTTGCGCGCGATCCAACTTGGCCCTATGACCCTATCATTGATGCAACGCTTACAATAATCTATGTTAAAGGCACTTTATATGCAATATTAGAATGTATATTTATACTCACATATTAATCTAAGAATAATCAAAAGTAGGACACACACTATCAAACTACTTTCAAGTTAGAGCCTAGCAATTTAATGTGATGTAAAATGTTGATAAAGTAAGTACATATATACATAAATATAACCCGTATTTAAAATGGAAGGAATAAAGTGCCGTGTGATATCGGCTTAGAATAGCATCACCTCATTTCTTTAACGTGGGTGCCGTAGGCGACTAAGGAACTCGGGGGTAACATATTACATACATATTTAATTTTAGGCGATATAGGGACAATCTGTCACTATAGCGATACACAATTTTCTGATTTTTTTTTTTTCTACCGAAATTGACAAAAGTATGCAATTGTTGAAAATGACTCACATACATTTATCTCGCCTCTAATCCCTTGCGGAGTAGGCGCCGTACAAACGGACATTTACACTTTGCCTACTCCGCAAGGGATTATAGGCGAGATAAATGTATGTATGGAATAAGCTGGAATCTTCGTGTTGTATAATCTCCCAAAGAAGTTTTAATTCACAAACTGCGCAATTTAACTTAATACTTAGTTTTATTTAAATTTGCATGGTAAATTGCTTGCAATCAACTAAAAATTGCCGTGTGGTGCCAGCTAAGAATAGCATCATCACAAATCTACATGGTTGTCATAAAAAGGGACTAAGGGATAATTTTCCAGGGAACGGGGAGAAGCATTCCCTGTGAATGTCTGCACTGCGCTCGGCAATCCGCCAGCCAAGCGTGGTGAGTATCGCAATACCCCTGCATAGGGGAAGGCCCATGTCCAGCAGTGGACTGCTGTGGCTGTTAATGTAACTAAAATATTCCAACGATTTTTTTTCTTTTGGCCAGTATGCTACACTGTTGAAGTTGGGTAGCTAACTAGCATATTTTGTGTAGTTATGGGTTAAAAGTCTGACTAACAAGATATAGCGTATTCATGCTAAAATCTACAGACAACGATTTTTTGCGTATATTGATTTAATCTTCCCACGAGTTCAAATAACTATGATAAACTATAATAGACATACTTATGTATCTAGCAAACATAAGTGACCATAAACGGAAATATTAAGGCGCTAAGTAGAATGGAGCTGTTCATCTGTCTCTTTCATTGTCTTGCAAATTTCATCGCGTTTTTTATGCTAGATAAAAACATAACTCTCCAAACACTGTATAAGTTTTGTTAATAATTTTAATTGTGTGTAAAATCAAACTAAATTTAAAGCCGTTTAGGATTAACGACCGAAATAAGGTTCAGTTTGGATTTTTTTAATTAATCAACTTGATTTCCGCCAAGCAGTTTCACCTGCTGCCACTAATTTTCCCGTGGTAATAGTTGTTTTCCTACTGTAAAAAGTAACCTGTTTGTTATTCCAGGTTATACTCTACCTTTGTGCCAAATTTCATCCAAATCAGTCAAGCCGTTTGAGCGTGAAGAGGTAACAAACATACATACATACACACACAAACTCTCAGATTTATATTATTATAAATATTATAAGTTTATTAGTACGGAAACAACAAAAAAATGTGATTTCATTCTTTACTCGAAAATCAATCTTTAACATTAAAAGTTTTCTGTACTGATTCAGTAACCAGTTTTTCAAATATTTAACTTATTTTAGACATTTTACGATATTTAAGGCCTTAAGGCTCTCGACTTATGATGATTCTAAACTTCTGAGTCACAACATGATATAAACTAAGATGACTAAGACGATGAAGCAAAATAAATCATTAAACTAATATTAAATCATTCATAAATAACCAATTCGTGTGATCTAAATTTTATTCAATGTTGATGAATGGACGTCATATTTTTGTGTCTTAATCCTGCTAATATTATAAATGCGAAAGTTGGATGTTTGGTTTTTACTTCTTCACGCAAAAACTACTATACCGATTGTAATGAAATTCGGCACACATATAGAAGGTTTACATGGATTAACACATAGGATAGTTTTTATCACCACTTATGCGGGCAACGCCGCGGTTAACAGCTAGTGGTTAATAAAGTAAAAGTTGTCTGGAAGAAAGTTAGTATTATGAGGGTTTGTAGGCCGCCTTATTGTATTGTGGTTTTAAATTTTCAATGTAGATATCTATGTTTTGGATAAAATAAAAGTTTATTATGATTATTATTAATAATAAAGACTACAGTCGTACTTCAAGGGCTTTAAAGAGATATACAAAATGTAAAATTATTAGCTGTAAATATTTAAAGGGGCGACCCGGCTATGAAACTGAACAAATTTCCCCAAGGAACGTATATCGAAATTTGGAAAAAAATGGCCTATCATACAAACTTCCAGCCGACCGGGCCAATTCATTTCTTAGAGAGTGTTGTTCAGTTTCATGAACTTATCACACTGACAAAGTTTCACTCATCGTTTTAAACATCGTCCCTTACACCCGGTATATATATATATAAAGTCCAGCAGTGGACTGCTATAGACTGATGTATGTATGTATATATCTATATTCCCTTTGTGGCAGAAGAAAAAACGTAAATAGCCAAAATATCTGTCGTTATTAACGGCCGTTTTCCAAATTGACCCTCAAATATTTGTCACGCGTGGCGATAAAGACCGCTTTAGACTTTTTGCGGAATGTGTTTAAATATTTTGTACCACAATCATTAATTGCCTAAACCACAATCAATATAAATTAGTGGTGATTTTATAATTAACTTTATAAGGAGAAATTGGTAAGAAATTCTTTCTCGATTATAGTTATTTATTGTATAATCGAAATAGTTTGCGTGGGTCAAAACAAAATTTTATTTTGACCTTATATTTTTATGGACAGATCCACCTTTTATAATATTTTCAGCATGTTTAGGAATTTCCGTGTGTTGCTGGCTTAGAATAGCATCACCCCATTTCTTTTCCGTGGGTGTCGTAAGAGTCGACTAAGGTACTCGAGGATTAGATGCGTTTTGCAATTTCAGGCGATGGTCTGACAACCTGTCACTATAGTGATACACAATTTTCCGAATGACCCTCAAATGTTTGTCAGACGTGGCGTAAATGTCCATATTTTACGGCCGTTGCGCTCTGCCTACCCCTCGTTACATGACATCTGCAATACCTGGACGATGACGTCATCATGTTTTCGTTTCCTGTCATTGACTTGATCTAGGCTTAAACTGGCAGTTTGCTAATTGTTGCATGATTAGCACTATTACAGCATAGACATGGAATTTGGAGGCATGTAGAAACAGGTTGCCATATCATTTGCCGTGTGATGCCGGCTTAGAATAGCATCACCCCATTTCGTGAATAGCATCACCCTATTTCTTTCCCGTGGAAGTCGTAAGAGGCGACGAAGGGACTCGAGGATTAGATGTGTTTTGCAATTTCAGGCGATGGGCTGACAACCTGTCACCATAGTGATACACAATTCTCCGAATGACCCTCATATTTCGTTTCCCAACATCACCTCACTACTACCCGGTGGGTGTCGTAAAAGCGACTGAGGGATTAATTCATCCAGGGAATGGGCAACAGCGTTCCTTGTGAAAGCAATATCTTGCACTGCGCTTGCCAACCCGCTTACCAAGCGTGGTGTGTATGGCTGTACCCCCCAATAGGGGGTGGCCATGTCCATCAGTGGACTGTCGTGGCTCTTTTTTTAATGTCATGTTGGACACCGAATCGTCAACGACCCGATGAACCCTGGTGTCAGAGTTTTTCAACCGCCGACTACTAGTAGTAGGCCTCTGGTTGTTTAACGACCGCCGTTTTAGTAATCATAGACAGCAACCGGGACCGACGGCTTAACGTACCCTCCGAAGCACGGAACCATCTCTCTTTTCGGACAATCAGGTGGTTTAGCCTGCAATGTCCTTACCAGACCGGGAACAAATTCACAAAGTGATAAACATCAACTTTATGAGTGTCCCGCTGAGAAACGAACCCGGAACCTTTGCGTCGCAGGCAGTCGCCCTACCACTGCGCCACATCGGCCGTTGTTGAGGCTGTAAATGTTAGGTTACCTACTTTGCTTGTTTTCTACTTAACTACCGTTCCTATTTATTTATTGCCCTATTTTAGTTCAAACTGCGTAATTCTTGAGTGCGGTTTTCGGTTACAAAATAATACTTTCCGCACGACTTCAAAGTTGCGGTTTTCTCTTACCTAACAGTTACTAAGGGACTCGAGGGTGTGTATTGCAATTTTAGGCGGTGGGCTGACAACCTGTCACTATAGTGATATACAATTATCTGAATGACCGTCAAATGTATGTCAGACGTGGCGTGAGTGACCGTTTTTCGGTCTTTTCCGCTCTGCCTACCCCGCAAGGGATATAGGCGTGATATATGTATGTGTGTATGTAACAGTTACTTTTCAGACCAAATTTCCTCAACGACATGCGTAAGTAACAATTGAGACAAAAAACAAGAAAAAAACGAAGTACTTCCCGTTGTAAAACAAAACGTCATTAGAAGGATAAAATATTGAGGAAAAACAAGTAGTGATTAAAGTTATATGACACATTGTACGGTACAAAATGTAGGTAAATAATTATAAGTTTGCCGTGTGATGCCGGCTTAGAATAGCATCACCCCATTTCTTTCCCGTGGGAGTCGTAAGAGGCGACTAAGGGACTCGAGGGTGTGTATTGAAATTTTAGGCAATGGGCTGACAACCTGTCTCTATGGAGATACAGTTTTCCGAATGTATGTAAAGTATGTATGTCAGACGTGGCGTGAATGTACCTTTTATTGAGGTCGTTTGCGCTCTGCCTACCTTGCAAGGGATAATAGGCGTGATATGTGCGACAAAAATTGTACATTTATTTTTTTCTGTGTATTGTTTGTGCAATAAAGAATATTATTATGTGTGTTTGTTTGTGGACAAGACAGGTGGATACTTATAAGAAATATTGTATTGTTTTCAGCTAGAATCGACGTAATACTGGTACGAAAAACAGGGATTTATGAAATTTATTTTGTAACAAAACTGGGCAGTTCAATTACTAAATTAATGTCAACCACACACACACATACATACCACACTTACAGGTATTCAACTATAACCCTTCAGCGGAGGGTCGTGGGTTCGATCTCCACACAGCACAAGTATTTTGTAAGTTACTTTCCATATATTTGTGTTTAGTCTGGGTGTTTTCTATGCTTAGTAGGTATGTATTTATTTACAAAAAATAGTATTTATGTACTATATATGCTATCTTGTTCCCATAGCTTTGCTTAGTTTAGGGCTAGATGGCGCAGTGTGAAATGTCGAAATGTCCAAGACATGATTATTATATTATTATTACATTATTATAATTTCATGCTGGCTTAGACCAGCATCACCCCATTTCTTTCCCTTGGGAGTCATAAGGGGCGACTAAGGGACTCGAGGGTGTGTATTGCAATTTTAGGGCCGACAACCTGTCACTTTAGCGATACACCATTTTCCGAATGACCATCAAATATTTCATATTTGTCAGACGTGGCGTAATGTTTGTTTTTTGCGGCCGTATGAGCTCTGCCTACCCGGCAAGGGATTATAGTCGTGATATGTGTATAAATGTATAATTTCATTAATATCATCAACGGGAGTGCCCGCACTTACTACAAACACCACACAACAGCAACAAAATTTCATAAACATTTACAACGGGAATGCCCGCACTTACTACATTTACTACAACTCCCGCTACACTTCCCTTATTCATTCATAAGGAGGATGAATAAAAACCTGTTTGCGCTCAGTAGCCCTATTGCGGTCAGTGTGGTCCATGACTCATTGAGACTCATTATGTACGTCACCGCTTGGCCGCCATGTTTGTTTTGGTACTTAACTATTCCGCTATTTAAAAAGATCTCAGTTGTGGTTCAATAGAGGAGTGTCAGAAAATTGTTATAACGAAAAGTAAATTGTGTTTTTCAAATTTCTTTTTTTTTACAATGTCGGATGATGACGTCAATTAGTGATAATACTATATACTACATTGAATAAAGTAAGTCACAATTTCAGTTAGATGGTTTGACTGTTTCCTATTCCGCTAAGAGTTCAAAGTATGGAAAATAACAATGGCAATAGAATGACACTTGAGATGGCATTACAATGACTAAAAATTAAGAGAACCGGAGCCCTGCCCTCGCAAAAGGTCTACAGACATACTTTAAAATTTTACAAATTGCTCAAATTTGACAGCGGTCAGATTCGTGCTAATGCGATAGTAAAGGGTCCATTTTCCTTGCTGACATCACTTCATGTATGTTTTTGACAGCTTTAAAAATTTACTCTTGAAGTTGGTCTTACTGGTAACAGTTTCGGAGATTAAACAAAATGTTTTTTGTCGACTAGCTTTTGTTTAAATTACTTTGAAAAAAAAAAGTTGCCCTAGTGTGACACTTTTTGAATACAATACAATACAATACAATTCTTTATTGGTAATAAATATTACATGTCATGGTTACAAATTCAATCACATTTTTATGATAATAATATTAGTAAATTGTTGTCTTACAAGTGTGTAAGTTTAAAATACAATCTGATTAATTATATACATTATAAGTACGTTATTTCGGTTTACGTTGTAACGTCTAAATTCATAAATTCTTTATAGTCATAGAATTGTTGATCTAGCAGCCACTTTCTTAGCTTATTTTTGAACACGGGTGTCGTAGCCGCATCACGCACCTCAGCCGGTAATCTATTATATACTGCCGAGCCGGCAATGTACACAGACTGCTCCGATTTCGCCAATTTATGTCTCGGTGCAGCCAACTCGTCCTTACGTTTATTACTGCGAAGGTTCCTGTTGCTATTTATTCCTCTACGATCAAAGGTTTGAAGGTGAATATACCCTGATGCTAAAAATCAACGAGACGTTACTTCGTGGGCGCGTCAAAACGAAAAATAGTACATGCCGTGAGGTAAAACCTTGCAGTGGCTTAGTTTTTTTCACTTGTGCCGCATTTTCATGGTAGAATCTTAGTTCGTTCAAATATTATTGCAATTCCTACTATACTCCAATGAGACCCATGATTCATTGTCAGCTATTACGTCATGTTTTGTGTTTGTGAAGAGGCCATGACTGCGTACCTACCTGTGTTGTGATCTAAACAGTTTTGTGCATTCTGTTGTGTGCAGTTAATAGGTTAATGATTGGCTGACACAAGTTAACTTCATCGTGTGTAGTTATACAAGGTGTAAGGGACGGTGTATCGAAAACTTTTCAGGCATGATCTTAAAATTCTTTATTCAATTTAGGATAGCATTATCATATCACTTATTGACGTCATGAACCGTCATTGTAAAAAAAAGAAATTTTGTATCACACAATTTTCTTTTTTTTATAACAATTTTGTAAAGGCCTAATAGAAAACCGGCTCGGGCGAGATAAAAAAATATAAATAAAGGCACTATAGATCTGACCAAGAAACTGAACAACTTTTACTATGGAGCCTATGTTGAGAAACGAAATATTATTAGAGTTTCCATAGAAAGTCAGTCAGCTGATCGGGAATTTTGTATAGAAGGTCAATTTTTTTTCTCGTTTACCTACATATTTACGCCCCATAGTTAGCTCTGTTAGATAATGACGTGTATTACTATTTTTTTATCTTAGGTGTGGTTCCGTGAGTGAGTGTCGGCTTAAATAGCAAAACACTATGAAGAATTAAAAGTAAAAAGGCTTTCTTGATACTGATGCTAATGAGACATACTTGGAGCAAAGATTAAGCGTATTTCAAAGAGTGATAAAATCTGTGTCAATCTGAAACTAAACCCGGGACCTTCCGATAGTGATAGGTACATACATACACATATCACGCCTATAATCCCTTTCGGGGTAGGCAGAGCGCAAACGGCCGCAAAAAAACGGACATTTACGCCACGTCTGACAAATATTTGAGGGTCAATTAGAAAATTGTGTATCGCAGGTTGTCAGGCCATCACCTAAAATTGCAATACACACCCTCGAGTCCCTTAGTTGCCTCTTACGACTCCCACGGTAGTTATATATTCTGTGCCCACGGGAAAGAAATGGGGTGATGCTAATCTAAGCCGGCATCACATGGCAAATAGTGATGCCCGTGCTCAAACCACGAAAGCCGCAGGTTGAACTGACTCCACAGACTATTGACCCAGTTTCAGTGACCTTTTACGAGAGTCAAGACCAAACTCATTATAACAAAAACAATAATACTCAATAACCGACAAATTACGACGAATCTCGCTAAATACCAAACCGGAAAAGGAAGTATTTACTAAGGAGTACATAATTTGTGCCGTGTGATTCCGGCTTAGAATAGCATCACCCCATTTCTTACCCATGGGTGTCGTAAGAGCCGACTAAGGGACTCGAGGAATGTGTATTGCAATTTTAGGCGATGGACCGACAACCTGTCACTATAGTGATACACAGTTATCTGATTGACCCTCAAGCTTTTGTCAGACGTGGTGTTAATATCCGTTTTACGGCCGTTAACGCTCTGCCTACCCCGTAAGGGATAAAGGCGTGATTTATGTATGTATATTATGTATGTACATAATTTGGTATGCTAAAATGGTCGATTTAAGAAAAATCTCAGGCGAATACGCATGTCCAGTATGGCACCGCTCTACCCATGCCAAACAGGTCAACGTGGCTTTGAACGAGACGTGCCGCATAATAACAGGGTGCCTAAAACCCACTCCACGTAACATGCTGTACCCTCTGGCTGGGATTGCTCCACCAGACGTCCGCCGAGAAGTAGCTTGTGCAGTGGAGAAACTGAAACAGGAAACTGACTGTCGTCACCCACTGTACAACCACGCTATGCCTCACGCCCGTCTCAAAAGCCGGAGTAGCTTCCTGAGGTGTACGGCCTCTACAAACGCTGATCCACAACATACCAGAGAGCAGCTATGGAAATCACGCTGGGCGCCGCCACCTGGATTTATTCCACCGTCCGAGACTCTGCCACGGGGACATAAATTACCGTGGCAAACCTGGAAATCTCTAAACAGGTTGCGAACGCAGGTTGCCCGCTGTAGAGAAAACATGGCGAAGTGGGGCTTCATCGACAAAACGCAAGTGCTCTGCGACTGTGGAGCCCCATCGCAATCTATGGCGCACCTAAAATCATGCCCTCTTTTGCCAGTCTCTTGCAGCAAAGACGATCTGAACTTGGCTAATGAGAATGCCATTGCGGTCGCCAAATACTAACTATGATCCATTGACACGATGAAGAAGAAGAAAAATCTCTAAACTATTTGGAGAATTGTACTTTATTTACAACTAGATTTCCGCCCAGCGGTTTCACCCGCTGCCACTCATTTTCCCGTGGTAATAGTTGTTTTTCCACGGTAAAGAGTGGCCTATGTGTTATTCCGGGTTATACTCTATATGTGTTCCAAATTTCATTCAAATTGGTCAAGCCGTTTGAGCGTGAAGAGGTAACAAATATACACATACACACACACAAACTCTCAGATTTATAATATTAGTACGGAAGTACAGATATCTACTTTGTAAAATAATAAGAAAGTTTATTGATACTACGATACTTAATAATATAAGATATTTCATAATATTTACTCTTAAGGTCAGGTCAAGAGTACCCTAAACCGACGAGCATGCATGAAGAGATTGATGAATGTGGAGGAGGCGAAAGAAGTATGCCAGGATCGTAGTAAGTGGAAGGAAGTAGTCTCTGCCTACCCCTCCGGGAAAGAGGCGTGATTTATGTATGAATGTATGTATTTACTCTTGATGACCTTTGTATGACGTAAATAATTCTTTTGCCATAGTTAGAAAAAATAATGTTTGTAACTGACATTTGTCTTGTCTACGCTTGTCGAAGCGTGGCCTCCACTCAAGATCCCGCTAACTCCACCGTACTAAAAAGCATGTCTCCATAAAGGCTACCTGGAGCTGCTGCGAGCTGTACCTATAAACGAGGCGACCTACTGTACCGTACGACCGACCGGGTTTCTTTATTTGGTTCATGTTATCAGCAGTAGGTATGACTACTACCACTCGCTATGCTTACTATTGGCTGCTGTTCGCTCACGTTTCTCTGAGTCGCTCACTTTTAGACCCACTGCCGCTTAGACCCACATACATATTTATTTTTATTTATTTTATTTATTTGTATTTGGAAGATTTACAGACAAATTTTAACTCCATATGAATAGATATATATAGAATATTACAATGCTATTAACAAATCTCCTATATATCACTCCTATATCCCTTGCGGGGTAGGCAGAGCGTAAACGGCCATTCACGCCACGTCCGACGAACATTTGAGGATCATTCAGAAAGTTGTGTATCGTCATAGTGACAGGTTCTAAGCCCGTCGCCTAAAATTGAAATACTCATGAAACCCTTGAGCCCTTTAGTCGCTTCTTACGACACGGGAAAGAACTGGGGTGATGCTATTCTAAACCAATATCTTAAGGCATAACTATAAAATTGTGAATTTATATGTATATACCTATGATAAACATAAATATGTGTATTATTTATTGTTTATTGTTATTATACGTATGAACATATTACTGAGTTATTATACTCAATTCTTTCTTTCGTAGTGGGTCTATTAATGAACAACACGTTTCTAAATTCAGTTGCAGGTGTGCAAATGCGAGGTGATTGTACTTAGTTATAGTTTGTATTGTATATTACGGTACTTAGATAAGTAAAGTTTGTTGAAAGATATGCTTTTGTTACTTACATAACTTTGTTTTTATTAACTATTATATAAAAATTGATTACCTACGTAGATTAATAAGTTTCGTGATTAAGAAAACAAGCAATGATAAATTTCCATAAAATAAATAAGTAAATGTACAGAGTGTATGGGACAGGACAGCCCTCCGAAAACTGATAGGGTGCATTCTGACATCAAACTTAACAATTTCCTATGAAAAAATATTTCAGGAAACGCCAAAATTGTTTTGACTTACAGTAATAGCAGTCAGCTGATCGTGATTTTGTATGGAAAGCCGATTTATGTTTGCCGTTTCCTAACATATGTTCCTAGGGGAATGTTATTCAGTTTCATGGTCTGCATGCACGCAGTCAGTATTCGGAGAGCTGTCCCTTACACCCTGTATACCTACCTATATGGTTACAATCTAAAATAATAAATATAAAAACCTTTACCGTGTTAGGTAGTAGTTACATACATACGTAAACAAATCACTCCTTTATCCCTTTGGGGGAAAGGCAGAGCGTAAACGGTCAAAATACGATCGCTATCGCCACGTCTGAAAAATATTAGGGGCCCTTTCAAAATATCTTGTTTTACTATAGTGACAGGTTGTCTTCCTGTCGCCTGAATATGTAATACATATGAAACTTAAGAGTTGGAGTTACTCTTTTCCTGCCTGTGGCATAATAATTTTATAAAGTTTCAGGATTTTTTTGTTACTCCGCGTGATGCCGGCTTAGAATAGCATCACAGCATTTCTTTCATTTGGGTGTCATAAGAGGTGGTTAAGGGACTCGAGAGTTACATGTGTCTTGCAATATCAGGCGATTGGATGACAACCTGCCACTGTACATAATTTTATGAATGATCCTCAAATGTTTGTAAGACGTGGCGTAAATTATCGGCTCTAAGTGCCTTTTTTCAATCTGCTCACCCCTCAAGGGATAAAGGCGTGATATATGTGCGTGTATGTATGTATTTTTGTATTTCCAGTCAAATGTTCATTGTAGCTACCTATGAACTTCTGGACTTGTGGAAGATTTTTTTCTGCAGAACTTATAAGTTTATTCGAGTCACGTACATTACCTACTACTTCACACAAACAAAAAGCAATAAAATACACTACGAAAATTTTAGCACGCACAACACACTTCTCTGTAAATACTGATAGCCTTAACGGATGTATTGAACGCGAAAAGTTTTATAAATATTTCGCCGCGAACTGTGGTTTTGATGATCGTCAATGAAAATAAGAAATTGAAAAAATGTCAGCGCCCGCCGGGACTTGAACCCGGGACCGTGGAGTACCGTTCCATTGCTCTGCCAACTGAGCTACCGGCGCCCCGACGAAAGCCGACGAAATCTTCAACTTCTTGGTACTCGTCTCGAAGAGACGACAAACGACATCTAGTATAAGTTATTTGAAACTAATACTATGGTCAGTCCACTTA
The DNA here is from genome assembly GCA_027580185.1 of Tuta absoluta. Classification (NCBI taxonomy): domain Eukaryota; kingdom Metazoa; phylum Arthropoda; class Insecta; order Lepidoptera; family Gelechiidae; genus Tuta; species Tuta absoluta. The sequence goes on from JAQAHW010000048.1 coordinate 533,985, forward strand.
AGAGTGAAATTCGAACCATGCGATGATGCCGGTAGCTCAGTTGGCAGAGCAGTGGAACGGTACTCCACGGTCCCGGGTTCAAGTCCCGGCGGGCGCTGACATTTTTTCAATTTCTTATTTTCATTTATGAAAGTAATAGGTATAGCACTGTGAGTGCAAAATAAAACCATAGTACATTGATGATCGTCGTCCGGATTCGGCTCGCTTTGATGTGATTCGACAAAATTAAACCACGGATTAGCTGGAACTTAGTTCCTTTATTGCTTAACTTACCGTACCATACAGTATATACCTACTCAAACACACTTTTTATAGTAATAGAGTCAAGAGCAAACCCATCATTAATAATAAATAAGAAATGTACTTTTTTTTAAATCAAGCTGACTTGAGTTAATTTTTATATTTCGATGTAATTAATGTACCTAAATCAATAACATATTTGATATTTTATTTTTTGAAATTGTTGAATTTTATTCTATATGTCGGAGATCGATTAAACTCTGGTGGGTATTGGCTGAAATTATTTGACAGTTCGCGTTTTGTAATTATTTTCTTCCGTTCAATTGCTATTTGATTCTTGTAGAAACGAAACGCATAATCGCTGGCAACACTCAAATACGCGATGCGCTTTATTCGCGCGCAGTTAGCTATCGACTGTAAGATAGACTGGAGTGACGTTAGAGGCGTTGTAGTGCGTTCTCACAATTCATTGTTGGCTGCGTTCGTGATAGAGAAACGGAACTCAAATGGGTTATGGAGTAAACAACTTTGACAGTTCCGGTTGGTCTGTCGTTCGATGTGGTCGTTTTGAAGTTAGGTTTAGAATCTGGTAAAATCTTTGGAATCCTGGAGCGTTTGGAGAAACTGTGGTCGTCTAGCGTCGGCGGAGCCTTAGATTCGTATTGCCAGTGGAATATTTGCGGAGATCATGAAGTGTGTGTTGGTTATTGTCGTATTTCCCCGAGGTTGTAGTCGAGGTTGGTGAAATGCAGAGATTATACGAGGTTGGTGACAGTTGCTGCTGTGGTCTCTTTGTAATCCTGCAGGCTGTGGATTTCAATAGTGTTCGGTGTTGAAGGTTAGTGTCAATCGGTATCTTTGGTGTTGTGAAGACACGTTGATGCTGATCAGCGTGTGTCTTAAGATTCTTAGGTTGGTTTGGTAGACAGGTCGGTTGTAGTACGGTTACACCGTGCCTGACGATGACCTGCCAGGTCGAAACAGCCTCACCGTGGGAATTGACTGCGTAATGATATCGACGTTGTGGTTAATCATTTCAGTGGCTAGCGATAGCATTTGGTGATGCAGTATTCTACAGGGTTCGACGAGTATACGCCCACGACGTGTTGTTCTGTATCCTGACGTAAGGTTATACTTCCTTAGTGTTATTTCATATCCTGACGTAAGTTTGATTAAGATGTGATTTTTAGTATCATCCAGACTAACTGGTTGATTAGTTTTGGGGTCCATTCTTTATTGTTTTCTACAGCGGGCCCTATACAGTGTCTTCCTGATTTAGCTGCATCCTGATATTCATGGCGTGTGTGCTTGTATGCATCCAGGTCTCTCTCTTTTCAATGTGTTCTCTTCTTTCTCTTCTCCTCTCTTTTCTTCTTTTTCGACATATATATTTTTAATATTTAAATGAGTGCATAAAAGTTAATATTTTACTATTTATCAAATGACATGTAATACAATATTATTACCAAATAAATGAATATTGTATGTAACTGTTTTGTCATATTTCTTTAATGTTCGTGTTTTGTGTGCGCCTAGAAAACTGATAAAGGACAAACCTAAATTCGTTGGGACAAACAAACAAACCAACAGTCACGACAACACAGGAAGTCCCAACCACAATGACTGGATTACCACACAATAGCTAGCTGCAGTACATACATACATACGTACATAATATCATATTAATATGACACATTAGGTGTCAACTGTCGTCGATATAGTCCAGTGCGGTTGGCATTTTTTGAGGGCATCACAACATAGTATAAAGTAAAGTTTGTTTGTTTGTATGCTGAAATCTTCAAAACCACCCAACAGATCTGGATTGTTTTTTTTTTAAGATAGAGTGATTCAAGAGGAAGGTTTTAATGTATGATTTATGTCGGGAAAAGATCGGTTTTTTGTGGGAAATCGGTTAGCAGCGGGATTAACCGTTAGGCGGGTCGCTAGTAAGTGATAATATCCTACATTGAATAAGGTAATTAACCGTGTGATGCCGGCTTAGAATAGCATCACCCCATTTCTTGCCCGTGGGAGTCGTAAGAGGTGACTAAGGGACTCGAGGGTGGGTATTGCAATTTTAGGCGATGGGCTGACAACCTGTCACTATGGCGATACACATTTTTCCGAATGACCCTCAAATGTTTGTCGGACGTGGCGTGAATGTTCGTTTTTGCGGCCGTTTACGCTCTGCCTACCCCGCAAGAGATTATAGGCGTGATATGTGTATGTATGTGTGAATAAGGTAATTTAATTTTATTTTTTTATTTTCGTTTAAATTATCATTTCTATTTTTTATTTTATTAACGCTTACTTAAATTTTTGATTTAATTTATGGTAGCTCATACATCAAATTAAATATATCAGTGTCTATAATTTATTTAATTTTATAAAGTATACCAGTATTGTCTACGTAACAGTTTACATACTGTAAAATCCGAGTTTGTGCCGTTTTATCAACTGCAAACGAAAGTATGTTAGCATACATCTAAAATGACGCAAAATAATAATAAGTAAGTTAGTAATAGTACATTGTTGTCGAGGTATGGAAAATAAGACTTTGCTGGACGAGTATAGTTTGAAGTCCGAGCCGCAGGCGAGGACTTCAATTATACAAGTCAAGCAAAGTAATTTTCCCCGAGGCTTACATAGTGCTTTTCTCAAAAAAAGGCTAGGAAATGAAAGATTGTACTTCTTATAAAAGTTAGCTAGCGACCACAACACAACGAAACAAATAAAAATTTACAATTTTCCCACCAATTGTAATTTTTTAAATAAATTCGCCTGTAAGGCACAGTATTACGTAATATTCAGCCATACTAAATGTTTAGTTCATTCTTTTCTTTTTTAATTCTGGACGGGCAAGGGTCTTCACATCATACAGCCTCGTCTTTAGTTACCTGTTTCATACAAAATTACGTTCCGTTTCTATGAGAGTCATCGAGATAATTTTGAAATCAAATTATGTGGGTTTAGCGTATAACGAATTTATCTTAATGGACACCAGCAAAGGATTTCCATACAACTTTGCTGGCGTGATCTGAGAGGTGACAAACAATGTGAAACTTCGCGGTTTCTTTTTTTGAAAGAAATGAACACATTTCCTAGCATGTTTGAGAAAAAGCACTTTATTGCACATTCAAAACACAAATAAATAACAGGAAACCTTAAAACTAAAAATGTGCAAAGGCTGAAAGGCAGAATCTACCAGGCAACCTTTAATAATACATTGGGTTCGGCCAAAGGTCTAGAAACTATATGCTAAAAATAAATGACTTTAATAATTTTGAAACATTAAAAGCCAGCCATACCGGACTAATAGAGTCACGACATACGCTCGACAAGAATTGAAGGGAAGGACTCGTAATGTCTCATGGGTTTAACGCCGCCATTAATATGGAAGATGTGTTGGTTATCGGGAAATATTTTTTTACCTGCCATACTTTCAATTACAAATTGGAATACTTTGGTCACATAATGCGGAATGAAAAGTATAAACTCTTGCAACTTATTATCCAGGGAAAAATTCAAGGCTGCCGACTACCAGGCAGACGTGAAATATCTTGGCTCAAAAACCTAAGAGAGTGGTACGGAATGAGTACCAGGTCGTTGTTTCGAGCGGCTGTAGACAAAGTGAAAATTGCTATGATGATCGCCAACCTCCGGTAGGGAGATGGCACCCGAAGAAGAAGATACAAATTTCCCGATCAACTGAATGACCCAACATAGGATCCATAGTAAAATTTGTTTAGTTTCATGGTCTGATCATGTCTGCAAAGTGTTCGGTACACCGTCCCTTACACCCTGTATTAGTGAGGATATAACCTGCCCATGATAAACCTCGGAGAAATAAGATCCTTGGGGAATAATAACTCATACAAGGTGTAAATACTTGTGGGTTGGCAACTTGGGTAACTTAGGTAACATAACTAACTGAACAATATTTACAAGAGATCCACAGACACTATTTCTACATACACATATCACGCCTATAATCCCCTGCGGGATAGGCATAGCGTAAACGGCCGCAAAAAACGGACATTTACGCCACGTCCGACAAATATTTGAGGGTCATTCGGAAAATTGTCTATCGCCATAGTGACAGGTTGTTAGCCCATCGCCTAAAATTGCAATACACACCATAGAGTCCCTTTGTCGCCTCTTACGACTCTCACGGGAAGGAAATGGGGTAATACTGTTTTAAGCCGGCATCACACGGCATTTCTATATATTCTTTTATTTATTTAACTCTATGCACAAAAATGTACACGGGCGGACTTAACGCCAAAGGCGTTATCTCCCAGTCTACCTTAGGGCACGTGGAAAGGGTCAAGGCAGGTGCATTAAACAAAAAAGAATACGAATTCAAGGTTTGCGTATATAATTCAATAATATGTACATACATACATACATATATCACGCCTTTATCCCTTGCGGGGTAGGCAGAGCGTAAACGACCGAAAAAACGGCCACTTACGCCACGTCTGACAAACGTTTGAGGGTCATTCGGTAAATTGTGTATCGCCATAGTGACAGGTTGTCAGCCCATCGCCTAAAATTGCAATACACACCCTCGAGTCCCTTCGTCGCCTCTTACGACTCCCACGAGTAATATGTGCTTACGTTACGTATAATAACACACACACACATCATGCCTTTAAACCCTTGTGGGGTAGGCAGAGCGTATAATAACAATAAATGTATTCACGTGCAGAATGCTCAAATGTGATTTTTTTTCGCCCAACTTACTTTTTATGCCGTGTGATACCGGCTTAGAAAAGCATTACTCAAGTACTACCCGTGGGTGTCGTAAAGAGCGACTGAGGGATGAATCCAGGGTATAGTCAACAGTTTTGCCTGTGATAGCAATGTCTGGCACTGCGCTTGCCAATCCGCTTGCAAGCATAGTGAGTATGGCAACAGCTCCTAAAAGGGGAAGGGCCATGTCCAGCAGTGGACTATTGTGGCTTTTAATGTTATGTTACTTGTAAAAAAGTGTTTTATTAGTATTTTAATGTTATATTATTTTTTTATCTCAATATAATAGTTAAGTGAGTGTAAGACTCCCTAAAGGCGTAAAAGAATGAGTATAATAGTTTATTTGTAATGAAATAACATATTTATTACTGGAATCTTTTTTATTTTTGAAATTAAAAATAATTAAAAGTAAGCTCAATTGTTTAAATTAAAATTGAAATTGAAACAAAAAAATCATTGTCACAAAATTACATTTAACAACTAAATTAAAAATCAAATGAATCACATATTTGAAACTTTATAAATAATCGTATAAAATTAATTAAAAACATACTACTTATTATTTAAATAACACACACACACACATGCAGATATATCTTAAAAAGGAAGTACATATTATACCTAATCTATGACATGAAAAAGTATTTTTACAACTAAGTATATTTTCTTATTATTATTAATTGTAGATTATTACGTACCTACAATCAAAAACTAATACTACAGCTGTAGATTTGCAGGCAAATATGAAAACTTAAATCTATACACAATTTTACACACGTACATAATACATCACATAGTATAAAATAAAGTTGCTTCCCGTATCCCAATGTATGCTGATATCTTTCAAACTACGCAACGGATTTTGATGCGTTTTTTTTAAAATAGACTGACTGATTCAAGAGGAACTTTCTCAAGTACCTTTTACCGCGAGAAAAAGCTTCAATATCGGGTAGCAGCGGGTGAAAGCGCTGCTAGTACTTAATATAACAACATAAAACAAGTAACTCCTTAAGTAACTGAATAATTCTACGCATAGTGATGTAATATGTAACAAAACAAGGTACCGAGATTGGATCCCACAATATCTCAGTCAGAAAGTTCAGTCGTGGAATTTTGTGTTGTATGAATCTGTCATCAAAGATTTTCCGCCGAAGATGTCACATTTCATTGAACCTGGAATTCCGCGATTCAACTTTCTGCCGCTGAATTTTCCATAAATAAATCACTAGATAACATTACAATACTGAAGGTAATTGAGGTATTCCGATAATAAGAACATTTTTACATCCGTATAGCCATCCCAGTATTTGACAGCTGTCAGATTCGTGCTAATGCTACGGCAGAGGGTCCATTTTCCTTTGTTGACATCTCTTTTAATATGGAGATGACAGCTGCCCAATATGGCTTATTGGAATGGCCTTACTTTAGTGGCTTAGATTAAATTAGATTTTTTCTATACTGTAAGAATAGTACAACGGTCTTAGTTTATTCTTATAGTGTTCCTAAAAAGAAATCCAATTCAATCTTAACCATAACACATAATAAAGTCGTATAAATTCTTCGCACAAAAAAATAAATTCAAATTAAACTAGCGTACTAACAATTACAGTCTATTATACTAAACAACACAATTTTCCGAATGACTCTCAAATGTTTGTCAGACGTGGCGTAAATATCCCTTTTTTTTGCGGCCGTATAGCTCTGCCTACCCCGCAAGGGATAAAAGCGTGATATATGTATGTATACTAAACAACAACAAAATTACGTTCATTCTCCCATTTTTCGTCCGTCGCAGCGTATTTTTAATGCACCGTAGCCGTAATTGTATGAAGATAAGATTGGAAATCACAATTTACTTTCGTCTGACAGACGTTACGTTAAAAATACGAAACGACGGGAGAATCGCTTAAGAGAAACGTGGATCGCATGGAGCCAAACAATTCAAGTAGATCAACAAAATGTTTTAGTCTTCCACGCAGACCAAAGCGCATGATGATCTTCCATTAAATATCGCCTCCAGTTTTTCCGCCCTTACCTCTCCTGATCAACACCGTCGAGAGACATATACTGGCAATAGCAAGTATAGCGACGAGAGCGCAGCCAGCTGTGCCGGCGTAAAACGCAAACTCACTGTAAACAGTAAACACTTTGATGCACCCTGGCCGCGGGTTCGCACTTAAATTGCAGTCAGTGCCTTTATCGCAGCAGGAAGGGGGTATTTCATCAATCCTGTAGTTCACGTCGCCGTCAGCGCCGCAACAGTGATAGCGCGATTCAATCTCCGAAAACCTCTTTCTGATTTCTTGCTTGCGTTCGGTCATCCTGATCACGTTGCCAAAGGTCACCTTGATGAATTCCTCGTTGTTCTGAGTAGCGACTACTATGGCTGCGAAGGCGGCGCCGATCATAGCAATGATGACGATTACGGCGCAGACGTTGTATGTGACGAAACAGGGTTTACTACCGCATATGCCGAAGAATCCGCAAAATGCAATGAGGAATCCAAACACACCGACGGCAACGAAAACGTACGGTATCACTTGAGTCCAATCTATTTTTACTAAAGTACTTTCTAGAGTTCTTAAACTCGTGATTTCTTGTAGTGTCAAAGAGTACCACACTCCACAGCCTACTAAGCCTAAAGCCACAATAGCGCTTAACGTACTCACTCCTATGAACGCAGTGTTCAAGCAAGACTTCGCCATATTTTTTAATTTACTTTTTTAAATATTTTTTACTACAAGCTATTGCTAACTAAATGAAACTTCAAGTGTGAATGAAAATCAATTGACTTTGCAATGCTTTTATGCGGGTTTAGTTTTCCTGTTTTGAATGGGACTCATTTTACAATTACACGAGATTATGACGTATTTGCATACGTGCGTTTCAGCGACACTTTTTAGGTAACTTTCATGCATGTTAAAGCCAGCTCACATCTAGCGCAATTAGACGCGCGGAGCTCTTATAAGGGAATTGAAAAATATTGAATCGTAATTAAAAAACAAATTGGAGCTGAATCCAAATGTGTCTTTGGAATATGACGAGTTATCTCCAGGATACCATCATCAGATCCTGTCCTGGTGACTTTAGCATTAGTTGGAGAGTAGGTATACGTTTTCATACGCGGCGAAGACGTTTGCTAATGCCAAACAATGGTGTAAATTCGATAATTTCTCTTAACTTAAAATAGCGCTGTCACTTTCCGTCAACGAGTTTTAGAAAAGGATACGGGACGACGGCGACTAAAATAGCCGTTTACCTAATTTGACGCAAAATGCGTGTTATCTGTCAAGATTAAGCAAATATTAAATTGGGTAACATGTAACTGTCCATCGACAGAAAGCAATTTAAAGACTAATAATGGCAAAGAAACCATTTATTTATAAAAAAAAATTTGCATGACAGCCGAAGCCTGAACTATAAAACTAACTAGTAACATACACACCATAGACATTTTTAAAACATGATATGACAATAATAAATATAAGTTGTCCTGTTGTGTCGTAATTCTTTGTATCTGTGTCTTTTGTAATGTTTTTGTGTACAATAAAAGGTAAATAAATAAATAATAAATGAAAAATAAAATAAATAGAAAATAAGATATCTACTATCCGTTTCCAAACCTATTTGATGTAAAGAAAAAGTTAAGAGGAACCAATATTAATGTATGTGTGTATGTATGTATAATCTCTTTATTGTGCATTCTTAAAACTAATACAGAAAACACATATTAAATCAAATCAAGAAATGACACAAAGGCGGACTTATCCCATTAAGGGATCTCTTCCAGTCAACCCTTGAGAAACTCTGAGGATACTCTTAACTTTGTATCCATGTATTATATTACATACATACAACTAACTTTAACCGCTGACTCACTCATCTTGGCCTCCGAAAAGAGCTCTCTTCATTGATTCTCTTCTGCGCGATCTTCTGCCTTACGAAAGAAATTATTTCCAATTTGCTACCGAATACGGCATGCGCCAAATCATGTTGGATGTGCGTTGGCCCTGATGACATATCGGATACGTGCGTTTAAGCAAACCTCTCTCTATCCTCATCATTCACATCATAATATTGGCATTTGCCATACATTTTATATGCCTAATTACTTATTTGTTTATTTTGTGGTTTTTATTTAACTTCAATGATTTTTGCTAACGCACGCTAAATTTTTGTTTTTCATCGTACATTATAGTAGTTTATGCAACTGTCGTATAATAGGGGTCATTAGAATGCGAGTGTTTGTTTTGTTTTGATAATAGTTTGACAAGAGCATTCTAATGCCTAATTATATGCAGTTGCATACACCATTTTATCTAGACTCTCAAAAAAAAAAACAGATAATTATAAACTTTTCCAAACATCCGCACCGGCGATTGCAAGGCCCGATACAAGTCAAATTCAATACGAGAACGTAATATGGCATGATATGAATTTTTGAAAATTCTTATACTTCAGCAGTTGTTAAGATGTCGAGTTAGCAATTGAACAACAACTTAACTAAACAACAACTGAACAACATCTGAACAACAACCGAACGACATCTAAACAAAAACTTAACAACATTTGAACAACAACCAAATAATACAACTGAACAACAACCGAATAATAAACGAACAATTACCGAATAACAACATCAGACAGGTGCGGCGGAAAATGGCGATTTGAGTGTTGGCAAAAAAAAAACTTCGTTTCATTTCTCCATTTTATCGAAATGAGAGCCTTCTCAACAAAACATTACGCTTCAGAGTTTGAGAAAAGAAACTGTTATTTCTTTAGGCAGAATGCATAAAGCAGGTCTTTATACAACTGTTTTCGAGTTCATAATCCGAAAATTATGAAACGATTGTAGATCAATTTATTTATTTTGCTTAGTTCACACATAATTGCATTGTATTACACGTTATTTTATACTTTGCGTAATAACAGTGCCATAGTGTAGTTTACAAGGTCTTGAAGTAAGATTCTTGTGTCAGGTATGTACTCTACTACATATAGTTAGCAAGTTTGCTGCAAGCGATAAGGCCGCCTTAACTAACTTTTAGTCTTAAGTTTTCTGTATTGTTTTGTTTCTGTTGTGTATGTTGTAAGCAATAAAGTGTTCATCTATCTATAGTTAGGTGTTTCTCCCACTTGTCATCCGTCGCATATTTTTAACGCATGCGTCTGTCAGACGAATGGATATTGCGAATTCCTATCTTATTCCCATACGATGCGTTCACGGATGCGTCTGTGCATCGTAGCGGTAGTGCTACTGCCTGCGACGCCAAGGTTCCGGGTTCCATTCTCGGTGGAGCAATCACAAAGTTAATATGTACCACTTTGTGAATTTTCTCCCAGTTTGGTCAGGACGTTGCAGGCTGCACTACCTAATAGTCCGAAAAGAAATGGTTCCGTGTGGTTCCGTGCTTTGGAGGGCACGCTAAGCCGTCGGTCCCGGTTGCAGTCTATGATTACTTTAACGGCGGTTGTTACACAACTATGTCAGAGGCCTACTACTTGTAGTAGGCAGATGAAAAACTCTAGACACCATTGCGCCACATCGGCCGTCACATTATAAGTTACATTACTAGTAGGTAATGTAGGTATTCTATTAATCATGACACATATCACGCCTATTTTCCCTTGCGGGGTAGGCAGTGCGAAGACGGCCGCAATAAAACGGCACGTCAGACAAATATTTGACGGTCATTCGGAAAATTGTGTATGTCCACTCCCTCGAGTCCCTTTGTCGCCACTTACGACTCCCATTGGAAAGAAATGGGGTGATGCTATTCTAAGCCCGCATCACACGGTCGTATTCTATTAATCATAGTATTTACTATGTCCGCAATAGGTATAACATGCGTAAGCTGCGAAATTATTTTGACTCACCCAGAATCACTATAGAATGACTCATATTATACAATTCTCAGAAAAAGGCCGACGATTGCAGGAAACCACTATTTTCCATACTACACAATTAAAATATCTTGTCATCTCAATTCACCAAGTTAATTTGCTGTTTCGGAAACAACATTTCATAAGTCAACGCTTGGGTTTATATGATTCGGAACAGCAATTTTAATTTTGTAAGAATCTTGATAGACAAACTTATGTTTACCGTCAACAAAACCGGTTTTCTTTAAGATTTGTATGACGCCTTGGTTTCGAGACTGCAATTTAAGTTTGGTAGAATAACTTTAGTAGTATGATTCATCAACGAAATATCTTACAACATTGATATAGTAATGGTAGCTAGGCTTGAACTACGTTGTACCGTAATGTGTACTTTTCTTAATTCATTCATAATAAGATGACTGATAAGGTGATGATAAGCTTGCCCTTGATTTTAGTCAAGTTCATTGACTAGCTAGGTCATACATTTTGACATATTTGTGACTACACATACATACACATTTCACGCCTATTATCCCTTGCGCGGTAGGCAGAGCGTAACCGGCCGCAAAAACGGACATTTACGCTACGTCCGACAAACATTGAGGGTCATTCGGAAATTGTGTATCACCATAGTGATAGGTTGTCAGCCCATCGCCTTAAATTGCAATACACACCCTCAAGTCCCATAGTCGCTTCTTACGATTCCCACGGGAAAGAAATGTGGTGATGCTATTCTAAGCCGGCATCACACGGCACAAGCCGGCATCACACGGCACTATTTGTGACTAAACTTGTATTATAGACAAAGATCTATGTAACCATATGGTAATGTGAAAAAAAAACTTAAAACTTGAAACTGAATGCCGTGTGATGTCAGCTAAGAATAGCATTACCCTATCTTTCCCGTGGGAGTTTTTTTTAGACTTCTTCTTCTTCTTTGCGTGTGGGACACCGAGTCATCTAACGACCCGATAAACCGATGAACCCTTTTTTAGACTAGACCCTACTATTTTAGCCCGGGGGGTTTTGAAACCTACAACTGACTGAGAGGAAGGGCTAACCCGGAGAAGTTTTTTTAATATTCTCTTAAAAAATTTCTAGTCCCGGAAGCCATGAAATCTACACCTGAATGTTTGGTGGGGAGCAGGAGCTCAGCCGGAGAAGATTTTGTGGTTGTTCAAATCCTTGGGGCGCGATTAGGCTTACGAGTTGTTCTGGGAAGAACTGATTGGACTGAATCTACCCGGCACGTGCCGGTAGTTCCCAAAATGGGGAACAAATGAGGGACCTCCGCGCCCCCGCCGGCGGGGGCGTCGGTTGCTTGAGGAGCTTGTGGAGTGTGATCTACTCGCAATGGCTGCAGCAGCGGCTACTGTAATGTCGAGTTTGAGTGGTTGTTCAAAAAACCAGTTCAATCATCCAGGGCTTTGGATATGTTCTGGGAAGAACGGCTCCACGAGTAGAACGGTAAAAAAACGGTCGTTTTCGCGACGACAGTCAAATATTTAGATATTCATGTCCGATGTCGCAAAACGACCGTTTTTGGCCGTTGGCGCTCATATTACTATTATTAAACAAATAAAAAAGGTCTAAACATGTTTTCGGTCGAAACCAGTCGCGTTTACCTACTTTTTTCAAATAATATATACAGGATGTAGAAATGTTGAAACTGAACAACTTTCCTCAAGGAAAATAATTGGACCGCTCATACAAAATATTCCAGCCGACCGCAGAGTCCAGCCCTAAAGAAAAGACAATTTTGTATGGAAACGTTCCTTGGGGAAAGTTGTTCAATTTCAAAGAGTGATTCACCCCTTACATCATGTGTACATGTCCAAGAAAGATGGTTCCGAGCTTCAGAGGGCACTTTAATCCGCCAGTACCGGTTGCTGTCTATGATTACCTACTGAGACGGCGGTCGTTACGCAACCATGTCAGAGGCCTACTAGAAGGCGGTTGAACAACTCTGACATCAGGGTTCATCGGGTCGTTGCCCACACGAAAAGAAGGTCATACACAAAGTTTGTTACTCGATACCTATTTTATTATAAATCATTGTGGTCTTTGCTTTGGAGTGCATGTGCACTATCCTTGTAAATTTATAAACTAGGACAGGTGCACATTAGTTGATACAATGAGGAATTTATAGAGTTTCCATGTAAACAAACATTATATTCGATAAGCTTAGCGCCCTCAACAGGACACACCGTCCTTTGCAACCCTATTTTTACACCTGCCTTTATTTTTATTTTTTTATCCCGCCCGAGCCGGTTTTCTATTAGGACAATACAAAATTGTTATAAAAATAAGAAAATTGCGTCATGCAAATTTCATTTTTTTACAATGACCAATCATGACGTCAATAAGTGATAATGCTGTCCTACATTGAATAAAGTTATTTCATTTTCATTTTTCATTTTCATTTTCATTTCAATGTAGGATAGTCTTATTATATCACTTATTGACGTCATGCACCGACATTGTAAAAAAAAGAAATTTGTATCACACAATTTTCTTTTTTATAACAATTTTATAATGTCCTGATAGAAAACCGGCTCGGGCGGGATAAAAAAATAAATAAAGGCACTGCCACGGGGCTGGCCAGGTTAACGTACGAATATTATAAATCTGAGAGTTTGTGTGTTTGTTTCCTCTTCATACTCGAACAGCTTGACCGATTTCGAAGAAATTTGGAACATACATACATACATAAATCACGCCTCTTTAACCTTGTATAACCTGGAATACTAATACTATAATAAATATCACGGAAAGTGTCTGGTTAAAATTCGATCCTTACGTCAGAATGATGCTGCGGTATGCTGTTGACCACAAAACACGTATGAAACGCGAATACTGGATCGTATCATCTGGTGGTGGGGTAATTACGCAATAATTAGTTTATTGGGTCTTGTCAAAAAATGGGTCGTCGCAAAAAAGTTAATATAAAATTACATACATACATACACTTAACACGTAAACGGCCGCAAAACGGACACTTCTGACACACGATTGAGGGTCATTCGGAAAATTGTGTATCGCCATAGTGACAGGTTGTCAGCCCATCGCCTAAAATTGCAATACACATTCTCAAGTCCCTTAGTCGCCTCTTACGACTCCCACGGGAAAGAAATGGGGTGATGCTATTCTAAGCCGGCATCACACGGCTAATATAAAATTTGTTTCGTCAAAAACATCTTTCAGCGGGTTTTCTGCTACGAGTTTCTCTGAAGGTGAGGCGAAGAAATCAACAGAGTCAAGAGCAAACCCATCAATAATAATAAAAAAAAAAACTGGGTTAAATAGTGCTGGGAACTTTGTATCTCATTTCTTGAAATCCCCAAATTATGAGACAATATTTTTCTAGTTATACTTCAAGATATATACTACAAAACTATGGGGCTCAAAAGACAATTTATTGAATTTTTAACCACTGAACAGATTCGAATGGGAATTGTACCGGAAGAATCCTTACATTATCCCTAGTGTCATAGGCTTCATCTCAGAAAGCAGTCGTGATTTTAAATTTATGAATTTATTTTGCTTCTTTAGTTTAATTCTAGCCTTAGAAGGTAACTTGGCCAAAAGTTTGCCTTGTCCAGAAATGGCAGAACCTGGATACCAGAAACACAATGTAATTCCAATTTCTGAACACTGTTTGTTTTAGGATTAGATCACTTGTCAGTATCCTATCGAAATGGACTCTGAAGTAAACAGAATCCAGTATATTTAAATCAAAGTCGACTACTTATGTAGCAAGAAGCTACTGCTAAAGAGTGGAACTCACTACCTGCGTCTGTGTTTCCAAAAGCATACAACCTTAATCTCTTCAAAGTAAGAGTGAACAGGCTTCTTCTGGGTGAGCTCGCTCCATCTTAGACTCTGTCTCTGTCCTATGACCTAGACTACAGTCAAGAGCAAACCCATCATTAATAAAAAATAAAAAAAAGAACTAATAAAGTCCCATCTGTGCCCTCTGCCCAACCCCGCAAGAGATATAGGCGTGATATGTCTATATGCCCTATGTTATGAAACTAGGTCCACAGGTGAAATTCTTAGAACATTGCGTATCTGGTTAATATTTTTGGTATCATAATGGTTAACCGACTACGCCAATTAAATCGAATTTCACCTGTAAAATTGAAGTGCCGTGTGTTGCCGGCCAAGAATAGCATCACCCCATTTCTTAAGGGTATCGTAAGAGGCGACTACGGGACTCGAGGGTTAGATGTGTTTTGCAATTTTAGGCGATGGGCTGACAACCTGTCACTATAGTGATTCACAGTTATCTAAATGACCCTCAAACTTTTGTCAAACGTGCTGTTCATGTCCGTTTTACGGTCGCTGACGCTCTGCCTACCCCGTAAGGGATATAGGCGTGATTTATGTATGTATGTAAAATTGTAGCCTGTTGTTTGATAATATCAGGCAATGGTTGTTCGTTTACTCGGTGTCACACACAACTAGAGTGAGTAGGTGTTTTTTTTGTGTTGGTATCTCACCGTAGTACCGTGTGATGCCGGCTTAGAAATTAGAATTAGAAATTATTTATTTGCAAGAATACAATGTCAATACATTAATACGGTCTTAAAATAAGAGTCCAGTACAGTATTCGGCGTGCAAATTTTGAATAACCATTTTTGGTAAAAGTTCATTTAAAATTATACAAAATAAAATAATTAAAAATTATTAAATAAGATTAATTATAACATGTCTATAGGTATGTAATGTAAAAAGTATAAAAATGACAATAAATGTAAAAAGTATAAAAATGACAATAAAAAATAAATAAATTAGGAAGCATTAAACTAGCACAATAATGTCAAACATACATACATACATACATACATACATATATCACGCCTATAATCCCTTGCGGGGTATGCAGAGCGTAAACAGCCGCATAAAACGGACATTTACGCCACGTCTGACAAATATTTGAGGGTTATTCGGAAAATTGTGTATCCCTATAGTGACAGGTTGTCAGCCCATCGCCTAAAATTGCAATACACACCCTCAAGTCCCTAAGTCGCCTCTTACGACTCCCACGGGCAAGAAATGGGGTGATGCTATTCTCAGCCGGCAACACACGGCAATGTCAAACATAGTTCATATATTCTCCTACACTATAAAAACAATTTGTCAATAACCAATTGAATAATTTAGATTTAAATAAATTTATATTATCTGTTAATTTAATATCATTTGGCAGCTTATTAAATAGTACAATGCTCATATTAAACACGTTTTTCTTATAAATATAAGTTCGACTACGTGGCTGGTGTAGCAAATGAATGTACATAGAACGCAGCTGTTTAATTTTGGAGTCTTTTAGTTTTTTATAAAACCATGGATATTGTTTCACAAAGACACATATTTCATAAATGTACATGCATGGAAATGGTAGAATATTTAGCGTTTTAAACAATAGAAAAGAATCACCCCATTTCTTACCCATGGGTGTCGTAAGAGGCGACTAAGGGAGTCGAGGGTTATACGTATATTGCAATTTTAGGCGATGGGCTGACAACCCGTCACTATAGTGATACACAGTTATGTGATTGACCCTCAAACTTTTGTCAGGCGTAGTGTTAATATCCGGTTTACGGCCGTTAACGCTCTGCCTACCCCGTAAGGGATATATGTATGTATCTGACGGTGACCATTCATGGTTGCCAACCAATGGAGCGTAACCATCGACCGAGGTACACTAAAAAACAAAATTTGAAATCGAAAGTGTGTCAATGGCTTCCATACAAAAAGTTATAGGATTTTACTACAAAACCATAGTTGAGGTGAATAACCTTGACGTAAACAATGCATTTACCTGACTATCTTTTTGCAAATGCATTAATGTACGATCATTCATACGAGGTGTAAGGGACAGCTATACGAATACTGATAGGGTGCATGCAGAATGCAGACCACGAAACTGAACAACTTTTCCCTAGGAACATATGTCAGGAAACCACAAAAAATATCCGACCTCGCATACAAAATTACGATCGGCTGACTGCATTTACAATGGGAAGTTCAAATTTTTTTTATTTTCCCTGAAACTTTTTTTAATGGAAAGTTGTTCAGTTTCATGGTCTGAATGCACCTTATCAGTATTCGGAGGGCTGACCCTAACACCCTGTAATAAAATCGCCGTTATTACGTAGCAGAAAGGCTTATATATGTGGTACAAGTGAGTCCATTTTATCACTGACAGTCTGTACGTTTCACACGTTTTTGGATAAACACCTTTTTCTTGAGAGTAATTAAAAAATTCCCACGGTAATTTTTATCAGAAGATGGCAAAACATGACAAGCATACGGTTTGTCTACTGATGGTTAATATGCACAGACACCTTACTGTAATCTTGTAATATTGTTACAAAAATAAAAGCATTTTTGGACACGATTTTTGGGACATCATACTGGTCAATGGCGTAGAATAGCATCACTCCATTTATTTCCTATGGGTGTCGTACCTAAGAGGCGACTAACGGACCTGAGCATTTCACGTGTATTGCAATTTTAGGTGATGGGCTGACAACCTGTCGCTATGGCGATACACAGTTTACTGAATGACCCTGAAATGTTTGTCAGACGTGGTGAAAATGATTGTTTTTACGACCGTTTAGGCTCTGCTTACTTCGCAAGGGATATAGGTGTGATATGTATATTATGTATGCATGTATACTGAACAATTTTTACTATGGAAACGTAACATAATAGGTATTCATTTTTCAACTGTATCTGTCAATAAATCCTTATATTTTGGATCCAGACTTAGCTATAACTGTCTGTTGATTCTCCCCATACGATGTAACCGTACATTATCCAATTCACGGCAAATTATCATCATTCAATAAAGAACATGTTATTTGCTACCAATTTTCGTATTCAGTCTGTAGTCCAGAATGACCAGTTTCACTTGACACCTAACATCTTGAGCACGAGATTCATTAAGAAATCTAGAATAGTTTATGAATATGACAATAATATTTTAATGACAGCTGTTTGCCGAATAGCATCACCCCAATTCTACTCGTGGGTGTTGTAGAAAGCGACAAAAGGATAAATTCGTGGAAGGAATGGGCAGCAGCGTTCCCTGTGAATGCAACATGTAGCGCTGCGCTCGGCAATCCGCCTGCCAAGCGTGGTAAGTATGGCAATACCTTCCAATAGAGGGAGGCCCGCGTCCAGCATTGGACATCCTTTTTCTTCCTTCACAAGGTGTACGGTCGCGTTCTAAAGTGGAGTCATAGTTAACACAAACCTCAGAAAACAAGTCGCTCGCACCCGCGGCTACACTCACACAATGACACAAATGACGTATAACATACTATTATTTGACGAACTACCATTGTATAATAGGCTGAGTAGTATTGACTATTTCACTACATGAATCATAGCTTCGGTAGCGTGGTCAGTAGCGCGGTCAAGCAAATTCTTGACCGTTATTGTGGAGACAATGGATCGAATCCCGATATCTTAGTTGTAATTTTTATTTTATCAAATGAAGCAAAATTTAGTAAATTTTGAATTACATTTTAGTTGTTGCTAGATCGTTTGCGAGATAGTGCGTGTGCTAAGTGATTTTTTTAACCTAAGTTTATTTATTAAACTTCAGTGTTTATTTCTTCGAAATGCATACTATTATCAGTTTGCAGGATAAGCAGCGTATTGTTGCGCTGCAATTATCTGTGGCGCTGCATGATATTGGATTCAATTTAACTCAAATTGCTAATCAGACTGGTCTGGCCGTAAGTATAGTTTTATTTCATTACAATTGTATTTTAAATATTAAAAACTTTGACTCATAGTATGTTGGTAGCTGTGAACCGATTAGTATAAACTTTTTTATTAATAATGCTACTTTGTTTTAGTGGAAGACTGTTAAACGTTGGGTTACACATTTTGAAGAGGAAGGTAGCGTAAAAACTCGACTCGTCTTATTAATGATTCACAGCTGAGGATGATGGTGTAACAATATGAAGAAAATGGTTCTGCCGCTGGTCCAGGCGAATTAGTAGCACAAGAAACAGGGCGTGCAACTGCCGCTAATTATGTTGATATGCTACAGGAAAGCATGCTACCGACGACGCCGACGGTGCGAAATGTTTAACTGTTTATCCTGCTAGTGAAGTTCCTCGTTTTGCATTTGTCCAGGATAAATTGTCCAGTGCATCGAGCTGCCGTGGTGAATAATTGGTTTAGCCAGCACCCAGATATCCAAGTTATTCGTTGGCCAGCAAAATCTCCGGACTTAAATCCCATAGAGAATTTATGGGGTTTAATGGTGCAAAGGTGGGACATGCGCAATGAAAGAACTACAGAAGCTTTAGAGGCTCACTGCCTGGGAGTGTGGGAGAGTACCAGAGGAACAGATATATGCACTTATTTGATCGAGTCTATTAAGTGTTGTTGAAAACAGCGGAGGTAACACCAAATACTAATTATGTAAGCGGCGATTTTTACTTAAGATTCCAATCAGACCCGATCTAGCATACATTGCTGATTATCTTGTGTATTTCATTATAATATATGAATATACACAAAATAATCAGCAATGTATGCCGAAGCGGGCCCGATAAATCGTTGCTCACTCAACCTCTGTTTACCTGCTTACCCGCCTACTATTGCAGTAGGTATTTGTGGAGCATTACATTAGCAATTAAATTATGCTAAAACATCGATATATATTTATATAAGATTGATCATTATTAGTCAGTTATCTTAAGGCCTTGCTTCAATATCTTTTCATTACGAAAACGAGTACTTAAGCTTAAACCTTGAGATGTAGGCAAATAACTGATTTATTATTATTACAATTACTTTTACTTCCGAGGAAAGTGCATCATCGTTAAACATAGAACAATAAAATAATTACTAACGAAATTATTACTTAAATAACTTTATTGAAAGATTCAATCTAAGATTTGGATCATTCCTATGATCTTATAAATAATTACCTATCGATGTTTCAGCTAATGAACACTTAATATCATTTTACATAATATTGTGTTTTATCATTCAAACAAAACTATTAACTAAGTATTACGACAGCAAGTATTTTATGTAGTTTTACATACTCGTATCTTATGGTTACCAAAAGATCTCATTCATGTCATTTTGTTATTTACATAAAGTGATACCATACCTACCAATAAAATAATTTCTTACCTTACTTTTTGTTTTATTACAATATTATAGGTTTATGTTTTTAGATATAATATTTTGATACATAATTTACAATAAACATTTATAGATATAATACATAGATGAATTTATTGAAAAATATTATATAAAATAATTATTACTGGAGAAAATATGGTAAAAACATTTAAAAAACATTATTCAACATACAGAGATCGGATGGGAACCCAGTTCCGTTCTGATTAGAAGGTAAGAACTATTACCGCTAAGCTACGGTAGCTTGTGATCAATACGACGAAATAAAGATATGTAATCTATTGCTTTACTACAAGTGAACGAATAAGGATAACTATAAACAGTTTTAGACAAACCAGTGTGATGTATACTTTGTGGTGATGTAGTGGCGAATAGGCTATCACCGAGTAATTATTTCAAAGATTACATAGATGTCGCTTATAGGTGGTAATCTGTTTAAGTTTTAATGCTACGCCTTAAGGTGGACTTTTCTACTTACAGTCGATAATCTTACGTGTGTGCGTAAGTTAGTAAAGTAAGTACAGAGGATAATAACCCGTATTGCATTCTGTTAAGTGGTCTAACTATGACTCCACTTATGAATCCGACCGTACATTCTACAACAGTCCAATGCTGGACATGGGCCTCCCTCTATTGGAAGGTATTGCCATACTTACCACGCTTGGCAGGCGGATTGCCGAGCGCAGCGCTACATGTTGCATTCACAGGGAACGCTGCTGCCCATTCCTTCCACGAATTTATCCTTTTGTCGCTTTCTACGACACCCACGGGTAGAATTGGGGTAATGCTATTCAATTTCTCAATTCATCATATTTTTTTTACTTCTTAATTTAAAAACCAAACACGGCACAGCGGTTTGCTAATGCCGATCGGGATCCTAGGTTCTATTCCCGGCCGAGACAGAAAATTGATTACTAAAATATTTAAGTACTAGCGGCCTTTGCTAACCCGCTGCTAACCATTTTCCCGCGAGACTAAGACACTTTAATATAGCCTATGTTCATCAGGGATAATGGAAGATTCTAATGGTAAAAGTATTTTTTTAATCGGTGCAGTAGTTTCGGAGCCCATTCAATTCAATCAAATCTTTCCTATATAATATTAGCAACTAGTTATTATTCTGTGATATTAGGGTATTGTCGATTAATAGTCTACGCATCTGTTTCTTATTTTGAAATTTTTTACCCTGTTGTCTGTCATAGGTCAAATTAATTTGGTTTCTCTCCACGTGTTCATACTATTTGTGGTAATAGATGTGACCTTGACTGGCCTTCCGTGGCCAATCAGCTAGTGTCATGGCAATTAGCCCTTCAGACAATGTTGTTACACAGAATAATAAATTGAATGAATGAAAATAAGAAACAAAAAAATTTTAGCCGGGTATTGAACCTGGGACCTGTGGAGGACCGTCCCACCGCTCTGCCACTGGGTTACCTTCAAATGTATTTTTGTCTGAAAAAAAAAAACGCAAAGTAAGTTTTTAGTGGTAGTAGGCGGTTGAAAAACTCTGACATCAGGGTCCATCGGGTCGTAAGACGACTCGGTGTCCCACACGAAAAGAGAGAGAGAGTTCTTATTGCGTGTTTAATCCGTTTTTTTAACTAAAACCATGACGATTCGATTGTTATCCATTTTGTGTCCTCTTCTTTATCATTAAATGAGTAATGAATCTGGGCTTGGTTTTTAAAATACATACATACATTAATCACGCCTATATCCCTTACGGGGTAGGCAGAGCGTTAACGGCCGTTCAACGGATACACCACGTCTGACAAAAGTTTGAGGGTCAATCAGATAACTGTGTATCACTATAGTGACAGGTTGTCAGCCCGTCGCCTAAAATTGCAATACACACACTCGGGTCCCTTAGTCGCCTTTTACGACACCCATGGGTAGAAATGGGGTGATGCTATTCTAAGCCGGCATCACACAGTTTTTAGAATATTTGTTAAATATTTTCATAATTAAATAATGTTCGGTTTTCCAGCTCTTAGCCGTCATCGTCTGTTTCTCTCTAACGCACGAAAAGGAAAGGGACTTACTTATTGGGACTGTTTCCGCCTTAAATAGCCAGACACATCGCCGCAAAGTTGCCTGCTTGTCGGTTTTTTACAGATTGTACTTCGGAGAGTGTGCTCAAGAGCTTCACGACCTTGTTCCACCAGCTCCCTTCTACCATCGGACATCCAGACGCACCGCCGGATACCATCCGTACCTGGTTGCCATTCCACCAATTCGGACTAAGCGCTCCCAGTCATCATTTATAATGCGCACTGCTAAAGAGTGGAACTCACTACCTGCGTCTGTGTTTCCAAACGCATACAACCCTAATCTCTTCAAAGCAAGAGTGAACAGGCTTCTTCTGGGTGAGCTCGCTCCATCTTAGACTCTGTCTCTGTCCTATGACCTAGACTAGAGTCAAGAGCAAACCCATCATTAATAAAAAAAAATGTCAGACTCGGCGATAGCGGCCGTAATTTTACGGCCGTCAAAGCTCTATCTAACCCGCAAGGGATAAAGGCGTGATATGTGTACCTTTATTATTTGTAAACTAGTTTCCCTATAACGACCTTGTGTTTTCCTTATATACTACCAAATATGAAATGTTATTGTAATTAATGACTTACAATATGTGTAATTGACGTGGTTAAGGATGAAGTGTCACAACAAAATTGCTCATTCGTCATCAGTCATTTTCGGGAGCTTAATTTCCTATCTATTAGACATTTAACCAACATCCATATTCGTAATTCAGCCTTGCACGAAATCTAATTCGAGTACCTAATTCAGTTTCTTTTTGTTTATTGCCATTTTACCAAAATCTCTTGTACTTTTTCTTTATACGCAGAAATATTGAGACCTCCCAACCAACATCCCTAGGAAAGGCGGTAAACTTCAGCTGAGTAACGAAACGTAATTTAAAAGTTATTGCCTCATATCGTAGTCTTTGGTTGTGTAACCATATCATCATCATCATTGGCCTCATACGTCTGTGACAGACGATTTAATCAGTGTCTGGACACTGCGTTGCCTGGGACGCAATTATGGAAAACGCAGGGCTGCCCAGGACCTGCGCCCCCCTCTCGGCCTTCCTGGCTGGATCCGCAGGAACGACTAGTCGCTACGTGCGGAGCCAGGTCGGCTGCAGTAGTCTGCCGCGCGGTAGATCTCTGACACACGCGCCTGACGGAGACCCCGTTCCGGGTTTAATTGTGGAGTTGTAACCATATCAGAGGCCTACTAATAGTAGTAGTCGATTGAAAAACTTTGATACCAGGGTTTATTGGGTCGTTGGATGACTCCGTGTCCCACACGAAAAGAAGAAGAAGTAGTTTTAGGAAATAAAAGTAACAAAAAAGGTTTCACGGCTAGATACGAGTGTGACGCCAGTGGCTCTGCCACCATTCAATAATAATAAGACCACTCGGTACCAATCTTTTTTTTTTATATTAATGATGGGTTTGCTCTTGACTCTAGTCTAGGTCATAGGACAGAGACAGAGTCTAAGATGGAGCGAGCTCACCCAGAAGAAGTACGTTAAGACACTGGCACTCCCACACACTGAGGGAACGCAGGTGGCTACTCTCTCTCTTTTCGTGTGGGACACCGAGTCATCCAACGACCCGATGAACCCTGGTGTCAGGTGGCTACTTGGCGCCAGACTTCGGTGGGATGGTGGTCGCGAGCCAGGCGGCGCCTTACGGAGCCTTCCACCGCGCACGTGGGATCACTCGAATTCATGGGAAAATTCACGATTAGAAAATAGTAACTTTGGGATTGCGCTTGAAGAAAGGGCCATTACGAGCGGGATTTCAACAATGGCGTTCATCCTATTTTATTTCTGTTGGCTTGTCGTTGGTGTAGCTTATTCATTTATGTATGCATGTATTTATTTTATGTATTTTTATTTTATTATTTTAAATTATTAAGTACAGTATTTTAGTTTATTCCTTCTTATGTATTGTATAGCTAAGTATGATTATATTTAGTTTTTTTTGTGTATGTGCACCCGCTTTGACTCTTTCTGTTTAACTTTTGGTTGGCCGGTAGAGAATGCCGCGTGGCATTAGGCCCGCCCTTTGTACTTTCTGTGCAATAAAGTTTGATAAATAAATAAAAAAAAATAAAAAAATAACGAATACTTGGGAAATCGAGCTCCAGGGCCCAAATGCTCTATTTTTTTTCAATTGTAATGCCATCTAACTTTTATAGTTTTCAACAGATTTTGATGCCGTTTTCTTTAGTAGATAAAGTGATTTAAGAGGGTGGTTTTTATGTATAATTTATGCCGGGAAAAGGTCTTCTTCCCCCGGGAAAATGGTTAAAAGCGGGTGAGACCACTGGGCGGGCTGTACTCATATAAGTCGAAATTTTACTAGTGACCGATAGCAAAAACTCAAGACGGGCTGGTAATATGGACAACTTTCTTCAAGGAACATATTATGACAAAAATATCTAAGTTTCCATAGTAACTCAAATCAGGGCCCAAAGTCTGCTAAATGAGGAATGAGCTGCGGTAGCCCAGATGGAAGAGGCGTCGCCACTAGTAATGCGAAAGTCGCAGGTTCAAATACTGCCCGCGCTTGAATATTTTGCAAGTTTTCAAAAATTGAATACCTAACACGGGAAGTGTTTTAAAAATTTACATACATACATACATAAATCACGCCTATATCCCTTACGGGGTAGGCAGAGCGTTAACGGCCGTAAAACGGATATTAACACCACGTCTAACAAAAGCTTGAGGGTCAATCAGATAACTGTGTATTACTATAGTGACAGGTTGTCAGCCCATCGCCTAAAATTGCAATACACATCTAACCCTCGAGTCCCGTAGTCGCCTCTTACGACACCCATAGGTAAGAAATGGGGTGATGCTGTACTTGGCCGGCATCACACGGCAGAGGCCGGCATCACACGGCAAAATAAAAAAATTGGTATGTAAATGAAAATGGTTTGTATGTAGATAGCGTGTCAGTGGCATGGCTTTGGGCGTTTCGTATTCTGCTAACAGCTTGGAGTATAGAATATTACGTTGACAATAGCATGACAGTTGAGTGTCGCTGGCATTGCGAGGGTGAAAAATATGAGAATCCAAACCCAAGCTGGTCGGCAATTTGTATGCGAGGTAAATTTTTCTTTGTTTTTTTTTTCGCGTCTCCATTAACTCTTTCTGTTTATCCTTTGGTTGGCCGGTAGAAACAGGCGCGTGGCATTAGGCCCGCCCTTTGTACTCTCTGTGCAAAAAATAAAAAAATAAACAAATATTTATCGTCTCCCAGTTATTACATTTGTTAAAGTGTATAAATTCATGGTTGTTTAATTGAAAATAAATGAATACTATACAAGGAAAAGTAATCGTTTCATTCATAAAACCTATACTACTCACACGAGGTTTTGAAATCGTAAAATATAATTTTATTAATTGTTATTAGTTAGGTACAATAATATTATTTATTGATATAAAATATACCAAACAATAGTGGTTTTATGAGGTAGAATGGGTGAATAATATTCGCGGTTGTTTTTTAAAGATAAACACTGAAATGCGTCAATACATTGTTCTAATAGCCTTCTAGCTAAGTTGCTGTAGAGGGTCATAACGTCTTCGTCACCTCCACCGAGTCGTCCAACGACCTGATGAGCCCTGGTGTCATAGTTTTTAACCGCCTTCTACTGGCCAGGCCTCTGACATGATTGCGTAATGATCGCCATCTAAGTAATCATAGACAGCAACAGGGACCGACGACTGAACGTGCCTTCTGAAGCACGGAACTATCCCTGTTCACCCTGAATTGTTGTAACCAGACTGGGGACAGATTCACAAAGTGATAAATATCAACTTTGTGGAATCGAACCTTTGCACCGCAGGCAGTCGCACTAGTGTGGTAGTGACCACTGCGCCACATCGGCCGTCAATGCCTTTGACATGGTTGAAATGCTCCATATCTCTTCCAGAATGAAATTCTTCTCACAGAGTGAAAGTATGTAATTTTTCTTCACACAATGAAAGTTTACTGTAGTTTTGAAATTCAATACTAATACCTTCACAACTATGGGCAAAACCCCTCATGAATAGAGCATACTACCCATGCTATGCTATGCTATGTTATGGTGGGGGGTGTGTTGTAATTTAAATTTCGCGCCTTCTCATATTTGGTTCTAAAACAAATGCACCATGCTGTCAATATTCTGTGCCACCATTTTTCGTGTTCTTCTGATAAAATAAATATAGGTTCTAAAACAAATGCACCATGCTGTCTATATTATGTGGCACGATTTTTCGTGTTCTTCTGATAAATTAAAGATTTTATAGCTGAAATTCGCTTTAATTTCTTAGTAAAACATTGACAGGGGGTGCAAAGAATCCGCGTGTTAAAGACCACGGTTGCCACAAACTGATCACGTCTAGATGGACAGATGACTTAAAATGGCGGCTGGTAGCGACTGGATGGCGAAAACGGGAGATCGTGCCCTATGGCGTACTCTGGGGGAGGCCTACGTCCAGCAGTGGACTGCTATAGGCTGATGTATGTATTATACAGGGTGTAAGGGACGGTGTACCGAAAACTTTGCAGGCATGATCAGACCATGAAACTGAACAACTTTTACTATGGAGCCTATGTTGGGAAACGATTTTTTTTTTCGAGTTCCCATAGAAAGTCAGTTAGCTGATTGGGAATTTTATATGGGAGGTCGAAATTTTTTTCTCATTTACCAACATAGCTTCCATAGAAAAAGTTGTTCAGTTTCATGGTCTGATCAAGCCTGCAAAGTTTTCGGTACACCGTCCCTTACACCCCGTATAAACACAAAGAAAGGATCTCCAAGTGGCAGCCGTTTCTTCCGGTATTGGCAGCGAGATATAAATATCCTGGACAATTCAGACAGCGCCATTTAGCCTCAAACAAAGCAACTATGGGAACTAGATAGCTGATATTATTACTTAAATTTTTTGTAAATAATAACATATTATACATAGAAACACCGAGACTTTACACAAATATCTGAAAATGACTTAAGTGTCTGGTGGGGACAAAACCCACGACCCTCGGCGTAGCAGGCAGGGATACTATCCAATACGCCATCATGACAGATTGATTGTGAATTGAATATATATTTTAATATTACCTCGCTTACGAGAATCCATGTTTTTCGTTTAGTTTTTAATGTTCAACAACAGTTTTCTTCATTTAAACGTCAACACGTCAAACAAATAACTCGTCAACCACAACAAACTAATTATATTTTTTTTCCACCTTTTATTAAAATCACTTTATTGCACAAAATAACAAACAAAAATATCAGGAAAATTTATGAATTTTCCTGATATTTTTGTTTGTTATTTTGTGCAATTGCTATGGCAAACATGCGCAAAGGCGCTTATTGCTACCAGCGATCTCTTCCAGACAACCTTCCTTGACAATCAGACGTGGCGTAGATAGACCGTTTTTGCGGCTGTTTGCGCTCTGCCTACCCCGCAAGGGATTATAGGCGTGATATGTGTATGTGTGTATGTATAAAGTGTTTCTTCTGTGAAAAATACCATGTGTTGGTTTTCAGGGTCGGTTTCAAATCGTCACTATCCTAACTGGACACCGCAGACTCAGAAACGAAAACAAAAACAAAAACATTTTAATTTATTTTTATGTTGACGTAAAAATTTAAAACGATATACAGCTTTATCCTGCACTCCATTAGAAGGCACTTTACTCAATTAAAATACTTAGAGATTAGTTCCAAGCCCGTCTGGTCCTGCGTGTCACATCACTAGTGATGTGGATGAAGAAATATATCCGAAAATAATATACGAACTGTATTAGACAACACTATACTAAATGAAAATACTCAGAGATTAGTTCCAAGCCGGTCTGGTCCTGCGTGTCACATCACTAGTGATGTGGATGAAGAAATATATCCGAAAATAATATACGAACTGCATTAGACAACACTATACTCAATTAAAACACTGACAGACGGTCTGATAACCTGTCACTATGGTGATACCCACGAATGACCCTGAAATGTTTGTCAAACGTGGCGTAAATGAACGTTTTTACGGTCGTTTACGCTCTGCCTACCCCGAAAAGGACATAGGCGTGATATATGCATGTAATTTTTTTTTTTTGTATATGATATCGAAAAGCCAGTATCCAGTAACTTTATTCAGAATTATTTTATTGTTGTTTATGAATAGTTTGTTCTTGTAAATTATTAAACTACTTACATTGATTTCAGTTTTTTGTTACAATGTTTATATTTTTAATTATTAATTAACAGCCCATTGCAGTCCACTGCTGGACGTAGGCCTCCCCCAGGCACGATCTCTCATAATCTCATTCTTAAAGTCACCGAATCAAATAGGTAATATTGACTGAAAATCCAAAAATACGAAATCCGGTGTCTTCCCATCCCTATCATGCAAAGGGTGGTCCAGAGCCCAGCTATTGTGCTTTCATCCCTTAATCTGCGGATCATGATGATTTATATCCAGCTACCCTCCTCCCACTAACCACCCCCCTTCTGTGACCTCTTAGACAGGGTTGAACGGGATTTTAAACTGTGTCTTATGAATTTTCAAAATTTATTATTAATCACAAAAAAGTGGGACGCGTGTTTCGGCAGTTTTCCAACTTTTCATCCGTCATTGCGTATTTTTAACGCACCGTAACATAGACGTCAGACGAAAGGAAATTGCATATACCGATCTTATTCCCATACAAATACGGCTACACGGTGCGACTTGATAGACGCATTCGTTACGCACCGTAGCCGTATTTGTATGGAAATAAAATCGGTGATATCGGCTTAGAATAGCATCACCCATTTCTTGCCCGTAGGAGTCGTAAAAGGCGACTAAGGGACTCGAGGGTGTGTATTGCAATTTTAGGCGATGGGCTGACAACCTGTCACTATGGCGATACACAATTTTCCTAATGACCCTCAAATGTTTGTCGGACGTGGCGTGAATGTTCGTTTTTGCGGCCGTTTACGCTCTGCCTACCCCGCAAGGAATTATAGGCGTGATATGTGTATGCATGTATGTATAAAATCGGAATTCGCAATTTTCTTTCGTCTGACAGTGCTTTATAACAGAGAACACCCTTTACACAATGTTAGAGAAGAGACAGACATATTAAGACAGTGTTTAAATTAGTTTTCATATGATTTGACGCTGTCTAAAAGCCCTTAAGACCAGCAGTGGACTCCTGTGCCTGTTGATGATGCATTTTTGCATCAGTATTGACCTCTCGAAATGATAAACTGGTTAATTATCACCTCTGTTAGAGCCTCTAAAATGAAATAATTGTACCTAATCTCGCTAAGTGGGAAAAGTGAGAAAAAGTCGTAAGCACCATGAGATCTCAGCTAAACAGGTTCCGCTGGATATTATAAAAAATAGTTTCTACAATAGTTTTTTTGTGAAAATGTTTCGCAGTGTAGTCAGGCAGCGCATGGTCGAATCTGCTAACAAACTTTTTCCTATACTATTTATTTTATTCACGTAAAACTTGGCCCACCCCTGCCGTGTCTATTCTGTGAACGCAATGTTTTAATTGTAACGTAAATTATTGTTACACAAAAGGGGTGGTTATTGTGAATGAAATGTGGAAAGCGTTTTAAACGAAATTGTGCGTTTTCATCTAGTTTATAGGTACGTAAATACGTACTCCATACTTTTTTGGCGTGTTAAAAAAGTAGGCGGTTTTCACATGTGCCAAAAGTTTTTCGGAATTAAGCAGGAGCGATATTTCTGCCTAAAGAAACTGCATGTAATGAGCGTGGCCCACGACACGACTGTGCACGAATAGCCATTATGTGTCAACATAAGTCGACGAACGACACGATAAATCCTAGGTTTTTTTTTTAAATCTTTATTTAAGGAGTTTTGTCAAAATATGACAATGCCACTCCATTGTGCAACATATAGTATAAATCACAAAACAAAAAAGAATAAAGAAATACTATACTGATGGTACCCGCAAAATTCAGTACCTATGCCGAATATTTTTTCGAGGTTTGTTTTGAAAGTATATTTATGTTATGTTATGTCATTTTTAGAATTTTTTTTCATTATTTCGAAATGGTATTATTTATCTAAGTTAGATTTTGAGGAGTTGACGTCACAATTGTTGGTAAAGCGTTAAAATGCCTTTGCCTGCTAATAGAAAAAGTTTAATCATCGACAAGATAAATGTCAGTTACGAACATTTTATTTATTTTTCTAACTATGCCAAAAACATTAATTCATATTCAGGTTATGAGGCGTTATACAAAGGTCGACGTTGTTATCGAAAAACTTAGTATTAACAAACTTTCTTATTATGATTATAACTAGATATTTTAGATAAAAAATCTCAAAATGGTTTTGAGTTTTCCCATGAAGTCCATTTTAGCATGCCCAATTGTTTCACACGAAAAGAGTGAGCAGGGGGCGAGGTGCGAGAAGGATGGTCGCCTTCGTATCTGTTTATCAAAATATAACCATCTTGGACTCCGCTGATTACACAGCAGAAGAACCAGATCCAACATACTGTAAGACCTACTACACAAGATACGGTTTCAGCAATTTGCGTGGAACCGGGATGTTTCGCTAGGCAATTAAGAAATAGATGGCGGTAGAACAAAAATAATTTATATTCTAAATAATGACGTCTAATACCTTAGTTAGTCATCCGTGATCACGGGCTCTGTAAAGAGCTCGAAACGAAGGCATTGTAAAATCCAAAATAAACACAACTTCAATCCGTTTAAAATTGTTTTATTGTGATTAACTATCTTCCTCATCAAAACTGCAACATAACTAATTTAAAAGAATTTATAAAACCTGTTTAGCTAGATATACGTTAACGTAGATGAGTCAATACGTCTCCCCCCGTGGGAAAATTCTATACATACTTACCTGCATACATACAAACATGCATATTAAGAAACAAAAGACTTCCTCATTGTGTATAAAAATTGCAGAATCGCACGTTCGCATGTACCACCTTTGTTATGTCACTTTATGCTTAGTTCGCAGAATTCTTCTTGGTATTGTTTTGCGTAGTTGTATTTTTGCACGCACTTACCTATTACATACAAACATACATACATAAATCACGCCTGTATCCCTTACGGGGTAGGCAGAGCGTTAACGGCCGTAACTAGGATATTAACACCGCGTCTGACAAAAGTTTGAGGGTCAGTCAGATAACTGTGTATCACTATAATGACAGGTTGTCAGCCCATCGCCTAAAATTGCAATACACATCTAACCCTCGAGTCCCTTAGTCGCCTCTTATTACACTCATGGGTAGGAAATGGGGTGATGCTAATCTAAGCCGGCATCACACGGCATCACCGATTACCTCTACAACATCTCTCTTTTCGTGTGGGACACCGAGTCGTGCAACGACCTGATGAACCCTGGTGTCAGAGTTTTTCAACCGCCTACCACTAGTAGGCCTCTAACATGGTTATGTTACGACCGCCGTCTAAGTAATCATAGACAGCAACCGACCGACGGCTTAACCTGCCCTCCGAAGCACGGAACCATTTCTTTTCGGACAATCATTTGGTTCACCCTGCAATGTCTTAACCAGACCGGTAAAGTGATAAATATCAACTTTGTGAGTGTCCCACCGAGAATCGAACCCAAAACCTTTATGTCGCAGGCAGTCGTACTACAATATATATTACAATATGAATCCTGTTTATATTCCAACATTAATAGTCACAACAGTCATCTGCTGGACATGGCCTTGAGCATCCTTATGAGCGGGTTTTTGCACATACTCTCATGATTGGCAGGCGGATAGGCGAGCGCAAGGTGTTGTTTACAAACAACGTTGCTACCCGTTCCCTGAATTCCTCCAATAATAGTCCTCCACAGGTTGGAATTGATTGCAGACGATGTGAATAGCTTACTAAGGTATTTACAACTAGATTACTGTTTTCCCGTGGTAATAGTAGTTTTCCCGCGGTAAAAAGTGGCCTATGTGATATTCCAGGTTATACTCTACCTGTGTTCCAAATTTCATCTAAATCGGTCAAGCCGTTTGAGCGTGAAGAGGTAACAAACATACATACACACACACAAACTCTCAGATAGCGACGACAGTCCACAGTGATCTTGTCAGACATGGTGTTATTATCCGCTCTGCCTACCCCGTGACGTATAGGCGTGATTTATGTATGTATGTACAGTCCACTGCTACATGTTTTTTTTTGTTAACAACGTTACTGCCAGTTCCCTGAATTCATCAAATTACTGTGTAATACAAGTGTTTCTAATTTTGTAACAATTTGATTCAAATTAAAAAAAATACTATATAATATAAACTATACAATGGATCGATGCTATTCTAAACCGGCACCACACGACAGACGATATGAATAGCTTACTAAAGTATTTATCTTGAATACTTCGGAAATTGGCGCTTAGGTGCTGATTCATCTAATCTTAATAGGGCAATCGTATTGCAGAAATACTCTGAGCGATACAAGGAGCCTTTCCTCATAGTTTTACCATAAGTACACTACAAAACCCATGAGTCAGATTACACCATAGACAATATATGGTTTGGGGTACTTAGTCATTAACAGGCAAACTGTTTTAACTAACTAAGCTAAACTAAGGGAAACACACTTTTCACCTTTTCTTAACTTGTTTGAAGGAAAGTGACAGCGCTAATTAAAGGTATGTTAAGAGAATTTATGTCCCGAATTGAGACTAATAATAATAATATCTGTTTCGTTAAACAAATGTAAACCTCTTATTTAGTTAGTTATCATTTCTTTTCTGATTACTCACGCACTGCTCTTTTTTTCTACACTTTTTCCTCCATCCAAAGGTTGTTTGGAAGAGATCGCTTGTAGCAATAGGGCCGCCTTTGCGCATATAAGCTTTGAATTTTCTGTTAGTTTTGTATAATCTCTTTTTCGTGTGGGTCACCGAGTCGTCCAACGACCCGATGAACCCTGGGGTCAGAGTTTTTCAACCCTACCTTAAGCCTACTACCACTAGGCCTCTGAAACGGTTTAGTTACAACCGCCATCTAATTATTCATAGACAGCAACCGGGGCCGACGGCTTAACGTGCCCTCCGAAGCACGGAACCATTTATTTTCGGACAATCAGTTAATCATGCTCCTAACCACATTCAGGCGAGTCAGATTGTCTTGCCTGTCTGTGATTTGATCTTTTTCCCTCTAACATCAGGTACCCTTTATAAGTACTTGCAGTGCAACATGTGCATTTGACTCACGTGCACTCCGAGGCGGAAGACGGGCGAGCTGCACCGCTCTGACTCACTGCACGTGCTCCAGCCAAATGCAGCTGACTGCACTTTGTGTCAAAACAAAATTACAATTATAATTTTTGCTTGTTTGCGAGTGCAACTATAGTGTCAAAATTCTAAGTCACATAACAATCATAACACAATTCTTTATTGCAAATTAAAGAAATAAACAACATAGATACATACATTCACATACACAAATCACGCCTTCAATCCTTGCGGGATAGGCAGAGTGTAAACGGCCGCAAAAAACAGACATTTACGCCACGTCTAACAAATATTTGAGGGTCATTCGAAAAACAGTGTATCGACATAGTGACAGGTTGTCAGCCCATCGCCAAAAATTGCAATACAGACCCTCGCGTCCCTTAGTCGCCTCTTACGACTCCCATGGGAAAGAAATGGGGTGATGCTATTCTAAGCCGGCATCACACGGCACAAAATTATATATTGCAAATTAAATAAATAAACAACAAAGTAGATGAACACAGATAAAATAAACAGTACAACAAGGCGGACTTAATGCTAAGTAGCATTCTCTACCAGGCAACCATAAGTACTTCATGCTTATGAAAACTAGGATTTAACGTACATACACTAGGTTCAGTAGTTTTTGCGTGAAGACGTTTCAAAAAAACAAACAAACATACAAACTTTCGCGGGATCAGTAAATTTAAATCATTTTAATATGAAATGAACAATAGATTTTCTTGTGGAATGCGGTTTCTTATCACCGGCACAGCAAATTGTTGGTCTTCAGTATCTGTCACATGTTAAAATGGCTTCTCATAACAAAGGCGGGGAATCTGCAGGTGTCCTAATACGATGACCTTTGCAATGATGCATCATACGCATACCTACTCCTCGTGGTAAGATACTTAGGAGCCTATCTAGTACCGTTGTCCCCAAGTTTAACTTAGCTTAGAGCAGTATATGGGGGGCAACGACAAGTAAAATGTTGTCCCCTTGGCGGTGTAGCGGATATTGGTGACCCCGACGTGATATGGCGGGTGACAGGTGTGATGCCAATAGGCAGAATGGACGGTTCCAGGTGGTGTCGGGAAAAGGGTAGCTACCCTGCCTGGCCGGGTGTTATGGCCAGGAGACCGACTGGCTCACCTGGATAGAATTGGAAGTTGTATATATGCGTTGCGCGGTGACACACTTCGATACCGCGTTTCAGGCCAGGGATCGTTTTAGGTTAAGGTACAGGGTTAAGCTACCGGTATAATAACGGTACCGGTATACTTTTTAAAGGTAGACGGATAAAGGTTATGATAAAGGTTATGGTACCGGTAGAAAATTACGGTATCTTTATTTTATACCTGTAGCGTTATAAATTTATTTAACCTTTATTTAACCAGTATTAATTTTGATATCGAAAAATGAAGTGCGCGCGATGTATTAAGCGATGTTGTCAGACCTAAGTTCCACGCAGTTTACGTTTCCTTTGTTTCTATGTTGTCGTGTTCGCTTTCACTTTGGGCGTTGGCCCCACGTGCTTCGCTTGTCAAAGTGAACTGATGTTTCATGTGCTGTTTGGCAGGTGTCACTGATACCTGTCAATTATGACATGGGGCTGTCACTCACGGGGGTGAGTGACAGCGCGGGTGGGCCTCCCCTGACATATCTTACTCCCCTGCAGCCCCCTCCAGTTCAAAATTTCACCCCCCTTAAACATCCCGGACTATTTTTTTTTGGCAGGGCAAGTTGCCCCCAACCTCGTCCTCTCACAAAATTTTTGATCGGCCATAACTTTTGAACCGCTTGTTACATTTTGAACGGGTTTTCACCGAAACTCTTTAAAAAAAGGGTGTGCGTCGAACCTCTCCCCCTTGCCCCCCCGTACCCCCTGCCGAATTTTTGACCCCTAAGTTCTTGGGAACAGCTGGTCCGATTCGCACCGCGTTTTCTTCAACGGCTGCGCCAAAACAAGAAAAACTCATTTCGTGCACCACAATCCACCCCGCCCCGCCCTTTCTTGTTGCCGCGTCCCAAAAACCCCCTTTTTGGGACCAAACTTTAGAAGCGGATTTCTCGGGATCGTAGAGGCATACAGACCAATACGGACCACGAAAAGCGTGCAGGGTTGATAATCAGCACCTATTACGACTAAGCTATCGGTCTAGCGCCTTGGCACGGACCGCTTATCCATGTCAGATGACGAGATTGCTGAAAGCAGGGCCATAACATAGGTTTTGGCCCAGAAAAAGGCTGAGCTGCAGTTGCTGCAGGAGATGGCTGCAAGCAGCCCGTCTTCTTACAAATGTCTCGGTATCCAAAAAAACGACGGTGCTAACGGCTATGAGTGGTGGAACCCTGCGCTAGACCGCGTGCGTAGGGGAGTCGCGGCAGCGCGCCGTAACTGGCAGAGTGCAAGAAAGCGACGCAACCCTAATCATGGAGCATTTACTCACCATTCTTCGGGCTAAAAGAGGTCAGTACAAAAATGCATTGAGGCTCGCTGAAATCAACCATTTTCGCTCGGTGGCAGATTCTGGGAATGAAGACACATGGGGGCTAGCGTATTGGGCGGACTCCTGAAGGTCGCGTCCACCCATGAATGTGCTACATTGTAGAGACCTGCTTCAGGCCTACACCACTACTGCAGACGGAACAATGTCTGGATTGTTGACGGCACGCTGCCCGGATGACGTCCCCTCTAGGGATTCGGCGTACCATCGCGCGATCCGTGTCGCTGCCACGTGTGCTCCATCATGTGACGACTCCAGAACGTCAAGTCTTAAGACGCTCGAGAACATCATCAAGGAACTCCCGAACACTGCACCTGGTACGGACGCCCGACAGCCCATACAGCCCGAATCATCAGGCACGCCTGGAAGGTTAGTAGCAGTGAGATGCTGCTCATGAAGACGCGTTGCTTGCATGTTGGTTCTTCCCAGACGCATTGAAGGTCAGCCAACTTGTTGTTCTTTCCAAAGGAAACGGCAAGCCCCCATCTGATCCGAAAGCCTACAGACCCAATAAAGTTTAAATTAGTTTGTAATAGTTAGTTGGGAAAGGTCAAATCTGTTAAGTATTATGTTGTCATTAGGTAGGTAGGTGTTGAGGTAAGCCAGGGTCAAATGGTACCTCCGAAATATCGCATGTGTTGTATAGAGCAATGAATTTCCCTTCGAAAGATCCCTATTTGAAGACCAAAAATTACAAGATTTTACAGATGGAAATGGATTTAAAAAGCTTAATCGAAGAGGCAAGCCTTAAATAGTGCTCTTGAATCTTGATTTTGATATTCTCTCAATCAAGTTAAAAGGTGTCACCGAAGTATACCATATTAGTCTGATAATGCAGTTATTTACCTGATGCAAGTGATTTTAAACTTTGTGGGAGGGGGAGAGGTAGGGAAAGGGTATGGCAAGGCGGAGCAGTTTATTTGGGAAATGAGCGAAGCAGGGAGAACGGTGAGCAACGTGGGAGCAATTAAAGTACAATTTATGTATGAAATTTTCGATCATTTTAAGGTCAAGGTCAACCTAAGGTCAAAAATATATGTAATTAGTAATTGAAGTGGTTTTAAAGGGGATTTGAAAATCTTGTTATTTTTTTGATGCGACGAGACGTACCGTTTTCGAGATAATTGCACTTACTTTTATTTTGTTGTTTAAGTCTACCACCTAGTATTGAAAATCGGCTGTATGATGCAGGTTTAGAATAGAATTTCCTCATTCCTTTCTCACGGGTGTCATAAGAGGCGACTAAGGGACTGTATTACAATTTAAGGCGACAGGCTGACAATCTGTCACTATTGTGAATGTGATACACGTTTTTTTCTGAAACGGCACACATATATTTGTCAGACGTGGCGATAGCGACCGTATTTTTCAGCCGTTAACACTCTACCTACCCCGCAAAGGATAAAGGCGTGATATGTGTATGTATGTTGTATTGAAAATAGCAATTTTTCTGTGACATTATTAATATCCTCAGTCCAGTCCATTCATTATAATTATAGCCTACGCTCTATACCATATCAAACATACTGAAAGATTTGTCACCATACACCGCAGAGCCACCGTAGTTCGACCCAACCGCTCTAAATAATTCGTTGCATACATTATCTTGTAAGTAAAATTGCACTTGCCAGCACGCGCTGCGCGGTCGCGACTGCCGTCGCCTCAGCCGCTTGGAAATTTCGACTGCGCCGCGCAAAACACAATTCGT
This sequence comes from Tuta absoluta, assembly GCA_027580185.1. NCBI lineage: Eukaryota > Metazoa > Arthropoda > Insecta > Lepidoptera > Gelechiidae > Tuta > Tuta absoluta. Next base: position 571,510 of record JAQAHW010000048.1, read on the forward strand.
TGCATACATTTCCTTGTAAACTCGCGACCCTTAAGAATAGCACCGATTTAAATGTAATTTGGCACAAACATAGGTTAGACAGTAAGAAAGGACATAGAAAATTTTTTAACGCAGGAATATTAACAAACTACACATTTCATGTATAGTAGGTATGGTATTTTTCGGTGATACCTGAAAGAGAAAATTTCAAAATCAAGAGGACTTCAAAGGCTTGCCTGTTCGACTGAGGTTTTAAATCCATTTCCATCTGCAAAATCTTGGAATTTTTGGTCCTCAAATAGGGATCCTTAGAAGGGAAATTCATTGCTCTATACAACGCATGCTATATTTCGAAGTCACCATTTGATCCTGGCTAACCTTAACCTCATCAAATTATGACCGCATAAAATTAAACAGATACAATCTTTCCCAATTAACTATTACAAATGATTTTTAACTTTATTTACATTCATTTGGTGGCACTTCAGTCAAAATAGAACCTTTCAATTTACAGCCAATCTAAATCTTTCGACCTAGTGCCACTTTGGAACCTTAGGAACCTGAGCCTCAAATGATCCCACTTATTTATTTACTATATGATCTAACCGAAAATCATGTACGTTGGTCGATGACAAGTTTTGATGCACACGACCGTACGCACGCTTAATTAAAGTAGTACTACCCGTACGAAACGAACACGACTACTTCTTACCCTGCCCTACCAAGCTACCTAGGCACGACGCGCCTTTTTAATTCAAAAGGGTTAGAAGAATGGCGGCTCTGTCAATTCAACACGCGCGGGCAAGCAATTTGCTTGATGCGACATTCGCCCTTAGACCGCATGCACGGAACGGCAACGCAGCGTAGGCTACGGTGGCCGAATTGTCGGAGATGACCTTGCAAAACCCTTTTGATAGCGGTTTTGGTACCATAAAAATACCGGTACCGGTAAATTATCGGTAGCCACAAGTTTCCGGTTCCGACACTTTATGGTATCGTAATATTTCGGTATGACGTCATACCGTTTACCGTTTCAACCGAAAAAATTTCGGTTATACAATCCCTGTTTCAGGCGTTGTCACGTGGCGTGTCTTGCAGATATGTTGGAACTTCTGTTGCGTCTTGCTTGCTCGTGAACCACTTTGAGTGAGCTTCTTGCCGTAGCTCCCAGAGGTCGCTTCAGCGATATTTGCGTAATGGGGACGACGGTACAGAAATATACTAACGTCTCGTTGTCCCCATAAAAAGGACGTGGCCAACGGGGACAACGGTACTAGAGGCTTAGGAGTACAAACAACAGTACAGACAGCCATTTTAATAAGCCATATGTGACAGCTGTTAGATTCCATTGCCGTGTCATACTGGCTTAGAATGGCATTGCCCTTCGAGCTACACGGTCTTCCCTGTCGTTAGGCATTGAAGGCATTACCCCATTTCTTTCCCGTGGGTGTCGTAGGAGACGACTATAGACCCGAGGGTTTCATGTGTATTACAATTTAAGGCGACAGGCTGACAACTTATCAGTATGATTTTGTACGGTTGTACCGTGGTCGCCAGTGGTGTGTAGTGATGGTGTTGGTGTAGGGGTAGCTCCAAAGGGTTGTAGAAAACAAACACTACATTATAATAAACACTGTTGTATATTGGTCAACGTACGGAAGCGAACAGCCACGAGCATGTGGCGCAAAACGTATATAATAAACGGAAAGTGCTGACACAATAGTTTACCTTATGCTAATACTCCACTACACACTACAATTTTTCTGAAACGACTCTCAAATATCGGCCTTCCCCGCAAGGGATAAAGCGAGATGTGTGTTTGTATGTGTACGGCAGAAGGTCCATTTTCCTTTGTTGACATCTCTTTTAGTATGGAACTGACAGTTGTCAAATATGGCTTATTGGGGTGGCGTTACTTTAGGTAAGTTGACATTCAGATTCGAACATTTGTCGTGTGTGATACTGAGTCGACGAACGACCCGATGAACCCTGGTTCTTCTGGTTTTAAACCACTTTCTTCTACTGGCAGACCTCTGACATGGTTGTGTTACGACCGCCGTCTAAGTTATCATAGACAGCAACTAGGACCGACGGCTTAAAATGCCCTCGGCAGCACGAAACCATCTTTCTTTTCAGACAATCAGGTGGTTCAGCCTGTAATGTCTTAACCAGACTGGTAAAAAATTCACAAAGTGATGATATCAATTTTTTGAGAGCCTCACCGAGAATCGAACCCGGGTGCTGTCTATGATTACTTAGACGGTGGTCGTTACACAACTATGTCAGAGGGCCTACTACAAGTAGTAGGCGGTTGAAAAACTCAGATACCAGGGTTCATCGGGTCGTTGGACGACTCGGTGTCCCACACGAAAAGAAGAAGAAGTACCAAGCATCAACCCACACTATTTAATAGTTTTATGCTTTTTACAAAAAACGATTTCTTTCTATCGTATTATCAAAATAATCCAACAGATTTCCATATCAGTTAACGCGGTCGAATGATAAAACTGCCTATCCCCCATTTGAAGTATTTTTGTAGTAAAAAAAAACACGTGTAGTGTGGTCTGTTGGACTGTTGGGCCTTTTATCGACTCGGTTTCCCACATGATGACTCTTCGACAATACTCGAGAGACGTAGTCGACTGTTTCGAAAGATCAGATTCACCTAAATAGAGATTATTGTTATGATAACCCAAACTGTCCCACTGCTGGGCAAAAACCTCCACTCTGTCTTTCCAGACTTTGCGGTTCATGGCTATTTGCGAGCAGTTCCGGTCGTACAAATAGCGGTGAAAATCTTCTCTCATTTCGCTTACTCATTGGTGGTACGCAACTAGCGTATCCACTTCCTCAACCCTCACTCGTGGTTTGCAACTAGCGTCCCACAAAGTCATACCGCCATCTTTTCCTAGACCTCCCTCTGCGCCGATGTTCTTGTGGGACAAAATCAATTTCAATTTCAATTTTTTTTTTCAATTTCAATTTCAAACGTTTATTGCATAAATCAGAATACATAGATGTAAGTAACACAATGTCACACAAATGTGCGAACAATATATACCCGTATAATGACACCCTGTTAGGGCACAGCAACATTATGATATGAGAGAGAGCCTTAATTAATTATATCTAAAAATCTTATAGCTAATGTGATCATTAATCACAATGCATGTTACTTCGGTGGACTGTTGTGGCTGTTAATGAAACGTGCTTTTCTATAATATTTTTCATCGATCGAAACAATAAATAATAAAAATATGACATATAACACTTTGCTCTTTTCGTGTAAATAAGAATTTCTTTAATCACTATTTATCTATGTTATTTTGATAAATGTATTTGGTACAAATTAGTTATCTATAATTTTTCACGTTTCGATTAGTTGTTATACTGTGTGTGGTTAAGATTTGCAGAGGACCATTTTTGTGTGTTATAAAATGTTATTTTGTAAGTATATACTTTTTCATGAATCCATGATTAACATATATACATGTATCACGCCTTTAATTCGTTGCGGGGTAGGCAGAGCATAAATAGCCGTAGAAACGGTCACTTACGCCACGTATGACCAAATATTTGAGGGTCATTCGGTGTATCGCCTAATTGACAGGTTGTCAGCCCATCGCCTAAAATTGCAATACACACCCTCGAGTTCCTTAGTCGCCTCTTACGACACCCATGGGAAATATATGGGGTGATGCTATTCTATGCCGGCATCACAACTCTGTAATATGTTCGTCACATTAATTGGGAGCAATTCCCACTGCAATACAGTGCAAACTATTGCAGTGTGTGTCGCTTCTTGTTCGAGCGAACAAACTTGTATCGTTTTGTAACAATCTATCGCCTACATTGTTAATTATAAGGCAATTACTTGTTTGATAAATATTTTTTTCATTTTATATAATCTTTACCTTTTAAACGGTTCTCCCACTTCCCACTTGTCTTCCACTTCCGTTGCTGCGTATTTTTAACGCACCGTAACGCTTGCGTCTGTCAGACGAAAGGAAACTGCTAATTCCAATCTGATTCCCATACAAATACGGCTACGGTGCGTTTACGGATGCGTCTGTCAAGTCGTTTGACAAGTGCGAAAACCGCCTTTATAGAATTAGAACTGTGGTACTGACTTATAGTAAAAATAGGACAATAGGAAGGTTTTTAACGGTAATGTACTGCCTACTTCCTTACGGACACAAGAGTGATTTCATATTTGTATAATCGGTTCATCCATCGGATAAATTGACTAACATGAAGCTTCTTGTGGCGTCCCTCCCCGAGGAATCGAACCAGGGACTTCTGCCTCGTATCTTAAATGCACCTTCATACAATGCAATATGGGCAGGGATATTGTAAGAGCAGTGGGCAGCGCGAGCATGTAAACTGGTAACTCGAGCTGTTAGCCTGCTACTCGTCATGCCGCTGCTGCAACTTCCCGTGCTCCCGCGAGTGTCGTCTTTTAGTGCGCGAGTCAAAGTAACGGCGGCGGCAGCACGAACGCGTGTGGAATGTGATGCTATCTGGCTCACTCATATTATTGCTGCGAGAAAAATATGACGGCAGTGTGTGAACACTCACTCGCGTTGATACTTCCGCGGAAGTTCTTCGAGCAATATTCGCGACAGTGGCAGAAGCAGGTGCATAGTGTGATCGTAGCATAAGACCCAACTTAGACAGTTAGACCACAATACTTACTTTGTGGTTAGACTTCGGAGGCAGGCACTCAGCTATATAAATATTAATAAAAAAATACTTAAACACTGGGTAGACATAAATAAATATCTTGGACATTTCACACGGCGTCTTCCAGCCCCAAGCTAAGCAAAGCTTGTACTATGGAAACAAGATAGTTGACATAAAATACATAAATCTTTTTTTTTATAAATACATAGGAAAGGTACAATACATAATAGGAAATACTCAGACTCAACACAAATATTTTGAAAAGTAATTTACAAATACTTCTGCTGTGTGGGGATCGAACCCACGACCATCTGCGTAGCAGGCAAGGGCACTATCCACTACGCCATCGGGCCAGTCCAGGTAAATGGCCAGTTTATAGGTACATTTACATGTCTCTGATTGCGTTCCTTTGTATAAAAGAGACAGTCGACGACTGTGATAATCTGACAATTGGGAGAATTCCGTCCCGTCTTTGGTTTGCTTATGCATACCTACATACTAACATATACTTGCGGGGTAGGCAGAGCGAAAACGGCCGTAAATAAAGTACATTTACGCCACTTCCGACAAACATTTGAGGGTCATTAAGAAAATTGTGAATCACGATAGTAACAGGTTGGCTGCAAATTGCGTTATACATTGAATATCATATTTTAAAACACTTAATTTATTTGAGTACCAAATTTTAAAACACTTCCCGTGTTAGGTATACAATTTTTGAAAACTTGCAAAATTTTCGAGTGCGGGCAGGATTTGAACCTGCGACTTTCGCATTACTAGTGGCGACGCCTCTTCCATCTGGGCTACCGCAGCTCATTTCTTGCCCGCCAATTTTGCAAGTGTATTTTAATGCCAGTAACGCTTGGCATGGCTCCATCTACCGGGTTAGTTTTGCAACTAATAACCGGCGACTAATTCTATCTTTACAGATTGAATGTAGTCTAAGCGACGAAAACCAGCGATAAATTGAGTACCAAATTTTAACACACTTCCCGTGTTAGGTATACAATTTTTGAAAACTTGCAAAATTTTCGAGTGCGGGCAGGATTTGAACCTGCGACTTTCGCATTACTAGTGGCGACGCCTCTTCCATCTGGTCTACCGCAGCTCATTTCTTGCCCGCCAATTTATCGCTGGTTTTCATCGCTTAGACTACATTCAATCTGTAAAGATAGAATTAGTCGCCGGTTATTAGTTGCAAAACTAACCCGGTAGATGGAGCCATGCCAAGCGTTACTGGCATTGATAATGATAATGATAATGATAAATTTATTGATAACACTTGTTACATGTCATTATAAAAGGTAACTTTTTAAAAATCAAAACATATTAACTAAACAAAAATAATAATAATAATACATTGCATTAAAAATTAAATTAAACCATAAAAATTACATTAAATACTTCACTTCAATTATCAATTTAATTAAATAAACTCTTTATATTGCCAGTGGCAATTTCATAAAATCGTCATAATTATAAAATGACTGTTCGTGGAGCCACTTATTTAATAAATTTTTAAATACACTGAAGGAAGCTGCACCTGTTATTTGTTTAGGTAAACGATTGTAGATGTTAGGCCCTATGATGTAGACGGAGCGCTCAGACTTCGCCAGCCTGTGCGGCTCAGTGGCGAGCAGGTTCTCGCTCTTGTTACTGCGCAGGTTATACCTTGTATTAGCACCTTTCCGCCTGAACAAATGCAGGTTTGCGTGTATGAACACTGCCATCTGGTAGATGTACAGGCAGGGAAGGGGCAAAATCCGGTATTTCGCGAAATACTCTTGCGCTGAAACATCGTCGGCGATTCCAGCCATTGCTCGCACGGCACGTTTCTGCATTGAAAACACGCGGTTCCAATCGGCAGCATGCGCCCACAGCTCCGTGCCGTACAAAAGCAATGAGTGAACCGTAGCGAAATAGCACTGCTTCACTACGTCCACGCTGGCCGTCCCCGCCAGCCTCCGCAAAGCGAAGCACGCGCCACCCAGTCGGCCGCACAACTCGTCGATGTGCGCCTCCCAAACCAGTGCACTGTCAATGTTAAAGCCAAGCAGGCGTGTACAGGTAACTTGCTGTATAGGGGCTCCACCTGCACACACCTGCATGGCCGGTGTGGAGTGGCCGTTAAGACAAAACCCCATGAAACAGGTTTTGTCTTTATTCAGCGCGAGACCATTACACTGAAACCAATCGTGCAACTGGCTGAGAACGGTGTTTAAGGCTCCTTCTAGCTGCTGCCTGGTCGCTGCGCTGACGACTGCCGTAACATCGTCAGCATACATAAATACGACGGCACCTTTGATGGCTTGCGGTAGGTCGTTTAAAAGTAGGCTGAAGAGTGTATTAGAGAGACAGGAGCCCTGCGGGACGCCCATTAGGTTGTAAAGTTCCGTCGAAGTTACCTGACCTCTATCGCCCACCACGACTTGCACTCTTCCGCTCATAAACGACATCATCAGCTCCAAGGGAGGACCCCGAATGCCATAGTAGCATTAAAATACACTTGCAAAATTGGCGGGCAAGAAATGAGCTGCGGTAGCCCAGATGGAAGAGGCGTCGCCACTAGTAATGCGAAAGTCGCAGGTTCAAATCCTGCCCGCACTCGAAAATTTTGCAAGTTTTCAAAAATTGTATACCTAACACGGGAAGTGTTTTAAAATTTGGTACTCAATTTATCGCTGGTTTTCATCGCTTAGACTACCTACATTCAATCTGTAAAGATAGAATTAGTCGCCGGTTATTAGTTGCAAAACTAACCCGGTAGATGGAGCCATGCCAAGCGTTACTGGCATTAAAATACACTTGCAAAATTGGCGGGCAAGAAATGAGCTGCGGTAGCCCAGATGGAAGAGGCGTCGCCACTAGTAATGCGAAAGTCGCAGGTTCAAATCCTGCCCGCACTCGAAAATTTTGCAAGTTTTCAAAAATTGTATACCTAACACGGGAAGTGTTTTAAAATTTGGTACTCAATTTATCGCTGGTTTTCATCGCTTAGACTACATTCAATCTGTAAAGATAGAATTAGTCGCCGGTTATTAGTTGCAAAACTAACCCGGTAGATGGAGCCATGCCAAGCGTTACTGGCATTAAAATACACTTGCAAAATTGGCGGGCAAGAAATGAGCTGCGGTAGCCCAGATGGAAGAGGCGTCGCCACTAGTAATGCGAAAGTCGCAGGTTCAAATCCTGCCCGCACTCGAAAATTTTGCAAGTTTTCAAAAATTGTATACCTAACACGGGAAGTGTTTTAAAATTTGGTACTCAATTTATCGCTGGTTTTCATCGCTTAGACTACATTCAATCTGTAAAGATAGAATTAGTCGCCGGTTATTAGTTGCAAAACTAACCCGGTAGATGGAGCCATGCCAAGCGTTACTGGCATTAAAATACACTTGCAAAATTGGCGGGCAAGAAATGAGCTGCGGTAGCCCAGATGGAAGAGGCGTCGCCACTAGTAATGCGAAAGTCGCAGGTTCAAATCCTGCCCGCACTCGAAAATTTTGCAAGTTTTCAAAAACTTAATTTATTTATTTAACTTTATGCACAAAAATGTACACGGGCGGACTTAACACCAAAGGCGTTATCTTCCAGTCTACCTTAGGGCATGTGGAAAGAGTCAAGGCAGTTGCATTGAAAAACAAAAAATTAAAGAAATTCTTGAATATATAAAATTTACTAATATGTACATAAATACGTATAATAACAATAAATATTACACATATACGTTTATCATATATAAATATATTCTTCCCGTGTAAGGTATAAACTACCATAAGGCTGCCCGCACACGTCAGACTTTTTATAGGACCGATAATCGGGCAGATTTTTCCTCCGATTTTTAAGACCGATTTTGTGACCGACTCAAAGCACACGTCCGTCACTTTGTCTGTTGGTTTCGAGGGAGTAGCACGTCATGGACGGCCGACTGTCGGTGAGTAGTGTGCGTTAACGCATACATTTCCGAGTGTTCCATTTTTCACCGACAATCGGATCGGTCGGGATGCACCGATTTTATTTCTGACCGACTATTTGTAGGATGTGGGCGTTACACCATTGCAATCAATACGTTCCATTTTACACCTACAAAAAATCGGTCACCGATTATCGGACGTGTGCGGGCAGCCTAAGGTAAAAATGCGCGATAGTAGGGTGACCATAACATAATAATATAATCAGCTTTTAAAACCGGTATGCGTACCGAAAGAAATGAGGTACGTAATCTTAACGAAACAACCATTTTGAAATTAACAATATATTAAGTTCATTGCTTGGATCATGTTTGTACTGAATATTTTGTAGATTAACGTTATTTAAGTTTTTAAATACCAGCCTTTCTAAAGATCGATGAAGTACCTATGCTTCCTGTTTCTATCTTGTTTGTTTGGAAGAAAAATAGTCCTGGACCGGTCCAACATAAATTAAACTACATAGTCAGCCTACTCACAAACTATTATAAAGAGATAGAAGACTCCAACGCATTTGGAGGCCATATGTTTCTTGACTGCACTCCTTGTTTCCGAGTACGGACTCCAGTACCTACAAGCTTCTTGGTCAATTTAGTCGCCATTGTTTTTATCAAGTTTTTATCGTCGCCTCTTTTTGACAGATAACACGTGTTTTGCGTCAAATTATAAGACATAACACGACTAAAATATCTCCTATCCTTTTCTAAACCTATTTCTCGGAAAGTTACAGTACTAATTTAAGGGCGGGCCGTGAGAAAAATGGGTATTTTTGTTGGTTAATACGATAAACACCTGATAATGATTTTTCATTATATTATCTAGACTTTTGTCGCAGGAAAACACGATTAAAGAAAGTTTGCTCGATAAATTAATTTTTCAAAGTTTGGTCTATTTTTACACTTTTTTGCGTAGTGTATAGCAATCTTATGACCATAACACATTATTTTTTGCGAATACGATACATCTTGTACATTGCTATATTCTTGTCGTACAGTTTTTTGATGTTATTTATTTGGCGAGGAATTTCCTAAAGAGTGAAAAATCGTCTCAATATGGCGATTCCGCTCTGTTCTCACACACAGGATTTGCCATTAGTGTGGAAGGGATGTTTAAAAGTTCGAGGCAGGCCCTTAGGCTGCCCGCCCACGTCAGACTTTTTATAGGACCGATAATCGGGCAGATTTTTCCTTTGATTTTTAAGACCGATTTTGTGACCGACTCAAAGCACACGTCCGTCACTTTGTCTGTTGGTTTCGAGGGAGTAGCACGTCATGGACGGCCGACTGTCGGTGAGTAGTGTGCGTTAACGCATACATTTCCGAGTGTTCCATTTTTCACCGACAATCGGATCGGTCGGGATGCACCGATTTTATTTCTGACCGACTATTTTTAGGATGTGGGCGTTACACCATTGCAGTCAATACGTTCCATTTTACTCCAACAAAAAATCGGTCACCGATTATCGGACGTGGGCGGGCAGCCTTAAGGCGAGGCACTCGGCTCACTCTCTTTATGCCTAGCTACTTCGCGTTTTGCCAAGTCGTAACGCGACATAGTCATTGTACGCTTTAGGTACACCCGGCTGAAGGGTCGTAAACGACCTCGACAGTGGTGCCACTTCGCAAAAAAAATATTTTCTCTTTGTACAAACAATCGTTGAGTCCGTTGCCTAAGTTTTTAGTACTATCCTTAAGTAAAATTAGAAACCTACAAACTCAATGAAATATTCGCTTTTATTAAAGTTTAGTAACAAACAACCAAAGTGGCCGTTTTTAGGCACTTTTATATATCCGTGCCGTGTGATGCCGGCTTAGAATAGCATCACCTCATTTCTTTCCCGTGGGAGTCGTAAGAGGCGTCTAAGGAACTTGAGGGTGTGTATTGCAATTTTAGGCGATGGTCTGACAACCTGTCACTATGGCAATACACAATTTTCCAATTGACCCTCAAATATATGTCAGACGTGGCGTTAATGTTCGTTTTTGCGGCCGTTTACGCTCTGCCTACCCCGCAAGGGAAAAGAGATGTGATATATATCATATATCAAACACTGGTCTTAGCAAAAACAGTTGATTAAATCACCTCTCAGTTTCAATCCCCGGATTAAAAAAGTCTAGATAAAAAGGCAGCTCCATCTGTGGGCGTTTCCGCCTCTGTTTGAACAACTAATTGAAAAAGCGAGCGCTTTAGTTGGAGGAATCTCGTTAGTTGGGTTTTTGAGCAAAACGCCGAGTTTCCAGACGTGCTGCCGGAGTCGGGCGTGTCTACACTCGTGCGCTACAAACTTGCACCAATTTGTGTATGTTATTGGTTTTTGTCATGCCAAGAGTAGCGAAAAGACAGTCAATATGACCAGCTGCTTGATGGTCTGATTATATCGTCAATCTCACGGGATCTCACTGGATATGGCCTGCACAGAACCATAAGGATTGGCGCTGTAAACAAGAGTCCTTTACCTTGTAGTGTGGGCATGAGGGCTGAGGATAATGTTTTCTTATTATGATTTGCAACTAATACCCGGCGACTAATTCTAAATTAAATTTTGCAAGATTTCAAATGATTGTATACCCAACACGGGAATGTTTTAAAATTAAGTATTCAGCATACTTATTGGTTATCCATTACGTCTGTAGCTATGGTCAAGTAGACTGGATTGTTTGGGCTTTCAACCTGAATTCGACTTGCAAGAAAGGAATACGAATTGCTATTGCAAGTTGGAAACGCTCGCATGTGGATAGAGTCCACTCGTTACCATTTTTAACTTGGGTAGAATTACATTTGCAGGATTGTAAGTGAATTTAGTTAGTTGTAGTGTTTGAACAATGCCCTCTAAGGATGCAGATTTCAGGCTAGGGCACTTATTTATTCCCATATTTCATTCCATCTTACGTATTACAAATACGTGAAGATATTACTCGGCAAGTTACATAAGACATACTCACATCATCCTGTCATTTTGTCAGTAGTAACCAATAAAAACTAATTATCGAATAATATATTTTTTTAAACACGAACCTATTAAATTTTTGAAAACTTGCAAAATTTTCTGCCGCGGCCAGAATTGGAACTATATTGGCGACGCCTCTTCCATCTGGGTTACCGCAGCTCGTTCCTTGCTCGCCAATTTTGCAAGTGGGGAAAGTCGCAGGTTCAAATCCTGCCCGGCAAGAAAAAAATTAAATAAAAGGAAGTTGATGATATTTTGTGTGCCGTGTGATGCCGGCTTAGAATAGCATCACCCCATTTATTTCACTTGTTTGTTGTAAGAAGCAACTAAGGGACTCGAGGGTGTGTTTTTCAAAAAGCGATGGGCTGACATCCTGTCTTTCATACATACATAACAAAACGTAAACGTACACATATCACGCCTATTATCCCTTGCGGGGTAGGCAGTGCGTAAACAGCCACAGAAACGGACATTTACGCCACGTCTGACATACATTTGAGGGTCATTTGGAAAATCGTGTATCGCCATAGTAACAGGTTGTCAGCCCATCACCTAAGATTGCAATACACACCCTCGAGTCCCTTTGTCGCCTCTTACGACTCTTACGGGAAAGAAATGAGGTGATGCTTTTCTAAGCCGGCATCACACGGCATAAGTTGATGATATTTTGTTGTATTCCAGGGTCCCTGCTGGTACTCCTGCCGGCCTCCCTGGCGCTGCAAGATATCGAGCCTCCTCTGCGCAGGGTCCGCTCCGGAACCACCAGGGATGATGAGGATATTACCACCGGGTTCTTCGACGTCAGACTGACCCACTTCCACGCGCACAATACTGACACCTTCCCTATGGTATGCAGGCTTTTTAGGACTCTGCAAAGGCCCGGGGTTTTTTAAAACTACATACATACATACACATATAATCCCTTACCGGGTAGAGAGAAAACTGTAGCGCCATAGCGACAGGTTGTCAGCACATCGCCTAAAATTGCAATACACCCCCTCGAGTCCCTTGGTCACCACTTACGACTCCCACGGGAAGGAAATGAGTGATGCTATTCTAATCCGGCATCACCCGGAACTTAAATTAACACCTAGTATACTTAAAACAGTATCTCTGTCTTCCAGCGCTACTTTTACAACCCAGTCCACATCCGCGGAGAGAACCCCGCCATGGTCATCGTCGTGGGCGGAGAATGGACCATCACAGAGAGCTGGATGCTGGGTGGTCTCCCGTACGAAATTGCTGAGCATTTGGGAGCGGGGCTGTTCTACACTGAGCATCGGTACTACGGAGAAACCAGGCCGACCAAGTGAGTTTAAATTAGGCAACAACAGATGTCGCTAGTTGGCTCTTAGAACTCGGTATTGGTGTGTTTTTTAAACCTGGCTATGAGTGTCTGTCATACATCAGCCTATTGCAGTTCACCGCTGCACTTAGGCCTATCAATCGGTCCATCTGGCCGGAGGCCGTCCAACACTACGCTTGCCGAGGCGTGGCTTCCACCCGCTTACTCCACAGTACGTCGTTTCTAAGACAGATATGCCCGGCCCCCTGCCACTTCAGTTTGCTACACTTGCAGATTATGTCCGTTACCTTGGTCTTTTTACGGATAGTCTCATTCCGGATTTTATCCATTATAGAGATACCGAGCACAGACCTTTCCATAGCTCCCTGAGTGACATGTAGCCAGTCGGGCAGTTTTACTATAAGGTTCCACGTCTCGGCTCCATAGGTCATGACTGGTAGGACGCACTGATCGAACACCTTGGTCTTGAGGCATTATGGCAAGGGTGATTCCAGAATGTGACTCAACTTTCCAAATGCTTTCCAGCCCAGTTCTGGTGATTTTAGCCTCAAAGTTGCGAAGTTGCGAAGCAAAAGCGACTTGTATGTAGAACTCATCATTCCACAAAAGGTAACCAGATGTTAGGCACCATTCTAGAAGTTCTGCATATTCTAAAACCGTCACAGAAACCCGTCCCAAACCAACAGGTCTCTTCTCTCTCTCGTCTCAACCGGAAGAGATCTCTTCATAGAGATAAGCTCACCTTTGTGACTACATTTTGTATATAAATTTACTGTAATAATTTAGTGCACAATAAAGAATATGTGTGCATGTGTCGTGTGATGCCAGCTTAAAATAGTATCACCCCATCCCACCCATTTCTTTTCTGTGGTGAGTCGTAAGAGGTGATTGAGGGACTCGAGGGTGTGTTTTGCAATTTTAGGCGATGGGCTGACAACCTGTCACTATGGGAATACACAATTTACCGACCCTTAAATATTTCTCAGACGCGCGACAGCCGTTTACGGCGTGTTTTGTGTATATGTGTGAAGAATATGTACAAGTATCTGATTTCTAGTCATATTAGCACCACTACTTCGTACCATAGTTTACCTGCGCACACCATGTCCTCTGGATTTCTCAAAGGTTACTGGGAGAGATCCCTTAATGGGATAAGTCCGCCTTTGTGCCTTACCTCTTTTTTTATTTGTGTTTTTCTTTGTGTTATTTATTTGGTGCAATAAAGTTATTACATACATACATACCACAGTAGCAAAAGTAACTACATTTGTGAACGGCTTCATCTACCAAGAACAGCAATAGCTAGAAATTTCATTCAGTACCAACGAAATTACACAGCGATTAGGTGCGCTTCAAACCCTATCTGGTACTAGTCTAGAATCTAGATTTTAGGTACTAACAGCAAACGCACTAACTACCCGAACGAATGGGATTCCCTCAATCGAGTGTAATTTGCAACCGTGGAGCAGAACTTTAGAACTAGTGATGGGAAAATGTGTCAGAATATTTCGGGATAATCCCGATATTATATTTTAACATTTACTAGATTTTCGCCTACCGGTTTCATTCGCTGCCACTCATTTTCCAGCGGTAATATTTGCCGCGGTAAAAAGTGGCCTATGTGTGATTCCAGGTCATACTCTACCTGTATTCCAAATTTCATCCAAATCGGTCAAGCCATATATATATATATCTGAACTGATTTATTCATTTCGTTCTCTCTCTCTCTCTCAATTCAATTTCTTGATTACATGGCGTTTCTCTCTCTCTCTTTCTCTCTCTCTCTCTCTCTCTCTCTCTCTCTCTCTCTCTCTCTCTCTTTCTCTCTCTCCTTGACAATTATTATTTCCATATGATAGTGGGGTCTGCTTTTCTCGTCTTCTCTCTCCACTTCATTCCGAAGGACGTATCTTCCTCAGTCACGTCGTAGGAACTTTCTGTATTCATTTCGTTACAACAAAAATATATACAAATGATGATTGTAAGTGCCATTAAACCGAAATTGAGTTTGTCAACGACACAAGATTCCACGTTCCCTGGACGGGTTTAGCGCTGCCTAAGTCACTTTTTACGACACTTACGAGTAGAAATGGGGTGATTCTACTCTAAGCCGGCATCACACGGCAAGTAGAAACAGCCAAACGTTTTAATAGAAAATCAATGTTTGAATCCCTTGATCCTGTTATCGTGATATTCTTAATTTTTAGTTCTGATAACATTGACTATAACTTTTTGATACATCGTAAGGTACATTTAGTAAACATAAATGTTGTACAAAAATTTACTAGCGACATAATTATCACAACCGGTGTAATCATTTCTAGTAAAGTAATCGCGCCAAGCAATAAAGGTCTGGGACTGAATTCCGCCATTTAAAATGCGTCTGAGTTGTTTCAATAAAGTGCCAGTCGGATGGTTTTTGGCCGTTTTATACATACATACATATATCACGCCTATAATCCTTTGCGGGGTAGGCAGAGCGTAAACGGCCGCAAAAACGGACACTTACGCCACGTCTGACATATATTTGAGGGTCATTCGGAAAATTGGGTATCGCCATAGTGACAGGTTTTCAGCCCGTCGCCTAAAATTGCAATACACACCCTCAAGTCCCTTAGTCGCCTCTTATGACTCCCACGGGAAAGAAATGGGGTGATGCTATTCTAAGCCGGCATCACGCAGCCGTTACATATTCCGATAAAAGTGTAATGTATAGAAAATCCAAAGAGTAATAGAATGACATGTGAGTTTCGATGACATTACCAATCATAAAAAGAGAATCAAGGCCCTGTGGTGGGTTTCTATGACAAAAAAGCACCAATAAAGTTTCGACATACATTCGAGTACAAAACAAGTCTCGCCTGAAACCAGGCGGATCCAGGATCGACTAGGGTCTCGATTATCTTATTTTTTTATCATTGTTACGCCGTTGCATGTCATTATAATGCCACTGTGATTTTCTACACTTGAAACTGTTATATTAATATATTATTTTAAAGAAATTTGACATATTTGCTAAAATAATCTTTATTGAAATACTTATCTTATTTTATTTTGTTAATATTGTTTTTTTGTTCAAGTTTTTTACCTTGTTTGACATTGTTTTTGATATCTTATCAAATTTGTATATTATTTTATTTTGACATTGATACTAAATTGTAACTTTATTATAGCTATTAAGCTATTTACTGAAGAACGTTGACATTGTATTTTTTCTATTTTCTATTTTTGACGATCACATTATCCTCTGACATTTTTATTTAGTTTAGGTAAGCAATTTAATTATGAATTTGATAATGTGAAATAAATGAATTTAATCTAATCTAATCTAATCTGTTAGCAAAATACGAAATCGACTGACAGGCCATTGACACAGATCTGAAACGACTTTTACTTTTAGGCTAAGGATCTCGTTCCGTATTCCAAAATACAAGATCCCGTATTTTCCCCTCTCTATTCGGCACACGTCGGTTCGTAATTAATGCCCGTACCCTGTAATTGAGGAGCGATTCCCGATAGATGGCGCCTGTGTGCCTTATTCCAATGTGATAAAGTCCAACATGCACTTATTTAGAGACCGCGCCACGAACATGTCTCGCAGACCGCGTCATCCGAAATACCTTTTGTGGCACGGATACTAGTTCTGTACAGCGTGTAAGGGGCAGCTTTCTGAATACTGATAGTTTGGCCGTTACCATTACCGATAGTTCTCAGTTTCATGGTTTAAATGCACCCTATCAGTATTTGGAGGGATGTCTCTTACACCCTGTATATTGAAATGAGAAGGTCGTAGCTGAAAATCAGTTCAGACAGGTGGCCTATTGTAACAAGGGCTCGGCTTCTCATATTTTTACCCTTGCAAAGCCACCGACACTCCACTGTAATTTTTTTGTCACTGTGATATCCTACACAGAAGTTAGCAAAAAACGAAACGCCCATTACCATGCCACTGACACGCTATCTACATACAACTGAAACAATTTTCATTTAGTAGACTTCAAGCCCAGGTTCTGCAAGAATTTAGCCTCCCACCCTTTGCTACATAATTATAAATCTGTGTTTGTATGCTACAGAGATTCTACATACAATAAAGGCATTTTATTATCTACACTTAATATTATAAAGAGGAAAGATTTGATTGTTTGTTTGTTTGTTTGCATCGAATAGGTTCCGAAACTACTGGCCCGATTTTAAAAATTCTTTCACCATTAGAATCCTACATTATTCCTGATGAACATAGGCTATATTTTATTGGAGAAAAAAATAGGGATCCGCGTGAAAATTTCGATAATGTAACCCAAGGTGTGAAAAATGTACCAAAAAAATATCTTATATCGCGTACGTTGTGGAAATTATTGACAATAGAGCAAAGTGATGTACTACAGTTTTATAGAGGACATCAATATCTATAATAATGTCCGCGATACCATATGTCTAACTATTACAGTTATGCCACAATAACTACTTTTTCATTTAAAAATGTACCAACTACGCCACATTATTCGTACCAGTGTAATGATTACATTTAATCATTACTGTATTAAAGGATGTCAAGGGTAGCCTTCAGAATACTAATAGGGTACATGCAGACCATGAAACTGAACAACTTTCCCCTAGGAACATATTTCAGGAAACGTAAAAAAACGGACTTCCCATAGTGAATGCAGTCAGCTGATTGTGATTTTGTATGGAAGATATTTTTTTTGGCGTTTCCTGACATATGTTTCTAGGGGAAAGTTGTCCAGTTTTATGTTTCATGCACCCTATCAGTATTCGAAGGGCTGTCCCTTACTCGGTATAAAAAGACGACAAAAAACATTAAATAATGCATTAAAAAATCTACACTAAAATAATACATATACATATCACGCCTATTATCCCTTGCGGGGTAGGCAGAGCGTAAACGGCCGCACAAACAGACATTTACGCCACGTCTGACATATGTTTGAGGGTCATTCGGAAAATTGTGTATCGCCATAGTGACAGGTTGTCAGCCCATCGCCTAAAATTGCAATACACACCCTCAAGTCCCTTAGTCGCCTCCTACGACTCCCACGAGATAGAAATTGGGTGATGCTATTCTAAGCCGGCATCACACTAAAATAATAATTATATACATACATACACATACACATGTCTCGCCTATAATCCCTTGCGGGGTAGGCAGAGCGTTAACGGCCGTATAGAACGAACATTTACGCCACGTCTGACAAACATTTGAGGGTCATCCGGAAAATTGTGTATCGCCATAGTGACAGGTTGTCAGCCCATCGCCTTAAATTGCAATACACACCCTCGAGTCCCTTAGACGCTTCTTACGACTCCCACGGGCAAGAAATGGGGTGATGCTATTCAAGCCGGCATCACACGGCACATAATTATATAATCTACACTAATATTAGAAACAGGATTTTATTTATTGTTTGTTTGAATTGAATAGGCTCCGAAACTACTGGACCGATTTAAAAAATTATTTTACCGTTAATTGAAATTGAAATTCTTTATTCAATGTAGGATAGTATTATCACTTATTGACGTCATGAACCGTCATTCTAAAAAAAGAAATTTGTATCACACAATTTTTAACGCCTCCGCCATCTGAAAACGATATTTGTTACAAATTGAAGTCAAGATTTTTAGAATCCTACATTATCCCTGATGAACATAGGCTATATTAAACTGTCTTATTCCCGGGGGGAAATTGTTAGCGGCGGGTGAAACCGCTGGGCGGGCTGCTAGTTATTTATAATATGATATCTCTCAAAGACTATCAGAAGCTGGAGCAAATCCAAGGTCATCACGTATCAGTAGATCAAACTCCACAAGCTCCTCAAGCAACCGACGTCTTAGACTCTGTCTCCGTCCTATGACCTAGACTAGAGTCAAGAGCCAATCCTAAAAAAAAAATATCCGGGTAAGCCATATCAAATAGTCAGGTGTAAGTTTCAAAGCCCCGGGGCTAACATCGAAGAGTTCAGTAAAAAAAGCCATGGCTGGCGTATTGGACTGCGCAAAATACACACCACAGGGAACGTAGTGCCCATTCCTTGCAGGGATGCATATCTAGGTAGGTAAGTCGCCTTTTACTTTTACTTTACAACACCCTCGGGTAAAAATGGAATGATGTAATTTGAATTCAGTACCTACCACACTTCAAATTCGAACATACAACCACACAAAAGAGACCAATGAATTTAGGTGTCGTAGGCGAGACCTATTCAGAATTCATTACAAAGGGCAATCTAGAATATCTGGATTAAACCACAATTAATCTAGATTTCAGGTTTAATCAAAGGTCAGTTGTGTTCTGTCCTTTGACCTTACACAATCAATACAGCCACAAATGCCTCAATACCTCTTTGAGGCTATTACGATATATTGCAGTTGGTACTTAATTGCTTTTGTATTAAAGGGTTTACTTTAGTAATGTAAGTCAAAATAGAAACAGATCGTCCAATCTTTGAAAAAAAAAACTGTAGAAACTTTGAATACTAAATTTTAAAACACCCCCGTGTTAGGTATACAATTTTTGAAAGCTTGCAAAATTTTGAAGCGCGGTCAGGATTTGAACCTGCGACTTTCGCTATCACTAGACTAACTCCTCGGGACTCGAGGGTGTGTATTGCAATTTTAGGCGACGGGCTGACATCCTGTCACTATAGCGATACTCAATTTTCCGAATGACCCTCAAACATTTGTCAGACGTGGTGTAAATAGCCGTTTTTTGCTGTTTACGCTCTGCCTACCCCGCAAGGGATTATAGGTGTGATATGATATGTGTACGTTACTGGCATCAAGTTACACTTGCGAAATTCGCGGGCAGGAGACGTTGTCAGCCCATCGGCTAAAATTGCAATGCATGCATACCCTCGCGTCCCTTGGTCCCCTTACGACTTTCACTGGCAAGAAATGGAGTGATGCTATTTTAAGACGGCATGACACGGCAAACATTTATGCTAGGCTATTTTATGACTACTATTAAACAAGAGACTCGAAGTTTTACAGCCATTAACGCTCTTTCAACATAAATATAAAAGTGTGATTTGTGCACAGATAATTATTTTCAGCCAACATTTACCAATTCACTTTTTAACTTCTTGAGACCTTGTGCAAAGCCCTTCACACAATCCTAGTAAAATACCAACATTCCTAGTGAAATACAAACACGGGTCTCGTCTCGGCACACACTTAGCTAGAATTTGTTTTCGATTACGGCGGCCATGTTTGTTTGTGAAACGCATTGGTCTGGTCATAAGACGTATTTCTAAATCAATAGAAATCGAAAGTCATGCAATGCATGTAATAGTTTTTATTTTATTTAATCGTATGGCAATGGTACACAAGAAACATAATTATAAGTAACAATAAATTACAAAGCTGTAATTAGTCCTTTAAGCCATTTTATGGCGTCGTCGTTTGATCAAGTCATCATGTGGTCCGAAGTAACAGGTATTGGGGCATTCCGCAAGTATGTGCCATACTAAGCAATAGATAACAATCTTTTTCTTTTTCTTTCGCATACAGAAAAAAAATCAATCAAACGAAAAAATAAAGCAACATCATTAGTTTTTAATTACGGCGGCCATGTTCGTTTGTGAAACGCATTGGTCTGGTCAGGAGACGTATTTCTAAATCAATAGAAACCGATGGTCATCCTAATAGCAATAGAAAACAATCTTTTGACTATTCTCACAGTTACAAAACTGCAAAAAAAATAATCAAATAAAAAGATATAGCAAAAAAAATATTTTGATTACAGCGGCCATGTTTGTTTGTGAAACGCATTGGTCAGGAGTCAGGCGTATTTTTAAATCAAAAGAATCCAACGGTCATGCCAATAGCAATAAAAAACCATCTTTTGACAAATAAGTAGCATAAAATAATAATCTATAAAAAAAAACAATAATATAAATCAAAAAACCGACTCGTGAAGGATTTGAACCTCCGCCCTCCGATGGTCAAGCATTTGTTTATATCGGCGCTCTCACCTACTGAGCTAACGAGTCTTCACTATTCTAGCGAAATAAGCGAACTATATCCTCGCGGTGACGTCATGACAATGTGACATCATCTGAGACGCGCCATGATTCATTGATTGCGCGAAAGAGATAGATATGCTGTTTGTTTCTCACTGGCTCTGGATAAAGGAAAATCAACGAGGTAAATAACCGAAGTTCCGGGTTCGATTCCCGACGAGTTGTTTGTATGATGAATTCAAATTATGCTATTCAAGATTCTACTAGGCCAAGTTAAGTAGTCGTTCGTCAACTCGGTATCCCACACGAAAAGAAGAAGTTAAGTAGTATAAAAGCTTTGCCCACATAATTAAGTATGCGTCGCAACAGTTGAGATTTGTAAAATCACTTTGTGAATTTGTTTCCGGTTTGGTTAGGGCATTGCAGGCTGAACCACCTGCCTAATTATCCGGAAGAAAGATGGTTCAGTGCTTCGAAGGGCACGTTGAGCCGTTGGTCCTGGTTGCTGTCTATTCTTGATTTGATTACTTAGACGCTGGCCGTGACGCAACTACGTTTTTCATCATTTTACATACATACATACACATATCACGCCTATAATCCCTTGCGGGGTAGGCAGAGCATAAATGAGACATTTGAGGGTCACCCGGAAAGTTGTTTATGGCCATAGTGACAGGTTGTAAGTCCATCGCCTAAAATTGCAATACACATCCTTAGTCGCCACTTACGATTCCCACGGGCAAGAAATGGGGTGATGCTATTCTAAGCCGGCATCACACGGCAGCTTGTTTATAATTTTTAGGTAAGTGTTTAATCGACAATCTTTAAGTCTATCTTTGAATGACCCTAAAATGTTTGTCGGACGTGGCGTGAATGTTCGTTTTTTGCGGTTTACGCTCTGCCTACCCTACAAGGGATTTTAGGCGTGATATGTGCGTATATGTGTTTGAGTGTATAATGCCTAAATCCCATGGGAAAACAGTTTGTTGTGAATACATCGGAACTTCCAAAAGAGACTATAATGTATAACATACACATATCACGCCTATAATCCTTTGCGGGGTAGGCAGAGCATAAATGGCCGCATAAAACGGACATTTACGCCACGTCTGACAAACATTTGAGGGTCATCCGGAAAATTGTGTATCGCCATAGTGACAGGTTGTCAGCCCATCGCCTAAAACTGCTATTCTAAGCCGGCATCACACGGCACGGCATAATGTATAAACGTGGCTTTAAATGATTCATTCTAATGTGAGTCACACAAAGGTGAATTACTCTTGACATTCATTGCGATATGTGACTATAATACATAACAAGTAGGTATGTGGTGAGTGACTGTACATTGTAGTATGAGTCAATAGTATGCCGTGTGATGCCGGCTTAGAATAGCATCACCACATTTCTTTCTCGTGGGTGTTGTAACAGGCGACTAATGGACTCCAGGGTTTAATGTTTTTTTGCAATTGTAGGCGATGGCTTAAAACTTCTCACTATGATGAAACATGCTTCCATGCTTCGGAGGGCACGTTAAGCCGTCGGTCCCGGTTGCTGTCTCTGTTACACAACCATATCAGAGGCCTACTACTATTAGTAGGCGGTTGAAAAACTCTGACACCAGAGTTCATCGGGTCGTTGAACGACTCGGTGTCCCACACGAAAAGAAGAAGACTATGGTGATACTTACATAATTTTCCGAATGACACTCAAACGTTCTTCAGGTGTAGACGGCTGTTTATGCTCTGCCTACCCTGCATGAGATATAGGCGTGATATATGTGTGTAAGTCGTATGAGTCAAGTGATTTTAATTTGCAAAGGCCAAAGGTATTTCAAAAGGACTAATATTATTTTAAATAAATGCTACATTTTTTATGCTCACTTATATAGACGATAGTTTTAATCATCGGGACCGAGGAAATTGTTACTAGTTTGTTTAGGAAACTGCGATTTCAAGAGATGCTATTCTTATGGCAAGTGCCATAAGAATGTTTTTATCTCAGAAATTAGTAGTGTTCTTTTTTTTATATTTTGCTTGTTGAAAAAATTGTTCGACCCATGTTCCATAGGAAAGTTGTACAGTTTATGAGTACCTTGACTCGCTTTTAGCTTGATTTACCCTATGTTACTTGCCATGTGATGCCGGCTTAGAATAGCATCACTCCATTTCTTTCTCGTGGGTGTCGTAAAAGGCGACGAAGGGACTCGAGGGTGTGTATTGCAATTTTAGGCGATGGGCTGACAACCTCTCACTATGGCGATACACAATTTTCCGAATGACCCTCAAATGTTTCTCAGACGTGGCGTAAATGTAAGTTTTTTGTGGCCGTTTACGCTCTGCCTACCCCGCAAGGGATAAAGGCGTGATGTTATGTATGTATGATGCCGGCTTAGAATAGCATCACCCTATTTCTTACCCATGGGTGTCGTAAGAGGCGACTAAGGGATTTGAGGGTAATGTGTATTGCAATTTTAGGCGATGGGCTGACAACCTGTCATTATAGTGATGCACAGTTATCCGAATGACCCTCAAATGTTTGTCAGACGTGGCGTAAATGTTAGTTTTTTGTGGCCGTTTATGCTCTGCCTACCCCGCAAGGGATAAAGGCGTGATGTATGTATGTATGTATAAACCACATGACAAAATATACCAACCAGTTTTGCAAATCCTTCCGATCTTAAGTATTCAAATCGTCTGCAGAATTAATTCATTGTTGGTCTGACCTATTCGTCCTGCCGACCTCAAATAACGATCTTAGGTCATTGCATAACCATCGAATCTAGTATACCTACAACTTGTTTATACTACTATGTAATTTTAGCCGAGACCGTGTGATGCCGGCTTAGAATAGCATCACCCTATTTCTTTCCCGTGGGAGTCGTAAGAGGCGACTAAGGGACTTGAGGGTGTGTATTGCAATTTTAGACGATGGACTGACGGTTGTCACTATGGCGATACACAATTTTCCGAACGACCCTCAAATATTTGGCAGACGTGGCAATAGCGACCGTATTTTATGGTAAACGCTCTGCCTACCCCGCTAGGGATTATAGGCGTGATATGTGCGTGTGTAAAAACCCAAACGATTTCTTTGTCATCCATCATTTCATATTTTATTTTGTGTCCTTATCTTCCTCAATAAATGAGCAATGAATATACTATCTACAGATATCTATCTATACTTTTTGAAATATTTGTTTGTATATTCTAATAACTAACCAAATGTTCGCTTTTACGGAGCGAAAAGGAAAGGGACCTATAAAAATAAAATACACTTGCAAAATTGTCGGGCAAGGAACGACGCGTCGTCACTAGTAATAACGAAAGTCGCAGGTTCAAATCCTGCCCGCGCTTGAAAATTTTACAAGTTTTAAAAAAAATACTATATTTTTGGGACTGGTGCGGATTTAAGTAGAATAAACCATACGTTTTTGTAGCAAATGTTGAAGATAGTGGACAGCCTGTGAGCTGATGGCATCTGAAACTTGACTTATAAATTGGAATGTCACAAAGATTTATTGTGATTTTCCCGAGTAGTAGAAATTCGATCAAGTTGTCTGATTCCCGACTTGACATAGAATAACGATCAGCCGAACTTATTTTTCATCCACCTGGGCTCTTGACCTACTGGCTTAACGAGTTTTGCCGCGAAAATAATAAATTGCTGGCCAAGAGCGTGTTGGATACGCCTATTTAAATGGTGATCCATTTTATTCAGTTTATAAGAATTAATGGTCATGGGTCAAAAATCCAAATATTGCAATCCAAATTTTCAAACACATTTTAGCAAAAACATAAAAGTTTTGTAGAATGAAAAGTCGGGCTTAATAATATGTTTTTGTTTTATATTATATTTAGACAGACAAAAAATGGACAAACTTATGGACTATAATAAAAGGTCTTAGGTACCACAGGACGTCTGACTCTACAGGCGTATGGACTTTTATGCCCTACAGCTTTTATTCTTGATTTTCTTTTTGTGTGAGACACCGAGTCCACTAACGACCCGATGGACCCTGGTGTCAGAGTTTTACAACCACCTACTAATTTAATTCTGCGGAACCCTAAAAACTCCCATCATTACGTCATTTCATCACATCTCACAACGCATTGCAATATAGACCAAGCTGCGCGTGGATAAAGTCTACAATCAAATGTTACCGGTGTTTGTTTACAAGTTTTGAATGATTCATTGAGTATCAGCAGTCTGCTGGCGAGGAGTTGCAGAAATAAAAAAAAACATGTTTTTTTATCGGAAATGATTGTCAGGTGCAGATGTTACACTTGATAAATTTGCGTTTTTTTTAAGACTAAGAATAGCGAGCGGACAGACGGACAGGATCTGCATTGTAGATTGTTGCATTGTACCAGCGTACTAATTGTGACAGGATTGTGACAGTATCGAATTCCAACATTTCAACCTGATTATAGTTCAACTTGCCGAGTGATTCCGGTTTAGAATAGCATTACCCCATTTCTTACCCATTGGTGTCGTAAGAGACGACTAAGGGACTCGAGGGTTACATGTGTATCTGGCACTTTTGTATCGAATTATCTTTAGGTATAACTAAGAATTAATAACCTCATTGTCTGATATTTATTTTTGATGATCTTCCCATATTTACCTCCATAACTGATACATAAAGCTTAAAAGCTTCTGTAATTGAGTCAATCATTCATATTTTTTCCAACTTTTATACATCCGTCCTTGTCTTGCAGTAGACATTTCAGTTTTATAATAATCGCTGACCTCTATGAATGAGACATTATTATTTGAGACCTCTATTAGTGAGATTTTCAATACACACACACTACTTCACGGGCGATGTGGTAAATTTTCAGGGATCAAGTAAATTTTGACCTCTGTAAGTGAGATAATTCTAATCTTGAACCTCGCTTATTTGGAACCTGGGTAAGTGATAACCCTCTATAAGTGAGAAAAATTCGTTTGCACAATGAGATCTCAGTTAAACAGGTTCCACTGTATTATGCTATTCGTAATCAGCCCACCGTCTCTAACCCCGATGTCAGTGGTCCAAAGATCAATTGACCTCTGACGGTGGAAGGACCTCTGTTAACTGGGGTCTCGGATTATAAGCATGATCTCATTAGTCATGTTACATTCATTAATTCGTATGTCGCGAAGGAGAAGATTTGGTATCGCGTGTGATGCTGGCTTAGAATAACATCACCCTATTTTGGGTGTCGTATGAGGCAAGTAAAGGACACGGTTTCATCTGTTTTATAATTTTAGGCGTCAGGCTGACAACGTGTCACTATAGTTTGTGGCTTCCGACCCTGAATCAAAAATAACATAAAAAGAAAATAAAAATATTTTCTGGGACATAGCCGAATTTCGAGCAAAAATTGGACATAGCCGAAATTTTGGAAATTATTTTAAAATCCCTATAAAATCGAATATAATCGATGAAAAGGCCTGAAATCTTTAAAAACACTAATTAATAGCATTATCTATCGATAACATGCATAAAAAGTGGAAAAAGACATAGTCTGAAAATCACCTGAAAACGACGTGCGGACGACCGGTTCGTAGCATCCATATACATAGGGGGAGTATCGGTGCGGTGAGCCGAGAGATGAAAAATCGAAGTTTCACCGATTGAATAGGCGATCGGTGGAAAGTAATAAGTTATGTCTAGAAACATAAAATAATATGTTTTAAATGGTTTGGTAAGCCATTAGACCTTCGATAAGAAAATATAAAATTTTCTATATAAATAAAAATCGAATTTGGGAAATTTGATTAAAAAGTTGTAAATTAATTTTACTCTTAAGAAAGACATCGCTAGCGATGAAATATGTTTTGGAACAACATATAAAAAGTGATTAAGAGGGAATCACATAAAAATAGGAAAATTTCCTATGGGCGCGGATGGGTAAAAGTCTGCACCCTGAGCTTGAAAGCAGCAATTTTATATTATTTAAATGACATATTTGGCATACAGCCGCCTGCAAAGATGGGTTTCGTTGGGCCCTAAGCAGTATCACAGTATGTAATTGTACTGATACAACGTTACCATTTTGAACAGACATATAGATAACCTCTGGTCTTAGTAGTAGATGGCTGAGATTACGATAGCTTGGATAAATGATTCAAAGATTTAGTAATGAATGATTTGATGATTTATGCTCCACAAGTTCGAGGTACGTCAAGCGCTTGATGGCATGTATAGAGCACGCTATACATTTGACCGCGAGTTATAGAGAGGAAATGTTTGTACTATTTCGATTCTATAATTGTTGCATGTCTAGGTCATACGGAATACTTATTCGGGAAACGGTGACTGCGTACGAGATGTTAATGAATTATAAAAGAATTGAAGAGACACCGTAGTCGGCAGGCTACGTAACGTCTACAAACAGGACTATCTTAGTAGCTTAAGGAACAGAGTTGGTTTTGCGTATCTCATGGATCATTTTGAATTGTGAAACATCTTTTGAGTTAGTGTTGCGCCAAGACGGACACAAGCAGTGCTATGGCTATCGTTTGACTTTGTCAGATACCAACAGATAAGAGGCTCTATCATAACTCTAACGTGGTTAAGTGGGGAATACTAAGCGGTCTTAAGATTAGCGCTAGTCCCCTCTACTTGGCACATTGAGGTGTGCACTCGAACGCAATACGACCAAAGTTGCAGGTCACTCTAAGGAGTATAAAATAATAAAGTAATTCAAGTCTATTTCATTTATGAAACTGACATAGGGGGGATGACACTGAACCCCAAATCAGATGCAGCTGATAAACATGACTCTAGGTATATGATGGCTGATAGGAGTGAAACGGTGCATTCCATGAAGCGAAGATGCAGAAGAGAGGGGCGAAAGCATAACAATCCTCGCAGGTATCTAATAAATCGCTGAAAGGGGTGGTAGTCGTGGAACGATAGTGGTTGTAAGACCCCTCCTGCTTATGTCAAATATGTACGGAGTACTTCAGCGAGGCTAACTGATTAGTCGGTTTATTGGTCTGTCTGTGTGGCTGCCGCATCTGATAATTGAATTAACTTTATCGCAGCTTAATACTGCTAGTACTAACCATTTATCTTTGAAAGAGATCGAACGCAAGACGACCTAGGTTGCAGGTCAAAACTCTATGGAGTAATGAAATAAGTACATAAACAAGTGCTGTCAGTCCATGGCATGCCCAAAAGCACTTTGTTAGCTTAAGAATGAATTAAGCTGCAACCACTCGAACGCATTACGACCGGGTTACTGGTCCTGTCTGTGTGACAGATAGTAACTGTACGACTCTTTAGAATACCGCTGGGAATCCGGCCTGTCTGTGTGACAACCAAGGTATTTGGCTAACTGGAACTGTAAAGTTATGGATAATATCCAATAAATCTAACTAATGATGAAACAGTACTACAATAGAATTCTGATAAGTCTAAAGGACTATGTACGAGATATCGGAGTTCTATTTTCGTCTGACCGATGAAGTAGACTGTTTGGCTTGCAACCAACTGCACATGAACGGAGACGTTCATAGCTTACAGAGTCCTGTAAGCAACCGATGGCATTTTGGTGAAACGGAGGGATCCTGCAGGTATGGCATCTGGGGATGCTGTACTGGAAGAGGGTCATCGTAGAGATGCGGGACGGGAGCCTCCCT